>JAGFMF010011626.1:2135319-2282448 GCA_019455555.1 Galemys pyrenaicus
GAGAGAGAGAGAGAGAGAGAGAGAGAGAGAGAGAGAGAGAGAGAGAGAGAGAGAGAGAGAGAGAGAGAGAAAGAGAGAGAGAGAGACAGAGACAGAGAGACAGAGAGACAGAGAGACAGAGAGAGAGACAGAGAGAGAGACAGAGAGAGAGACAGAGAGAGACAGAGAGAGAGAGACAGAGAGAGAGAGACCTGATTATATATAGAGATACACCAAACAAACTAAGAAAGAGATGCAGTAGAAGTAGGATGATGTAAAACCTGGGAGCTGTTGGGGGCCGTATGTCCTTCATGTGAGGGAAGACCCTTGAGTCAGGAGAGTCGGTGTGAAGGGAGGCATGGGTGAGGACAGAGACAGCGGGAGAGATAAGTGGAGGAGAGACGTCTGGAGATGCCCCAAGTCCTGCTGTCTCTTTGCTCTTGCTGTGACTGAGCTGGTTCCATCCTTTTTTTCTAATCTAGTTCAAGCTGCAGCGAAGACTCTTGGTAAATTTATCTATTTGCTTCTCCTGGGAACTGAAGTTATCTGGCTACAAATCTGACCCCTCCTGCCACGTCTCTCCATATCTGCAGAGGGTGCAGCCCCCATTGGGTGTCCCCATTATGGCAAGGTCCCCACCCAAAGCCCATGTCTCTAGACTAGGGCTGCTTGAGTTTTGCTAATTTAATGACTAAACGCTCCCACACAGGCCAGTGGGCTGCTGCCTGCCTATGGCTTTCTTCCCATTTTAAGCTGTGTAAACCCATTAACAATCAGCAAATTAATAGTCTGTGAGCCAAGGTCGCCTGTGGTTGGTTTCCTGCAGCCAAGGTTCCCCCGGGCAGAGGAGTCCTTCCCACAGGTGTCTCCTCAGCCTGGGTTTGATTTATTCTCTTCCCTTGCCTCCCTCGCCCAGGCTAATTATTGCTTTTGTTTATAATTGAGTTAAGTAAACTGACCTCCATCTTCCCCAGCAGAAGCCTCTGTGCCTCCACGGTCCATTAATGCCGTCGCTGTGTGGCCGAACATTAACCAGGCTGCAGGACACCAAACATCTGGATGCTGAAGAGGCTTCAAGGGCCGTTGCTGAGGGCAAGTGTCAGGGCCGGGGAAAGGGAGGCGACACAGACATTCACTGCCAGTGACCCGAGACTGCCGGACACTCGCACTAAGCCGTCCCTGAAGTTGAGGGGTGAGGTCAGCCTGGTGTACACTCTGAGCTACAGGCCAGACCTGGGAGTGGAACAAGGTGTCTGGGAAGAGACAGTGGAGAACATCTGTGAAGGGCTTGGTCAGTGGTCACAGCTGAACAGAGGTGCTTTGATGCGGGCACTTTGTTACCCCCTAAGCTGGGTGCCACAGGGCTGGGTTGTCCCTGGGGCTTCTTTGATGGCACTGCCTGGCCTGGAGCTGCGGGGATTGAGTTCAGCGCTCTCCTGGGGCCCATAAAGACCATCTTCGTGCATAAACCAGCCCCTGGCTCATCAGCAGGGTGGGCTCAACAGGGAGCCCCAGGCTCCCATGTGGCTTTTACTCTGGCTCCCATGTGGCTCAGCACATGGGGAGCAGTCCGGGTGGGGGTTACCAACCAGAGCTTGGCTGCCCCCCAGCCCCTGGCCCTAAGCCCTGACGTCACCAGCGCAGACATCTGGCTGTCGGGTCTGATTGAACTCGTGTTTGGAGGGAGCTGGGTGCCAGGGAGCCCAAGTCCATGCTGTCCATGCCCAGCAGCTGGGCTCTCTCACAGGCCCTGCTCCCTCCCGGGCAGAGCGTGAGCTACGTGGAGCCTGGTGTCCTCAGAACAGCGCCTGATGCCTGGGAGACTTGTGAGAATTAGCAGGTCGTGAGCTGAGTGTGCCCAGCGCCGGGGACTGGCAAACGGTGAGATCCGACCAGTGCCGGCCGCTGCTCTCGCCTGGAGAGATGCTCCTCTCTCTGTGCCCCTGGGAACCACCCTAACCAACCCTCAATTGTTCATCTGTGAAATGAAAGTGTTGCCCCCAAATTTCCTTCCCTAGGCCAACGTTTCATCATTTGTAGAATGAGGATAATATTGTTCTCTTCATTATCTTGTGGGGAACGTGAAAGGATGCGGCTCAGCGTGCTCACAGTGATAAAGCTCTGAGTGGTCAAAAGAGCTGTTCTAATTCAGGGGAGCAATGGTTAGGAGCAGCAGGAAGTGCTAATGGTGGTTGCCAGTCATTTCTTAGTGTGCTTCCTTTGCTTGTGACAGAGCCGGGGAGGCTTCAGTGCGTGTGCTGAGGGAGAAGCCTTCAGCGTGGTCCTGGGCAGAATCGAACGTGTGCAGGGATGTGGCTCGACTTGAGGCAGCCAGCACTTCTTGGGGCATCTCCAGGTCCTCAGGGCTGTGCTTTGGACAAGCTCCCTAGGTAGTTCTGAGGCCCTTGGCTCCCACCCCGTTCTTCTTGTTGGGTCCTCCTCAACTTTGGTGCAGTCAGTGGCCCAGGGCCACAGCCACAGCTACTGTCAGACACACGCTATGTGTGCCTGAGATGCCTGACAGAGGCTGAGCTGAGAAGGACTTAAGAGGACAGCTCCACAGAAGGGAAAATTGTAGGCCAGTGGCCCTTATCTGGTTTCATTTGACATGGCTTCAGCTGCCACATTCTCAGGAGCCAGCGCAGGGTGTAGATTACGGTACCTTGACTTCTTTATTTATTTAAAGATTTATGCTTACAAGAACAGGGGGGCAGGCCAGAGGTGTGGGGTGAGAGGATTCACCAGAGACAGAGTGGGGGGCAGAGCAGGCAGATCTACTGAAATACACTGCTGAGGGGAGCAGGGGACAAGACAGGAGAGGTCTGCTACACCATGTGGGTCCCCTCCCTGGCCGGGGATTGAACTCGTGCTGCAGTGGCTGCGGATAGCTTCTTGGTGAGGTGCTTAACCCTTTGTGCCATCAGGGAGGCCCCAGTCTTGGCTTCTTTATTCTTATTTTTCCTTTCCTGTCTTCCACTGGTCTGCCCCACTCTTGAAAGACATCATCGCTTTCTTTTGTGTATCTCTCCAGGTTGAGTGTGGCAAGCTTTACGCTCTATACAAGGTTAGAGGCTTTGTGAGGACAATATGATTCATTTTTCAAACATAGCATATTATATTGTTAATTAAGTGAGATCCCCTGAAAGGATTTGAGTACAAGTCAGGAAGTGATCCCAGAAAGCCAGGGGAGGGGAGTGAAGAAATGAGAAATGGAAGTATCCAGTAAAAGGTGGCTATTGAGTAACCGTCAGTGCAGGCAACAGGGAGGCCATCTCACTGGGAACCTCGGAGACAGCATTGTCCCAAGCAACGGGAAGGAAGCTGAAACATCCATCTACCATTTCCCATCTTCCTTCGATCTGGACTGCTGCTGGGAGCACTATACCTCCATTACCTCTGGCTTTTCCAGCGCACAGACAGAGGCAGGCGTGTGGAGCTGGCAGTTTTCTGTCTGTAGAGGGGATTGCTGAGGATGGTGGAAGGGCGCCACGGGAGCTGCTACAATATGCCTTTACAGGTGACAGGCACCTCCTACTCTTGCCCTCTACCTCCCCAAGATTCTGATGTGCAGTTCAGCGTAGGGGATCCCTGAGTCGGTGTTCTATGGCAGGTTCTTGGACAGTGACAGCGATGGTGATTGAGATGGTAAAGCAATGGTTTGAGCCTGGCAGCAGGAGACCTCGCCCCATGCGTTTCTCTGCACACCTCGCCAGCACAGGTCTGGTCTCCCCTGTTCCCAACTACCTTTTAAAGGTTGTTTGTATGGTTACCTGTCTAAGAAGACACAGGCAGTCTTATTCCAGTGTTCTACTTTGTTTGTTGTCCAGGGCAATAATGACAACGTTCTCCTTTGTGTCCAAGTTTCAGCCGACTCCCTGCCTGTTATGAAAGCTTCAGACCCTCTTAGCTCAGGGATCTTCTCCTAGGGCGCAATCCACGGAGTATGCAGACAAGTCACCTGGGAACTAAGGTTCCCAGAACAGGAGTGAGTGTGGACATGCCTGGTATTTCTATGCCTGTGGTAGCAAACTCCTTTAGCCCTGTCCCAGCAATCTCTTATCTTTTTCCAACATCCATAACCAGGAGTTGACAAACCAGCCAGTAGAGTAAGCATCTTAGTTCCTTCTAGAGTTCTTAATACCTATCCCTCTCGCCCCCCAAATCAAATGCCTGATCATCATGTGAGTGCTGGGAAGTGACACAGTTCCTTCTGCTCAGGAGCCTAAATTCATTTGTGCAGGTAAGACAAAATGAATGGGAAATGGGGAATTAGCCACAGTGTGGATGACCACTAGTGTCATGTTTGAGTGGGACTCTGGAGATGGGGGGAAGGGGAAAAACTAGAGCAACACAGGGAGGATGGGAGTAAAGTGGGGTGTCCTGAGAGTGGTGTGGGTCAGCCCCTACAGAGAGCAGGAGGACCCAGCTGAGTACGTGGATTGGCTTCTCGGGGCCCTGGTGTGCCCCAGAAACTCCCATATCTTATTATAGCCCATATTTCCCATGTTCCACCTTATTGTCTCTGGGACTCACTGTCCTGACCCCCTTCATCTCCCTCAACTCACTGAGCCCCACATGCCTTGGAAAAATCCCCACAAAATATGCGGCAGTTTCAGAGACACAGATGTTTGTGGGGCCCAGGAGCTGGGATGGGTGCTGAATTTAGAGTCCATAAGAGCATCTACCCACTGTCCCAGGCAGCAGCCAAAGACCACCAGGAACACCCAATAGGGAGAAGATTTATGGCCGAGCCAGGAGGTGCATCCCTGTGAAGCTACCTACACAGTCGTTTCAACAGGAGAATTTACAAGCGTCCTCCTTCGCTTGCTACCGAGTGGAAAAATACACTGGGCCCAGAGCCGCAAGCTCTTTGCCAAGGCCTGTGACTCACCCCCAAGTCATAAATAACGGGTCCCTTATGACAAAGCAGAGAAGGGAGCCGGGCCCAGGGCCACGTATTTATTAGAAAAGAGAGTGGAACCATTAGTTGGGGGGCTTGGTTTCTGGAAAACTCAAACCACACCATGTGTTAGAGAAGGTTAGGAGGCATTTCCACAGGAATTCAGACCTGACATTGTTTTCATATTCTCAACTTTGATCTGGGGTGGGGACCCCTGAGGCATCCACCCGAAGCATCGCCCCGCCTCCCGTGCCGGTGCCATGCGCCAGGAGCAGGCCTTGCCATGAGCCAGGCCCCACTGTGTGCCCCTCCGGCTCCATGCCTCTGCGAATGACAGGAGGCAGTGCGGGGAGCCTCTGCGCCCCAATCTATGAGCATCGGGAAACATTTACTGCCTGGACGTGTGACCTCTGGCAAGTGACTCTTCCTTTGGCCTCCATTTTGAAAACCTTCCAGAGCCTTGTCAGATGAGGTGGGACATGGATGCAGGCTCCGTGCAGGCATCCGAAGTGGCGCATGCTGGGGGGGAAGGGAAAAGAAGGAAAGGTCTGCTCCTCTCCAGCTCATTCTCTCCAGGTCTTTCTGTCTTGGCATGTATAAGATGGTGAATCCAAAAGATAATAGATGCAGACAGGGAGCACAATAAATCACTGTGAACCGTCAGTGAGACCTTTTCTGCTGCAAGCAAGCACAGCTGTGCGTTTCAGAGAAAGCAGCCCTTGTCATCTCCCCGGATCCACTCGGCTATGTTAAACACCACCCCTGACTCTCTGAGACTGGAGACACAGGTGTCAGAGATGACACCCTGCTTCCCCATCCCTGCAGTCGTGGCCGAGGCCTGCGTATGTTCTCGTCCCTCCTGCACCTGCTCAGGGCACTGCCACCCCCCACCTGATGCTCAGGTCTGAGCAGCTTGCATTTCCAAGCCTCAGGTGGTCTCCTACTACCTCTGGCTAAAGCCCCTCTTCTGCATGGCTCCCGGGGATGCAGGCGTGGTGGGGTGTCCAGAAGGCTTCCTGATTTCCTTCTTGTTCACTTGGCCTGACATCTGCTTACTCACCAAGGCGTCCTCAGAGCCACCCCGGCTGGGTAGACACCTACCTCAGCCTCCTGAAACCTTGGTGGCCCTTAGCTGCTGCAATCCATCCATGTCCCCCGCCTGGCCACTCTCTCCCCCATGCCGGGACTGTCTTACTCACCTAACCCTCCCTAGCCACACAGACCCTGGCACAGAGCTGCAGCCAGGGAGGACTCAAGGAGTGAATGATGAATGGCCGAAGAGATGAATGGAGTGATGAATCAATCCTGCCTGTATGAGAGTCTTTGGCACGTACAGGAATGAGTGCTGAGTCTGCTTCCCCACGCTGAACTGTGTCCTACTTTCGTTGCCTTCTTCTGGCCTCCAAAGCCCCGATGGCCTTAACTGACAACTGGCCTTGAGCACAGATGACTAACAAGAGCTCCGTGCCTGGGCTGGCTGTTTGCTCTTTGCTACCTTGGCTGTTAGACTCACTCTTCTTCCCTGAGCTGTACTGGGCACTGCAGACACTGCAGGAGGGCTGTGAGTATTTATTAACATGGGTTTCCAGGGCCCTGATTTTGAGCTATTGAGGCTAGAAAGGCCTCAGTTCCACCACCACCCCCAGCCGCTTGGTATTTCTGTGTGCATTGTATTACAGAGCGTGACAATTAAAACAAAACAGAATCTGACCTGGGAAGCCTTGTAGGGATGTTCTGGATCAATCAATGCCTTCACTGTATAGATGAGGACCTCAGAGACCAGGGTTTGGTCCACAGTCCCCAGTGCTGCAGGAACCCCAGGGCTAATTGCTAAACCCACTGCCCTGGGCGGTGGGCCCAGCAGTCATGTCTTGCCACTGAGCTGTTCCTCACACCCCAGGAGTCCTGGGATGGGACAGCTCCCTGTCATCTAGGCCATGCCATAGCCCCCGAGGCCCTTGGCCACTTAGCTAGTCTCCACTTCTGCGTATTTCTCCTCTGCTTCCCATCAAGCCCCGTTGCTCAGTCTATGAGGAGCAATGAAACCTAATTCTGAGGATAATGGATTAGGGCCGCAGAACGTCAGGACTTAGAATCTGCTTCTGGGGACTGACTCAAGGTAGGAGGTCATCGAGGTGTCTCTCTGAGCCTGACCCAGTTCCTTGCAGGCTCAGAAAGGGCCGAAAAGAGCCTGCTATGGTTCCTGCAGGCCCATGCAGCTACGTAGGGCTGATGGCGCTGACGATGGGGAGAACGCAGCCAGCCAAAGGCCACAAACGAGAGAAACAAGTGTGAATAAGCACAGGGCAGTTCCTGGGCTTGAGTCCTAAGTTCTCACCACCCAAGTATTTTAAGAGTCAGAAAGGCTACTTGGGGAGGGTTCTCTGGAGAGAAATAAACTCAGAAGACTCAGGGCAGAGACTAGGAGAGAGAAAGGACAGGGGCCTGGAGGAGGTCCTCTCCTCCCGGAACCCTGACTAAGCCTGGGGAGGAGCAGCAGCCCACTGGACACAGAGAGGAGGGTGCCCCGTGCCCTGGAGCCCTCAGGTGGGCTGGAGTGGGAGGGGGAGTTAGATACCCTAGGGGTCAACAGGCAGGCGCCCCCGGCTGAAACTTCAACCTCACCTGAGTCGGGCTCCAGAGGGACATTGCCGTGGCTCCCCCACTGTGGTCCTGGAGACCCAGCTCTCATCCCAAGCGGCTGCTCCTGCCGGGTGACCCACTCTCTGGAGAGAGATGGTCTCCGAGAGGGCCGAGGCAGCACTCCCACCCCTCCTCCCGCTCCAGCCAGGATCTCTGGCATTTCTGGGCAAAAGCACATCTGAGAGGCGCTGTCCTTACAGAGGGCCTGGGAGCTGCAGAAGTGAGCGAGAGCGTTTTCTGGGGACTAGAGCAGCGTGCTCGCTTTGCCCGCACAGAAACCTCTCCGGTGTTGCTCCCTGACCTGGAGGGAAGCCAGCACTGTAGGTGTCTGCGGCCATGTTTTCTGCCTTGGCCCACCCTCGCTGTGTTCCAGGCATAGGCCTCTCTGGAACCATCTCTAGGTTCTCGCCCAAGCTGTTTCTTCTGCTCAGGACAGTGTCACTTTGTGACCCCATTTCAGCCTTCACCCCTTGGGTAACTCCTGCTCCATCTTCCAGGGTCCACTCAGGTAATAAGCACGTGGTGTGTTGAGGCTGTAGGGGCTTGCAGCCCTAAACTTGGGCTCAGTTCTCTGCGGATAATCTTCTGCGTCCAATTTGCTTGCTATCTGGGGCAAGCGCTCCCGGCCTCTGGCCTCAACTTCTTTATCTGTCAATGAGACAAGCAACAGGCGGAACTGTGAGCCTGTCAGCTTGGACTCACACCCCAGGTGGCAGCAAGGCCAAGGTCCTCGCCCCTCGCTCTCTCCACTGGCCTGCCTCGCCCTCCCCAGCTGGGAGGAACATCCTGAACAGCGTGAAGAATAATAAACACAGGCTGATAAACATCAATAGGCCCACCCAGTGCCAGAAGGGAAAGAGGGAACACTGCTCTGCTGACGGAGCCTCCCTGACCCAGGAGTTGCTGCCAGTTCCTTAATCATCTGGAGACAGCCGGCCGGCTCCCCCAGCCCCGCCCGGGCCCAGCGCAGGCAGAGGCCAGGCCCTGGGGGACCCAGCCGCTGGGTCCTCGGCCATAGTTTGGCCCACAGCTGGCCCCCTGTCCCTGTGCCAGAGCCTCTCACTGGATGGGAGTCTTGTCACCACCCTGCTTGAACTCTCCGTGGCTCCCCGCTGCTCACAAGAGAGACCCCACACATCCCAACCTGGCACAGGACCGCAGCCTGCCTCCCCAGCCTCATGGCTCACCTGATCAAAGACCACAGTCCTGGAGCATATCTTGCCATCTCCCAAATGTCAAGCTTATTGCTCTGCTTTCACAGACCACTCCCTTTGGAGACCCAGCTGCCCTGACAGAGTCCTGCTTGGACGCCCAGTTCAGGCACCAAGGCCCGGCTGAGTTGGCAATTCCAGCTCTGGTTCCTCAGTGTGCCACTGGTGCTCCTTGTCCGGTGCCTCAGAGATGGCGAGGAGCACCTTTGGGTGGAGGGCAAGGAAGGCTGCCACTCAGAGGCTGTGCTCTGAGACTAGGTCTAGAGCTCTTCTGTCACTTTGCTCTGTAGCTTTAGGCAAATTGCTTGATCTCTCTGTGCCTCCTGTGCATTGAGGACACGCCTAAGGCTGTCAGGCTCATGTGGGCTGACAGAGAGCTTAGAAGAGAGCCTGGGACCCAGCACTGCTCTCCAAGTGGTGGCCTTTATTATTTCTTTTTTTAAAGATTTATTTATTTCTGCATACAAGAGCTGGGGTATAGGTCAGAGTCATGGGAGGTGAGGGGATCCACCAGACATAGTGGGGAGCAGAACAGGCAGATCCACTGAAACACTCTGCTGAGGGGAGCGGTGGGTGAGGCAGGAGAGGTCTGCTGCGCCACGTGGGTCACTCCTTGGCAGGGATCAAACTCATACTGTTGTGCTGTGGATGCTTCACAGTGTGGCGCTCAGTCTGCTGCGCCACCAGGGAGGCCCACCTTTATTATTTCTCATGGCTCACATGCACTCATGCACTGTGGGTCTGCTGTGTGGGCTCAGTGACTGCATGACCGTCTGACTTAGAGCTGGAGAAGGGACCACAGGCCTGGCGCGTCGTGAATCCTGGCTGTAGTGGTTAAGCAGCGGTGTCAATGCTTCACTGTGGTGGTCAAGTGTGGCCACAGGACAGACATCCCCAAGGAGTAGGGGCTGCATTCCCATGGATGCCATGGTGTTAATGAACTTGGGGACTTCTGGTTGCCTAGGTCTCTCTGGGATGTCACTGAACTTCGTGGTCAGTGGCTCTGGGTGCTGAGTCACGGAAGGCTTGGAGTCAGCCGAGGCTGAGGGAGGGAGGGTGGCCAGGGCAGGAAGTGGGCTGCGGTGTGGCCAGGGTGGGCTGCTCCTGTGACCTCTGAGCCTCGGGGGCTCCTCCCAGAGAAGTGACCGGGCTTGCTTACTAAACCACAAGTCCAAGGGCACCACCATTCCCAGGGAGGCTTGGCTAGCCGACTTCCAGCCTCCCTGCCTCCCTGGGGAAGCAGTGTCTCCCTGCTGTCATCCAAGTTTCCATGAGGGATTTCCGGAGACACCAACTAGGTCATGTGACTGGCGATAGGGTTGAGGAACTTTGTGCGGTTTCTAAACTCCTAACCCTATTTTCAGACGCCTGCTGCTCCCCCGTGCATCTCCCTCCCCAAACACAGGCTTTTATTATGAGCAATATCCTCTTCTCTGGTGGAGAATAAGAATCATTAAGAGATTCATGAATCAAGAATTCCAGGGGACTGAGCATCATCCCTTAACTTGAGAAGGTTTTTTGCTCGATTATGGTTAAGGCTTGTCTGGAGGGTCCAGGTGGAGAACAAGGAAACTCAAGGACACTGCTAAGGGACTGCTGATCTCTCCATCAGGACAGGATGACCCTCTCCTTACCTTGTCCAGGGAGCGCACACTGTCCTGGCTGTGCCAACAACCTGTGGGCCCGCATCAGCCAGGGGCTTCTCATTCCTAGCAGTCCAGGGGCAGAGGAGCTGGGGACAGGTAGCCCTGAAAATCTGGCACCTGAAATGGTGGGTCATGGTGGGGAGAGCAGAGCTCAGCCTATAAGCAAGGAGTAGGAAAACAGCTGGGAAGAGTGGGGTTCTAGGTGGCGGCAGGGCCAGTGCTGTGAACTGGGGAACTGGGGATAGGAAGAAGGAACCTGGCGTATGCCCTTCGCTGCTTCTTCAGCAAAGACCACACCCTGAAGGAATGAGAGAAAGGGACAGAGCACAGCCTTGAGCCAGGTGCAGCCTTGTGGGCCACAGCTGGGCTTGCTTTCAGCCTCCTGTGTGTCCCTCCTGCTGGAGTGTGTGCCCTGCAAAGCCTAGCCCAGGCCTCTGGGGCAGAAGCACACACCTGCATTTGCATATGCATGCTGGGGCTCCCTGTATTTGCATATGCATGCTGGGGCTCTGGGTTTAAGGACTCAGTCTCCTTCCTCCTCTGTGTCCTTCCGTTGTCTCCTCTAGTGGGGTCTGTCTACTAAGATCCCTTTGTGGGGGCTGTGAGGTTAGCAGGAAGGGGGTTGGCTGCTATAGCTTGGGGCCTTATTAATGGGATATTGAATGCAGCCAGGGTGCCTTCCTTGCCTCTGTGGGGGTGCCCTGGGGACAGCTGATTAAGCAGGCTGGTACACTGTCTGCAGTGATTTATGGGCTACCCAGAGCTTATGCCTTAAGAGCCTGGCTTCTGCATTATTCATGGTGGTGAGCCATAAATCTGCTCCAGGAGCTGGCTCCGGCTCTGCCCTGGAGGATGAGGACGGAAGGAAGGAGGGTGGGGGAGGAGGAAGCAAGGTGCTCAGAACACCGGTGGGTTCTGAACAGGGATCCCGCCCCTGCTGGTGGCTCTGGTGTGGCATGACTCCCAGCAGCCACCTTGTCCACTCCCTTGCAGTTCATAAGAGACATTCTTTGTGCTTCCTTGGCCACTCTGGTCCAGTCAACCTGGATACCTGTGACTGTAGTTGGAACCCAGAACTCCTGCTTGGGGTTATTCTTAACAAGACATCAGGTCACATTTCTTTCGATCAAACGATCTGCCCGATGCCCTGCCATGGGTGATGAAGGCCTACATCAGCCAAGTCCAGACTGGGGCCTTGCTAGCGAGCTTTGCTTCTGGCCCTGGTTACTCTCCTGCCCACCAACATCCCTGTGAAAAAATGCAGGGCAAGATGTAGCCTTGAGGAGCCACTCCCCCCTCAAACTTGAGCTTGCATCAGAAACACCTGGAGAGGTAATCAGATTGCTAGGGCCCCGCCCCAGTGGGTGTTCCTCACTTGGCAAGTCCCAGGTGAGAATCTGCATTTCTAAAAAGTCCAAAAGTAATGCTGATGCTGCTGGCCCAGAGATCACATCCTGAGAACGGAGACCTCAGTGTAACATAACCCAGCTTTGCTGTGCTAACATCACCTCATGAGGGCAGGAATCATCAGTAAAATATTCAGTTAAGTCCATTCATTCCATAGACATTGACGCCTACTGAAGTCAAATAAGATGAGGCACTGCCCCTGCACCAGCTCAGGATTCAGCTGGGAAGAGGACACTCGAGCCCACGCCAGGCATTTGCTAAGAATGGAATCGAGCAAGTCAATAAATTCAACCTCTGTTGGGGACAGATAAACCCAGTGCCTATCAGTGCTTGCTATTATGATCTAATGGAGAGGCATAATGGAGTTACAGGGTGATTTCTTCCCCAGGATTGACCCTTTGGAGAAACATCCAGAGATTTAACAGGCTAGGAATCCGTCAAGTCTACAAGGACTACTGTCCTGTAAAGATGTCCCTGCAGACTGGAAAGCTAGGAGGGCTTCATGGAGGAAAAGTTCATGGAGGAAAGTTGTCTAGAGGGATGAATTTGAAAGTGTAACACGGTGGTCTCCAGGAAAAGGGGAGATGCCAGGCTCCCTGCCCTACCCAAGGGAAGGTGGAGCTGAGCATGGAGGAGAAGCTAGAGAGATTGGAGAAGGAAGGAGGCAGATGGTGAGCAAGAAGGAGACCTGCAGGAGGCACGTGGAGCAGAGCCGAATGGAGAAACTGCGCTTGCTTCTTGGTCCTGGACTGGTTGGAACAGATGCAGGTGAGAGACCTGTGGGGAGGTGAACAATGGCAACTGTCATCTCGATTTTGATTTTGCTCTTTTCCTCCCAGATTTGTCTGACTGTTTCTGACCCTTTTCGATGGGTCCCCAATTGTAAGGTGCTTTAGACTTGGGGCAGGCTTTTGGGCCCTGCTTTGGGCCAACTGTGTTTGACTGGACATTTACTCATGAGGGAATTGGTAACTTTGGGTACTTGATTTAAAAACTATATTTCTTGTCTTTTCTGTATTGCACACTAATTGTCTTAATGTTCCTTTTCTTTAGAGGTTTTATATGTTTTGTCTTGACGTGGCAGATGGCAGAACCTATTTAGAGCAGGCAGGTTTGGGGGTTCTGGGGTGCCCCTCTCTCTGTCCTGTAACAGATTGAGGGGAACTGGTAAATGTGACTATCCATGGTAGATTAACAATCTTTTCAAAACTAAAACAACAACAACAACAACAAATGGGACTGTCCATTTTCTTTCTGTACCTTAGGCTGAAAAATCATTCCCCTGAACTTACTGGTCCTGGTTGTATGTGGCAATATATTTGGGGACTACATTTCAGGATTCAATCTGAAAGTATTCCCACTTAGCCCTGCATTAGGTGGCTCCACTTAGTTTGAGGAGCTTGCATGGCTTGGAAATTTATTGGCCCCAATTTAACTATTGGTACTGACCTCGGCATTCACAAGTAGCATTCAAGATCTCTACCCTGACATAGTGCAAGCCTAAATTTTGACACTATGCCAATCTTAGTTTTTGATCCAGTATCTTAACTGCAGCTAGAAATTCTGTCTTTTCCAGAAGGCTGTGTCTCTCCCTAACCTAGGACATTTTCCTTCCAACACTTTTTTCCATAGTCCACCTGCATCTTTTAAGAAGATGGAATTAAAATTCCTTCTGTACAGTCTTTCTAGAATTACTCCCACTCCTGCAATTCCTCCAGTTGATGTAATGGGGCCCTGGAGCAGACACTCATTCTTGACAGCAATGATTTCACTGGACGCAGGATGTGCGGTCTCTCATGTGGCCTCATCGACTTTCCCTCTGGTCATCCGCGAAAAACTTAGAAAGAGACGAAGTTGTATAGCATCACTGAAAGCTAGGGCTGATTATCGGCTATTAAGAGGAATTTTTACTACACACAACATGAATGACAAACTTGTGCTCCTCTTGAAATAGACCAGAATTATTCCCCCCCCCCTTCTTTTTTTGCCTTTGCCTGTAGCCCTAAGACACTGGGAGACTAAGCGAATAGACACACACACACACACAAACACACACACACACGGGAAGCTGCCACTGCTTGTTCAGCCATCCTACTAGCATTTCTACATGCATTTGGAGGCTGAAACTACTGCAAAACAGCAGGGCAATACAAGGTGTTTCAAGCATAGCCCCCTACTCATGCTCCACAGTTATGGGCGAGGGCAGACTTCACAGATCTGGGCTCAAGCACACTGGGAATCACAGGTTCACATTCCAGGAAGCCACAGAGCAGGCGTGGGACATGACCCTAGCACAGCGGCATCATATGAAAATCCAGGAAACAGATGGTGGCAGTGGGGCTGAGCTCTCTCTAGGATGGTTGAGCTCAATGGAAGGCAAGTAGGTATTCACCAGCAATATGGGTTTATTTGGAAACAACAAGGTAATTTGGAAAATAGAGCCATATAGCAAGATGTACTTGCTCTTCCCCAGAATAAAAAAGCCAGCACCCACTGATATATCTTTCAGAAGGGTTGTTGCTGGACAAAAAGGAACCTCCGTCCTTCTGTGGGGATGGGGGAGCAGCACCACTTCCCACTGGAGGTACAAGGCATGGTGGGTCCAGTAGTTGCTGACGGTGATTGTGTGAGATTCTCATTAAGTCTCCAGGCCTCATTTAATTAGGGTTTCTGTATTTTTGTTTTCACGGGATAGAGTTTTCACAAGCCCTGTTACCATTGCCAGGAAAACAGGATTCAACTGATTCCTAAAGAACAGTGGGTTGATCGAAGGAAAGCTGCATTTTGTTTGTTGCTAAATTGGGATCTTGATAAATTGCTTTTATTTTGAAAATAAAAAGAAAAACTTTAAAACTGTTTATTTTTTTAAAAAAAAGATGAACTGCAGCATATGAGATGGGAAACTTCATCATGATGACTCAGAAGTGCAGAGGATAATTAGAATACAATTTTAGAAAATTATTTGGAATCTTCACTAAGTTGCAAAAAATGTGGTTTCTATGAACAAGCTAAAGGAAATCATAAGGAGAAAGGAAACCCAGATGACAAGATGAGATAAAAAGTTGACAATATGAAAGAAAAAGAGAACCGGATAAGGTACCAGAGTGTGACAAGTTGCCTATTGCTACAAAGTGAACTACCCCCAAAATGGAACGGCTTAAGTTACCTCACTTTGTTTACTCACGATTTACTGAGAAGGAGTTAGATCAGGGCTGGCTGAGTGTGCTCCTGTGGGGGCTGGTCCCTGAGGGGACAGAATTGTGCTGGAAAGTGGGCTGGAGCTAGATGGCCAAGAAGACTTCATTTCACACACCTGGTACTCGGTGGTTCATAAATTGTGGGGCCTCTTCTGTCTCACATTGTATGACTTAATGTGGTGACTGGGTCCCCCAAAATTGAGAATGTGGAAGTCACCAAAAAAAAAAAAGTCACCTCAGACTTGTTAAGTCTGAGGACTGAAAGGTCTTATGATATCACTCCGTTGTGTTCTACTGGTTCAGTCAAGTCACCAGACAGACCTGGACTGAAGAACAGGGACATAGTCTCCACCTCCTGACAGTAGCAAGTGGGTGCCCACATAAGTGCTGGAGGTGTTTTTGGTGGCCTACTTTGGAGTCATTCTACACAGGAATTGTAGACTCAATAGAGCGATGGGAAAGAAACTTAAACAAATTTAATAGCCACACCAAAGATGGTGAGGAGCAGAATTGACACTGTGGAAACTGGGACTAGTGATAAGAAACACCATCTTGACTCATTCTCCCAGAAGGTATGAGTGGGAACAGAGATGAAAATAGTGAGCACGGGCCTCCCTGGTGGTGCAGTGGGTTAAGCAACACACTATGAAACAAACCTCAGCCACTGCAGCATGAGTTCGATCCCTGCTGCTGGCCAGGGAGGGGACCCACATGGCGCAGCAGACCTCTCCTGCTGTGCCCGCTGCTCCCCTCAGCAGTGTACTTCTGTTGATCTGCCTGTTCTGCTTCCTGCTCTGTCTGTGGTGAATCCTCTCACCCCCCACACCTCTGGCCTGTACCCCAGTGCTTGTATGCATAAATAAATAAATCTTTAAAAAAATATATAGTGAGTGCGAGAACGGAGGACAGAGAAACAACCTCAAATGGAACGCACTTTCTATGCCTGGAGAATTCCCCATGTTGGATGTCTGGAGATAGAATTGCCTTACCAGGTAGCACCCAAAAGGCACAGAATCCTGTCTCAGACTGGTTGCTAGGATACCAACATGCCAGTCAATCAGGCACAGTCATCTAGGATTTTGAAAAGGAAGCTCATAGCACAAAGATGGAGGTACTGAGAATTCTTTTCGAGAATAGTGGCACTGAATTTAGTGTAACTGAAACCACAGCCCAAGCTTCAGTGTCCAGGGTCCAGTGCCACAGTGGTAATCCTGGAGCATAGCCCCGGCTTTGGGTAGCACCCCAGAGCCCTGATTGGATGTCCTTTGGCATGACTTGGTGGCCCATTCTATTTCTGCAGAATATCATTCTGTGCTGCCTGTTTTCTGAGCTGGGATCTCTGTCTTTCTGATATTTTTGCAGGATTCCCAATATTGTTTAGTAAATTCTTTCACTACTAAAGTAGTCAGAGTTAGTTTGGGTTGTTTGCAATTAAGATTCCTGACTTGCAAGAATGTGAAAAAAGAGTAATCGATGTTGCTGTGGGAGAACTGAAAGAGGCAGTTATTAGTCAAAAATTTTTCCAGTGAGTAGGGGGTACTTAGGAGCCAAAAGGGAATCTGAGTATGTTTCCACATGTGTTTTATTACATTCTAGGTAAAATGATAAAAAACAATCTCATCTAGATATAGCATGGGATAATTATAACTAATAAGAAAAAATATTATGTAGGAATAAAGAGGTAGAAAGAAAAAAATATTATGTAGGAATAAAGAGGTGGAAAGAAAAAAATATAAAGCAGGATTGCTTCAGATTTTCCAACTGCAACATTAATGGCCAAAAGAAAGCACAGGAATGTTTCCATTTTTTAATACTATGGATAAGAGTCTTTGATCATCATTTTTCCCTCAAGAAGAATTATTTGAAGATATTTACCAGAGAACTGAGTGAGTGATTGCCATACTTCATTCTCCTTGCTTTAGATTGTTTTAGCCTTTTTAGGGCCTGTGTCTTTCATACACTTTTTAATAAGCGTGTCTGTATCTATAAAAAAATCTTTCTGGAATTTTGATAAGCATTGCTTTAAATCTATTAATCAGTTTTGAATAAACTTCTTTATTACATTGGGTCATCTGATACATGAACACAATATGTATTTACATTTCTTTAGAGTTTCTTTGATTTCTTCCATTAGCATTTTGTAATTTTCAGCATACAAATCCTGTACATGTTTTGGTAAATGTAAACTTAAGTATTTTCTTTGGCGTGATTGTAAGTGGTGTTATGTTTTTCGTTTTAGTTTCCACATGTTCATTGTTAGTATACAGTCATGCAATTGATCTTTGTGTGTTGACCTTGTATCCTAACCTTACTGTATAGTTTACATTTTGTAGATTCCATGCAGTTTTCTATACAGACATTTGTAAATAAAGACAGTTTCATTTCTAAACTTTGTGTCTTTTATTTCTTTTTCTTGCTTTATTGCAGGGGCCAGGACTTAGTACTACATTGAACAACAGTAGTTGATGGTGGACATTTTTGCCTTGTTTCTGATCCTAGGGAAAATGTGTTCAGCCTTTCATCAATAAGTATAATGTCAATTATAGGGTTTTAAAAAAATTCTACAGTCCAGCAATATTTTAAATTTAACTAATTTCAAATCCCACAAACAAAATAGATGTTCTTTATCAAGCTGACATTACTGCCCTCTACTCCCAATATGCAGTGTTTTTTTCTTTTAAACATGAATGTGTTTTGGATTTTGTCAAAGAGTTTGTTATGGACTTAAATGTAAAACATGAAGCTATAAAACTTCTAGGAAATAAAAGGAAAAACTCTTGGGATCTTGGATTAGGCAAAAAGTTCTTAAATTTTACATCAAATCACAATATATACCAGAAAAATGGATTAAGTTGGACCTCATCAAAATTAAAAGCTTTTCCCTATGAAAGCCTATGAGAAGGGGCTAAGACACACCACCACAGACTGGGAGGAAATATTTGCAAGACAATGACTAGTGTCTAGAAAATGTAAAAAACTGTCAAAACTCAACATTAAAAAAATCCAATTAAGCAATAAGGAAAAGACTTGAATAGATACTTCACATAAAGAATATACAGATGGCAAATAAGCACATGAAAAGATGTTCAATATCATTAGTTGCCTTATTCATAATAGTCCCAAACTGGGAACAAACCAGATGTCTTTCATCGGTGAATGGCTAATCCTACTGCAGTACATTTATACCATAGAATACTACTCAGAATAAAAAGGAACCAACTTTTAATAGACACAACTAGAATGAATGGCCAGGGAATTATGGTGAGTGAAAAACCCCAATCTCAAAAGGTCATATATTGTAAGTTCCCATTTACATAACTTTCTTGAAATGACAACATTATAGAAATGGAGAACAAATTAGCAGTTCTGGGTCAAGACGAGGTGTGAGGGCTGGGGTGGGAGGCAGGTGTGGCTATAAATGTAACACTAGGAATTCTTGTGATGATGGAATTGTCATTACTGTGATAGTGGATACAAGAACTTACACATGATAAAATGCCGTGGGATTAAAACATGCATACACATACACACATCTGTGAATACAAGTAGGACTGGGGAAATCTGAGTAAGATGGGTGAATCGGACCAAATGTTAATGCAATTTAAAAAATGAAACATTAGAGACATTGATATTAAAGTCAGAGCCAGGACACAGATGCCACCATCACCATTTTTCGTTGATGTGTTCTTAGAAGTTTTAGCTAATGCAATTATATAAGAGACCAAAAGAAGAAAGCAAGAAGTGGGAAATGATCCTAATTTGCATATAATAAATGTTTCCATTTTGCATTTCCCCACCTAGGGAAGGTATAGAAGGCTATACCTTATAGAAGGCTAATAAGGGAACAAGTTGCAAAATGAATTCAGTTAACAAAATTAAGAGTTTCTTATAAAATATCAATTGCTATTAAAAAAAATTCCCTGGCATGAGCTATTAAAAACTGCAGGACTTGCAGGAATAAAACTGAAAAATGTTACTGAAAGACTTAAAAGAGAGTTAGAATAAAGGGAATGCCATGCTCCTTGCTGGGGAAGATTCAATATGTAAAAATGTCATCGCACCACAGATTAATTTATACCATTAATAAAATTCTGATAAACGTCCCCCTAGGAGTTATTCAGAACTTAAATAAACACAAAGTTCTGTTGGAAAAATAAATGGGCTAGAAATACTTCTTTATTAAATAAAATGTAAGCATTCAACTCAAAAAATTTCAAAAGGACAAAACACTCCAAAGGAAAGAAGGGGAAAAAAGAAAACAATGAAATACAAAAAGAAAAGTAATAGAATTGATAAATATATTCAATAGCTCTTTCTTTGAAAAGTAATACAATGTTCTTCCTTGCACTGCTCATCATAATAAATCATGGAAAGAATAAAGTATAAGGGAAATCTGTAATTCCATTGTTATATTAACAATAAAATAGGTATACATGGTCTTTTTTTTTTTTCCAATTGAGTCCTCTCCCACTCCCAGGTTGTTTTAATTTTTCTAGCTTTGTAATATATTTAATTAACTAATAGTTAAACTTTCAGCTCTGAAGTAATAAGACCTAGGAACAATACTAATAATGAGTGCTTTTGTAGTGTTGGCAAACTTTTTCAACATCTCTAAACTAAAGGTAATTGGACTTCATTGAATTTTGAAGAGGAATAAGTAGAATTTATAATGTATGTGTCTCCCCAGTTTTTCTGTACTAAGTTTTCTGGCTACCATGATTTTAGAATTGCATTGTCAAATACAATGGGCAAATGCAGCCATATTGTCAAATCCTACTGGGATTTCACTGAACTTACAGATTTATTTAAGGCAGCTGAAGATATTCACAAAATGCATCTTTTATTTTTTTAAAGATTTTATTTATTTACACATACAAGAGCTGGGGTCCAGGCCAGAGGAGT
The DNA here is from genome assembly GCA_019455555.1 of Galemys pyrenaicus. Lineage (NCBI taxonomy): Eukaryota > Metazoa > Chordata > Mammalia > Eulipotyphla > Talpidae > Galemys > Galemys pyrenaicus. The sequence continues at coordinate 2,155,205 of JAGFMF010011626.1, forward strand.
AGAGGGTGAGAGGATTCATCAGAGACAGCGTGGGGAGCAGAACAGACAGATCCACTGAAATACACTGCTGAGGGCAGCAGTGGGTGAGGCAGGAGAGGTCTGCTGTTCCGTGTCCTCCCTGGCTGGGGATTGAACTCATGCTGCAGTGGCTGCAGAAGCTCCACAGTGTGGCTCTTAACCCCTTGCACCACCAGGAAGGCCCAATATGCATCTTCTTAACCAGGAACAGTGCTTGTCTCTCTGCTCACTCATCTCCTCTTTCCATCTGCATGTATAGTGGTCTGCATTTCTTCAGTAGAAGCCTGTCATCAATATCAGTGCTGTAATGTTCCATTCGTTTTTGATATTGTAAATGGAATTTCTCTCGTTGGTTTTTCAAACTAATTTTATTGATTTTGGAACTTTTTTGATCTTAGAATATTTATTTCTAATGGTAATAGCAACATTACTGTTATAATACATCTATACAAAATAGCATCTATTTATTTTGGTTCTGACTTCTTGACTATCCATGAGACATCTTTTTGTAAATAAACTGGACTTGGATTCTGTTACTTGCAACCAAAAAATCCAGCCTTACACATCTCAAAAGAAGTCTGAATTTGAAAAACTTAATGTCAACTTCTCTCTATATATACATACTTTAATGTATTGATTCAAAGTAATGTGATTGCCTACTGTTAACCCACTTTTGCCTTCCTGAAGTTAAATCTTTTTGGGCATGTATCATTCTTGAAATGTATTGCTGATTTCAGTTTATTATTTCTCATGTGAAGTTTTTGTATCTTAGTCTGGTTTTGATATCAGAGTTTGCTGGATATACAACATGATTTGAGATACTGCCTAATTTTCTCTCTGGCCTTAGTAATGTACTGCAGAATTGGTTTAACCTCTGCAGATTCTGAAGCACTTTAGAGACGCTGAGCCTAGCACTTGTGGTGTGTAAGTCTCAATTTCTTTCAAGTTTATTTCTCTATTATTTTTCTCTTTTTTGCATCAACTTTGGCATTTTATGTTGCCTATTTCTCAAGCTCCTTGCCTTTTCCCCTTCTTTCGTTCTTGAACAGTTCTTCCAGAAGTCACTGAATGAAAATAGACAAAATTGGAGTCCACAAAGAGAAGGAGGTGCCCATTGCTCTAAGCTGGGGTGTCAGGGTCTGAACAGGGTGAAGAGGAAGGTGATGGCGGGAGACATGGCAGTGAGAAGAAGGTGGTTAAAATTGAAGGCAAGTGGGGTTGACCTGTCAGTCAAAGACAAGTGCCACATGATTTCAGTCATATGTGATAGATAGAAAAACAAAGCACATGAACAAAACAAAACCCTTGGATTCTGACAACAGAGAGGCGCTTACCAGAGGGGGCAGAGAGTGGGAGGAGGTTAAAACTGGTGGAGGGGGCTGCTGAATGGAGGATGGGGATGGTAATGTAGCGCATCCGGGTGTCAAAATACACCTGAAACATACTGTGCTATAAAGCAATGTTGCTAAAACTAAAGACATCCAGGACAACACAAAGGGAGTCTCACTGACAAGGGAGTTAGAGTTAAAGAGCAGAAGGAAGCTGGAATTAATTCTGTGGTGTTGAGTCACAGTTGAAGGTAGGAGTGTGATTTCAAGGTTTTCTAAATGTCGAAGTAAATGTATGTGTGTTTAGTTTTCTATTGCTATGTAGTACATTATCACAAATCTCAGTGGTTTCAAAAACAATAGGGTATATATATGGTGTCCTAATTTCTGTGCCTCAGGAGTGACTTAGCTAAGTGCCTCAGGAAGAGTCTGGTAAAGTCTTTCAAGGTCTCAAGACTGACACCAAACTGCCAGCCAGGGTTGTGGCTCTTCAGCAGGACTCTCTACTAGAGGAAACCTGCCGCCTCGCATATGTGGTGGTTGGCCCGAATCCCCTCCTCACTGGCTGTTGGCTAGAGGCACCTTCAGTGCCTTGCCAGGTAGGCCTCTCAGCACAGCTCACGCCATGGGAGTTGGCTTCCTTCAGGCAGAGGGAGAGAGCAGGAGCCCATGCCCAGGATGGAGGGCACAATCATTTTGTAACCTAACCTTGACTGTGATATCCCATCACTTTTGCCATTTCTGGTTAGAAGTGAGTCACTAGGTTCAGCTCACACTCAAGGGGAGGAAGTTACATAAAGACTCGAAAAGACTTGTATATCAAGAGGCAGGTCTCATTGGAGAAAATTCTGGAGCTGCTGCCACAGATAGACAGATGATGGCACCTCTGGATGACAGAGGTGTGTGTGTGTGTGGAATAGATGGTAGATAAATGACAGGTAAGAAAGGAAGGGAGGGAAGGGAGAGAGAGGGAGAGGTGGAGCGATAGATTTCTCAACTCTGCCCTGGAAAGCCTTACTAGTGGTGAACTATTTGTGTGTGTGTGTGTGTGTGTGTGTGTGTTTGAGCAGTAACTTTTTCTTGATAAACCCTCAAAGGTCTTTCATTTCCACCTTCTGCCAAACCATCTGTGCCCATGCCCTATCTGCATCTGAACTATTGAACTAACAATGAACTAAAAATCTAGTGCCCAGATTTTTGTTTTTAAATACCTTTCCTCACTGGAACAATCCCCGGGGATTTTTGAAGAAATGGTTGATTCCAGGACTAGGGAAGAAAAAGTACATGAGCCTGGAACATCTTTTATGTTGTGCCATAAAATAAAATGTGCTCAAAGGAAGATGGGAAGTTGTCAAAAACCCACTTAAAGTGACTACCACTAACCAAGTCTCGAATAATTTGACAAAAATATAAGAGAGTAGTTATACATACTTATCATTGAATAAAACTGGACTCTCAGAACCCACACTGATAAATAAATAAGTGAATATCTACATACAAGGAGGAGAAAGACTTTTCCTTCAAAGTAGAATGTCAAGTAAAGTAGAAGGCACCATTGACTTTGAAGTTCACCCTTTGACAACCATCATATCTAAGAAACATGTTGTAAGGATGGGTGAGGAATTGGATAGTTAGTATCAAAGTACTCCCCCACGAAGTAAGTGCTCATTGCAAAGGGAAGAAAAGTCACCTGTCAGCGGTAGACACCCTCTAGCAGTGATCAAGTTCAAACTGAAAGCAGGTGACCTCTGATAAATGCAGTCAGGAAGAGGAACCAGGGCATGATACTGCTGTTCACAAGACCCAGCTCCCAGTGACATCTGGGGAAAATAAGGAAAACCCAAGTTGAAAGACGGTCAACAAAGTAGTTGGTCTGGATGTTCAAAAGTTTCAAGGTCAACAGAGTCCAGAAAAGGCCGAAGGGTTGTTTCACACTGAAGGGGATGGAAGAGGAACACTAACTGAAGGCAACAAGGGACCTCCTTGCTGGAGGAGACTATGCGGATGGTCGATGGCCTTCAGTGGGGTCTGTGGTCTGAATGGGAGTGTTGACACTTCCCTGGTGCTGTGGTTGTGTTGTGGTTCTAGGGAAAGATGTCCTTATTTTAAGGAAGTACACATTCTAGTATGGAGGGGTAAGGGAGCATCCTATAAGCAAACTATTCACCAATGGTTTCGGGAGACACGTACTTTGTACTTTTCTTGCCCCCTTTCTTTTAGTTTGAATTTATTTTTCCATAGGAAGAGAAATGGAAAGAACGCTGGGTGATGCATATGCTCCCGAAGATGTCAAACAAAACTGTCAGCTTAAATACTGTGGGGAAAAAGCTATCTGAGTCATCGAGTTGAGTAAGTATTATTTTCTCCTAATTTTTAATTCTCCTCTGCAGTGTTCGTATGATTTTATCCTATACTATGTTGTGTGGCTCCTTGATCTGAACCGCTAGAGACAGCTCTATAGTGGTTAAGACAGACCTGGGACAAAACCCTCAACTTCAAAATCCTTGGTTTTCCCACCTATGAAATGGGGATATGGGGATAACTCTATTTCCTGCTTTCTGGGTCCATCAGGAGCGCTTGTGTGGGTGTAAAGGTGGCTCACCTCCATTCTAGGTCCCCAGCTGGACGCCAGAAAAGGGTTACTCTTATTATTTAATTTCTGTCTTTTCAAAGTTTCAGCCTTTGATTTTCTCTGATCTATAGTTTTTATTATTTCTATCATGTATTTCATTATTTTCAAATTCTTTCTCTAGCTTCTCATCGGTTTACTTTTTGCTGTTTTAGTTGTCTTGGGAATTGAACACTTAGTTTACTTAATTTCTTTCTTCTGTTTAATGAGAAAAACATTAAACTATATGTATTCTGTTCTTTAGAGCTTTGTATTTTCTTCGCTATAGCTCCCCTTGGTTTCTTAAATAATCATTAATTGTAGTTTTGATTTCCACTTTGACTCTAGGGCTATTAAGACAAGTATTCCCCCCTCTGCAGAGTGGTTCGTTTGATTTGTTTCTTTGTTTTTCTTTTTGCTATTAACTTCTAGTTTTGTTGCCTTTTGGTTTGAGTTGGTGTATTATACTATTTCTGCCTCTGAGATTTTAATGAGATTTTCCTTGTGGCCTAACATATGACAAATTTGTAATTATTCCTTGGCTGTTTGAAAAGAATATTCTTTGTTTCTAGGGAACATATTTTGATATAGATCTATTAAGTCAAATTTTAATAATGATTCTAAACTCTTCTATATTCTTATTAAATTTCGGTCTACTTGATCTCTCAGAAATGGCGAGGCATAATAACCCTTTTATTATGACTGTGGTTTTGTTCAATTTGTCTTTAATTTCTGACCTTTGGCCTTGGCCTCTTGCTGCTCTATTCAGTGCACGGATTTAGGTTCTTATGCTCATTTAGTTTGTACTATTGACCAGCACAGGGTAACACCTCCCACCTCCCATCGGTGGGCTTTATGTTTTTATTTTTGCTGCAAATTCTACATCGTCTGATATGAATAGCACTTTTTGTTTGTCCTTGAGTGATGGATCTGATAGTTAAGGAGGCCGTCTGTTATGGGGAATCCTGTAAGATGCCGCCCTCTGCCATACTTGTTTGCTTCGAAGATGGGCATCTGATGCTGGCTGGGCCATTGGGGTCCTTCCTGAGAGTTGGGCACTCAGACAAAGGGGCTTTGCTCCTTTTGCTGATCTCTGTATCGAACGGGACACACGTGACACATGCTAGCTTGCTGCTGTGCCTTTGTCTTCTTCCCCATGGGTGCTTGCATAGGGCAAAGAGACCCAGAGAAGAGAGTAAGGGAGCGTCCCTAGTCTGGAGTCCCATTGTCATTTTAGTCCTGAGGCTCTGGTGTCGAGATACTTAATAATTTATCTCATATGGTAATATTACTTTCTGTTTTCTACCTTCCTTTTTTAATTCTTCCATTTGCTGTAGTTTGCTTTGCGAGTTTCTTTATGTTTAGAAATTAGGAAGTCACATTTTCCATTTTTAGTCTATTCCTTTTTTCTTTAATTACACACACACACACCTTCAAAAGGAACAGTATTTATTTCCCCTGTGTAAGATGATTTCATCCTTTTAAAATTTCCTCCCTATGTCTACCTCCCACTTTTCTTGACATAATTATGTTTTAGATTATTATAATTATCATGAACTTATTCCTTACATTTGTTACTGAGCCTTCTTTTTCAGTAATTATTTTGGACATTTTATTACTTTATTCAAAATCAATTCTTAAATAAATCAAGTCTCTAGGTTTCACTTATTCTATTTATGTTTCTTCCTCAGATGGAACATTACTTTGGGCAAATTTCCTGAATGCTTGAGTGTGTGTTATACATTTGAACATTTAGCTATTTTGGGGAAAAAAAAGTCTTTTAATAATCACAAATGAATCATAGCTTTCATGTCTTCAGTACACTCTTTTCCCATAGGAGCTTTGTAGGTATTACTGTACTTATCATATTTCTTTTTGAATTAGGCTTGTAAAGGAGAAGTCTGACTCCAATTCAATACTCTTCACCTTGATATATAACCTTTCTCCCCTCGAATACTTACAATTTGGAACTTTATTCCTGCTATCCTTCAGTATTACTAGAGGATATCTGAATATGATTCCTCTGTCGTCGATAATCTTGTCTTCCATGGAACCTATTATTTCTGAGAGTAAAGATTCCTCCTCCCTTCTTTCTCCTTCTGGAATGAGAGAGTTGTTGTATATAAATATAAAATAACTAAATTTTTTATTATCGAGGTATCCTGAGACCACATGTAAGTGAAAAGGCAGTTTGTCGCTCACAGCCCGGGGCGGAGGGGCTGCCGCAGCACAGCGGCCCACCGGCCCACACGGGCAGCCCCGGGCAGAGCAGGCAGCGGGAGCCAGGGCCCAGCGGACAGGTTTGCTGGAGGTTTCCGTGGGGAAGGATGGGCGAGCAGGGTAAGTGGGTTTGAATGATTTCTTTGGACTCTGGGGCACAGAGGCTGTCTGTTCCTTGTTGTCTGGCCCTGGGATGGTGAGGGCAGATGGACAAGGGAGGTGGGTAGGTGTAGGCTCTGGACTGGTTTGTATATTGGTTTGCATGTGAGGGGAACAAAGCAACCTTTGCAACAGAGTCCCCTATTATCTCTAGGGTTGGCTAGGTGGCAAAGGGACAGGCTCAGCCAGGCTCCAGATGCCAAAACATCAGGACATACAGAACATTGAAAAGCGTGACTCCCATAGAAGTAACTACGGGAAGCCTCTCAGCTAACTCTATTATATTTGTAACTTTGTTTGCCCACTGTTTAAACTAATACGCTAATATAAACAAACTAATAATTTATAACAAGTAATTATTATAGTATAACATTTTTCCAGTCTTACTAGAGGTTTATCTATTTCATTAGATTGTTATCTGGAATAACTACTTTTCATCTTGTGGTTCTTTTCTATTTTTTGTTATTATTTATTGTTACTTTAGTTTTTATCTTTTATTATTCCCTCTTCCTACTTCCTTTGGGTTTGCATCATTATTCTGTTTTCAGTTCCTTGGGTGAATTCTCAGCCCATTCATTTTAACTCTTTCTTGATTTCTTAGAAGGGTAGTTTTGATTCAGACTTTCTCTTCAGGTATAGCTTCACAAATTTTGACAGGCCATGCTCTTATTATTGTTCAATTCTAAAATGTTCATAATTTTCATTGTATTTACTTTTAAAAAAAGATATATGTATGCATGCAAGAACTGGGGTACAGGTCAAAGGTGCAGGGAGGGGTGAGAGGATTCACCAGAAACAGAGTGGGCAGCAGAACAAGCAGATTGATTGAAATGCACTGCTAGAGGAGCAGTAGGCGAGGAAGGAGAGGTCTGCTGTGCCATGTGGGTTCCCTCCCTGGCCTGGGATCGAACTTGTGCTGCAGTGGCTGAGGCTGCTTCATAGTGTAGTGCTTAACCCCTTGCGCCACCAGGGAGGCCCTATATTTACTTTTAATAAATGAATTATTTAGTAGTATGATTACTTTGTCTCCAAATTTGTGCACCTCTTAATTGTTTATTTTGAGTTTTATTGTGCGGCAGTCAGGACATGGGGTCTATACCATAGTGTTTCTCTGGAGTTCGATGAGACTTCCTGTGATGTAAAGTTCAGATCAAATATCACTAATGACCCATGTATATTTGAAAGAAATGTGCGTTTTTTGATTATCGGATGAAATGTTTTATCTGACTATTATAACAAATATTCTATGATTTTATAATCTAAATTATTTTATTCACATTTTTATAATCTTAGCAATTTTGGCTGCATGATTGACTTATGTCTGAGAGTGGTTTATCTGAGTGTGGATTTGTCAGCTGTCAATACTGTCAGCTGTGTATTTTCAACTTGTGTTATTACTTGTACCAAGGCATTTTGTGATATCATTGCAGTGGATAATTCTTTTTTAGACAAGGAGATTTTTTTTCCCCATTATGTAAAATTAATGTTTTCTTTCAGGAGCTCTCTGGATCTTTATTTCCAAAACTTCTGTCTCAAGTTTAGAGATTTCTTTCAGAAATAGCATCCAGATGAGCTAAGGGAGAATAAGTCATGGTGAAACTGTCTCTTAGTAAAGGTTTAACCCATTTGTATCCATTTATTGTGATTATCAGCATATCTGAAGTTACTTCTGGGGTATCATGTTTGTTTCTGTGTGCCATGCTTTATCTTTGCTTTGTTATTTCTTTTCTAGCTCTCATTTTGTAGACTTGATTTGTTTCTCTGTGAGTTTGCAAGTTACGCTTTCCATTTCTATTCTTTTGGCAGGAAATCGGGTACAAGTATTCATCTCTCAAATGGCCTTTCTGGGAAGTAGTTTGGTTACCTGAGCCCCAGTTCATGGGGTTCAGAGTTGTGAGAGTGGTTGTCTCAAGCTCTTCTCTGCACGGATGGTGCGGGTGTGGACTTCTCACCTACAAAGGGAATGGAACGGGAGCCGGTTTCTTTCCTGTACTACATATCTTCTTCTGACCCAAGGGGTGAGCAGAGTCAACCTGACGCCCCCCAGGGGGTTGTGTGTTCATGGCCCCCAGCTTCACTTAGGAGCTAAGTGCCAGCACAGCAACCCTACCCACAGTGGCACCTCTCTTCTTCCCATTCTCAGCTGCACTTCGGCTCGTACCACTTTGGTTTCCTTTCCCATTATTTCCTTCCTTCTGTGTTCCCTTGTATGCCGTGAAGTACCCTGTATCCTAAATTAGCAACTGTATCTGTCATCTTATTTCATTGTCATTTCATTTCATGGAAGTGGGAGGTTTGGCACCTTGACCCAAATGTCCCATGTTAATCATCCGTATGCGAATTAGACTAGAGCTAAATGACTCACACGTGTTGGAACGCTTTCGGGTAAAACTCCCCTTTGGGCAGCTGTCTTCCATGAAGGAAGGGCCCCAATCTCTTCAAGCAGCCCTAAAGTGACCCCTCCTCTTGGTACATCCTTTTCCTTCCAGGACTCTGGACTTGGGGATGGGACCGTCCTCGTGCCCTGCCCCCCTGCCCAGTGACCTGGACAGGAAAGCCTGAGAACATCTCCGGAAACACCCATAGGCAGTTTGAAGGTCAGAAAAGGCGACACAACAATACACTGGTGGGAACAAAGGAGCGATGACAGAGATTGATGGCGTATAGCTAAGGAAGAGCTTTCCCAGGGCGGTTTCTGAAGTGTCTGGACACTGAACAAATGTGCTCATGCCGTGGGTCTAGAGCAGCTGGCTGGGTGGGGGCACTCCCAAGCCCTGGGACCTCCTCCCTGTCTGTGGGATCTGGGTGCTAAGCTAACCAGACTTCTGGGGTCCTGCCTGGGCCCCTTGCATGGTCCCCCCCCATTCTCTGCCTGCCTGTTTGAATCAAACAAAATCACTGCTTGTTGAGGGTCACAGGAACTCGCTGCATCCCACCCACATGGGGGTGGAGCCCACGCGGACTAAACATCACTTATGAAGCGCTCACCTGGCTTTATGTCACATGGACCCTGTGCTTGTGAGGGCTGTGTCTCTCTCACCCTGTGCTCTTACCTGCATGAGGACACAACTCTACAGAGGAGGAGGCTTATAGAATTGCAGCTCCTGGCCCACGGTTACACACAGGCACACGGCAGAGTTGGGGCTGCAGGCTGGACCCTCCAGTGCCAAGGACTGGGCTGTTTCCTCTCATTTCTTCTGTTGCTCCAGGCAGCAGCAGTCAGCTGTATGGATCAGTCAGTCCAAGTTTGTTCCCAAGGTGGCTCCCAAGCCGCCCAAGGGCCAGAAGGGCTCTGTAGCTCACCACTGCTCTGGGAAATGGCACTGCCCTCCCGGTTCTTCTGGAAGGAGCTCAGTGCTTTGCATAGGCAGGCTGGTGAGCTCTTTCATGCAGTTCTGGGGTTGGGGGGTGCTGGGCAGCAGTGGTTCTGGGGAACTGGGAGGGGGTAATGGTCAGGTGGAGAGTGAGTAAAGGCTAGTCCTGCCTGCAGGGAAAGGGGCGGTTCGGGGGTCACTTATGTCTCGAGTCATCCCTCCACTTACACCAGTCAGGCAGCAGCTGACTTTCAGAGAAAGTGTAGACCCGCCCAGACCCCTTTCTGCGGGGCTCTCATCTGCACCCCAGGTTCCAGGATCTCTTCTGATTCAATTACCCAAAGGTTCTGTCTTGTGTCTAACCACTTTCCCTCCCCTGCCTCGTAGAAATGTGGATGGTGGAGGGGGAGGGCGGGTTGCATCTGTCCTGCAGGAAGGAAGGAGATAAGCCAAGAAAAGGGTTGGTGCCCATTCTCTTCCGTGGAGCTCCGCAGACTCCAGCCCGCTCCTTGGCAGCCAGCTGTGTCCAGAGCTCCTGCCCACCAGTGCCAGCGCCTGCACATGCTGCATGGGTCTGCTTGGGGAGGGGACCCGTACCCTGGGCCTGTCTGGCAAGATGCTCATCGGCAACCTTTTTGGGAGACCCTGCTGAGCTTGGCTAGAGGGCTCTCTACCTCCTCCCAAGGCCAAGTTCTCACTCCTTGCTTGAGGCCTAGATAGCTCCAGACTCCAGCCTGGCTCTGGGCTATGTGAGATGACTCCCCTGACCCAAGCAAGCTTCTTTCAAAACCCCCAGTCTTCACTATTTGGTTCTTTAATACCCACATGGCATGGGGTTACAGTGTAGCCTTTCCCTTGTCCAGCTTGCCTATTCTTATTTCCCTTCTAGTCTAGGCCCCAAACCAGTAGTCCTAGGTGCATACCCCCAACTCCAGCGCCAGACTGGCTGGATGATAGAGTTTATTCTTAGCTCCTCTCTGCAGTCATTTGCTAAGGACTGATGGCCGTTCCCTCCCTGGCCCATCCAGCCTGCCTCCACGCAGCTGGAGTGACCACAGCACGTGCTGAAGGCAATGAACCCCAGGCTTCTTTAGCCCCAGGGTGCACTTGGGAGAGTTCTGAGGAGTCCACTCTGCAGAATGGAGGGACACACTCTAAACAAGGCAAAACAAAACCATTTATCTTGGGGCATTAGTCACCAAGTTGCTGACGCAGGGAAACTTGTGCTCTTGGCAAACACCATTTACATTAAAACAGGATGATTTGTGGAGCTGGAAGCCCCAGGACCCTTCCAGGCTTCCCCACCCACCTCATTCTCTCCCTGCAAGTACCAGAGACTGGGGCTATGGCTTTTTCCTGGAGTAGAGGTATTGGCCTTGGCCTAGATGTAGCAGGTGCACACTGGCCATGGGGCTGCAAGAGTTTATTTTCAGCTCCTCTCTGCAGCCATTTGCTAAGGACTGATGGCCCGTCAGCCTTCTAGAGTCATGCTCGTCAGGGAATGTCTCACAGACAGGACTGGGTACAGTGTCAGGATTATAATTTACATGTGGTCTTTTTCTTGGCTGTGACTGTTTACTGTTTAGAAGGAAGAGCTTTCAATCTCTAGTTTCTCTATAGTCCAAGGGAAGGTGATGCCAGTAATGAAGAGTGTATGTAATAAAGAGCGTATGTGCATTCTTGTCTCTGTCTTTTTCTCTCTTGTTCCCTTAGATTAAAGTTGAACTGCTAACAGCTAATGCACTCTCTTTCTAGCCTTAACTAATATGGAAAAGATAAAGGAAATTTGGAAGAAGTTGGGGTGTACCATTTTCTCCCCAAGTCTCTCTTTTCAAGGTCACCTGACCATTTATTTTGAAGAAGGCCCCAGGTGTCTCTCTCACCCACATTCACACATAGGACAGGTGTCCTCTCCAGCCCTAGGTACATCTTGGGGTTTCTGATGTCCTTCTTGCCTACTCTACCTATACGTTCAGGGGTGGAGCACATGACCTGGCCTGAGCCAATCAGAGAATCAGAGTCTCGCAGTCTCACTGATTTGGCTGGCAAGTGGATACTTGAACCAGTTTGAGCCAATGAGCACCATGTTTGTTGTATTTTGGAGAAAATGAAGCTCCAGCAAAAAAGGCAACAGGAGGGAAGGTGAGTAAGTTATTGGTACAAAATTCCTTCCCCGGGCAGTGTGGCATCAGGAGGCCTGGTACTGCTGCCTGGAGGGGAGAGCTGGAAGGTACTGGAGGGCCACCTTGTGGATCTGAGCATAAAGCAATAAGACACACAGAGAAACTGAGTCTCTGGTATGTAGCCTTTCAACTGCTGGATAGAACTTTCTGGTTCAACCCATGGAGCTTGGTTTGAGAGTCAGTATGTTCCCTGTTATTTAACTTGATCTGTGGTCACCTTTGTGTCACATGTGGCCACAAGACCCTTGACCAGACATGGTGAAGAGCTGCCCTCTTCCATAAGTAAGCAAGGTCAGAGAACCTCAGCTCTTGGGGTTCAGCCTTTGAGCTGGTACACTACTGTCCCTGAGCCGTCTTAGCACTGAGCTGTGCTCCTTCCGCTCCTCTTCCCATTCGCCGTCAGTGTACCACCCTCGCACTCCCTTTACAGGTGATTCTGGGACCCAGACTGAGCCCCTGCCATGCTCTGCTGAAGGACGGTCCTGAGGGGCGGGTCGGCTCACATCCACCATCACCACCACAGTCTGGCCTCCAGCCCCTGTGACTGCTGGCACATAGTAGGCCTTCAACAGATGACTGTTCTCAGCAGCTGTCCTGGTGGGAGGGTAGACTGAACTTAGTAGGCGCTCTGCCAGAGTTCAGGTCAGAAACTGAGGAGGCCTGATCTGGGGGTAGAAGTGAGGAGGTTTGTTATGGGAAGGGAAACTGCTTTTAAACACCAGGAGGGAGACCATGTGAGCTGGAGCTGGGAGAGCCTATCGGTGAGTGGCATCAAGTTCTGGGAGAAATAGCACAGAAGGCTTCAAGTTGGGGTGGGGCAGAGCAGCTCGCCTCTTAACAGCAAGGAGTCCTGCTCTGTGCTCCCCAACAAACCCGGCAAGCCAGCGGGGTTCGCTGACTCCTGCCACACCCACTGACTTAAGTCATCCCAAATGGTGGATGGTAAGAAGTAAGCCATTTGCTTGGCTTGGGAACATATTTTTGTACTTCAAGTAAAAAAAGGGGTCTGGGTCTGGGTGTGCTCCAAAGTGATGATAAGCTCTGGGCTAGGGGAGGAGATACTGTGCCCTTCCCACTCCAGATCCCCTCACTGAACTCTTCCTTGGGGCCGATGTCACTTGAGGAAGCCTGGAGTTAGTCCCAGGGCCACTGTGTTCATCAGCACATGTTGGCCTCACACTGCTGCCACCACGTGGAGCAAAGGCCGCTGGGTCTTGGGTAGGGACGGGAGGGGATGGGGCGGCAGCCTGCAGCAGAAGGCTTGAGGCTTCCATGCCAGCAAGGGCAGAGGTGGAAGCAGGGAACTGGGGGTTCGGACAGAGGACATGGGGTGAGGTTCTTGCATCTCTGTTCACCCCAGACTGCCGGACCACAACCTTCAGTCTGGCTGCCCGCAGGGGCTGGGCTCTTAGTGGCCTGAGGCCCATCTTCTGGCTCGGCACCTGGGATGGGCCATGTCTCACCAGGAACACTGCTGCTCGCCACCAGCTTGGAGGCACAAGTTGGGGTGGTGGGGTGTAGACTGCATAGATGTGGCCTGGCTTCCCCTGCCCACAGACACTTTCAGGCTGAAACCTTCAACACATCCACTCACCCACCTGCACCCTCTCACATGACCGTCCCATCCTCCACCACCTGCTCCTGGGGTCTGGAGACCTTGGGCACCAATCTCCAGGTCAGATTCCACCTGTGAGGCATCTGTGGAGTTGAGTTCTAGAAAAACCCTTAAACCCGTCCTCAATTCATGGTCTGCTTCTTGGAAATAATTCAGTATGTATGGTACCTGGATTTGGCTTTTGTTTGGGAGTAACAGAAAGAGAGGCGAAATATTTGTGGTCCCCGGGAAATGTGGTCAGAGTTTATGACTGACAGCAGTGAGGTCCTGTGGAATTAGAGATAAAATTGCGGGGCCCTAGGGCTGCCACAGACAGAGGTCAGAGCAGCAATTCAGAAGGCAGAGGGCTCTTCTGCGCCCGTTAAATGCTCAGAAATCCGGGGCACCTTTGTCTTGGATGAATTCAAGGGAGGCGGCCTCAGCTCAAAACACGATTCTACAGACAAGCAAGCAACAATACCAGGACTTTTTACTTACAGCCTCAAAAAGAGCCTTTACCTGAGGGACTTTAGCTAAAGGGACTGGGTTCCTTTCGTTATGAGAACAGGACACATACATTTTGCTAATGGAGAGACTGGGGTGCAACGGGGAGGCAGGGGCCCTCTGAACTGGAGGCCGGGGAGCCTGCTGACCACACGGGGAGAATTTCCATCCTTGGCCCGAGCTGGGGCACACAGTAGGGTTCCGTGGTTGAATGACACGCGAGTAGTTCTCAGACAGGCAAATCACTGAAGAAGCAGCGCTAACTCAAAATTTCACTTCCCAGCAGCTCAGGAGATGAGCAGGGGTGGCACGCTGGGCCCGGCCTCCCCAAGGCGTTCATTTACCTGCTCGGCCCGGACCTGGCAGGGGGTTGGACTGGAAAGGACACAGCAGCCACTTTTCAGCCAGCTGAAGATGAGGGAGCTCGACTTCCTAACTTCCTGTGATTTTTGGCCATCAAAAATAGATCAAGACACAGTGTCTTTTCTCTGCCCCGGGTGAGGCAGCGGGTCAACTCGGAGGAGCTCTGGCCAGCCAAGACAGCCCCTAGACCCCGCTCCCGCTGTCTCTCAGTGCTGACCCTGGCCAGACCCCAGGGAAGAAGGTGTCACCTGGGGGGCAGAGGGCTGGGGGGGAGGGGGCAGAGTTAGCACTGAGTGACCACCTGGAAGTGACCGCTGGGGCTAAAGGCAGGGTGGGGACACTGGAAAATGCCCTTTCGGTCTGTCTTTCCTCTTTGCCCGTCGTGGTAGATGCAGGCGCTCTTCCCGCCCATGCCCTGCTGCCTCTGAAGGTGAAAGTCACCTTCCACCACTCTCCTGCTGCCTGCTGCTGGGGTGGGGAAGCAGGCGACATAAATCCTTCCTAGTCCCTGTCCCGCGGCGCTTGCCTGCGCGGCCTGGCGGAGGAAACTCTGGTGGCTGTAAATCACAGGTTCCCTCCCGCAGCCGTCTGCCCTTCGTCACAGTGCTTTACGGCTCTGACACCAGCCAGGATTTAGTAGACCCAGCCAGGCCGCCTCATTGAAATGCCTCCTCCACTCATCCTTACCTCCTCTCCTTAGAATTAAGGCCACCTATAAATCCTGGAGATGCTCATTTGCATATCCATCTGCATACATGTGCCTCTTAAATTACCTGCATTGAAACTCACAGAATCAGGGAACTTGAAGTGGAAGTTTTCTGTTGTCCCAACTCTTGCTGGAGAAGAGGAAATTGAGGCTGGGGAGGGGCAGGGAGCTGTCCTGTGCCATGGCACAGTGGAAAGTAGGGGCAGAGTGGGGCTCTGGCCCAGAGAGGTTCCAGCTAGGAGAAGGTGGAGGAGTCAGAAGCTGAACGAGCAACAGTGGGCAGATTGGAACTTCTGGCTGTGGCTAGGCTAAGAGGCCAGGGCCCATCAGGAGAGGACAGAGGGAGAGCCTTGGGGACCTGCATCACCAGGAGCCCCGAGGACACGTCCATGGAGGTTCTCCAGAAGTGAGAGCAGTAGAGGGAATGAAGGTCCTCAAGGGCCCTCTGGCTGGCCGGGCCTGACCTGGGGGCCTGTTAGGAAGAGAGAAGTTGAGGAGCTAGGAGCTGTCAGGGGCGCAGGGAGGCCCACGAGGCAGGTGGAGGGCAGAGACTGGGAACACCTCCGGCTTCCTCAACTTCAAACTGGCACCAGTCACAGTCAGACCCCTGCCTGGACATGTGTGGGGAGGGCTATGCCCTGGCGGAGGCCAACCCTGTGTCCAGAACCTGCTCTTTGCACAGTCCCCCTGCTCTCAACCCTGACTCCAGTCCGCCTGCCCTGTGCCCTTCACCAGAACGCTGCTCATGGCCCAGGGATGACCTGTCCCGCTGCTTCACACAGCCTCTTCAAGGGCAGGCACCACCGAGCCCCTTAGGTGCACTTCCACCCAGGAGCGGGGCTCAGCTCCCTCTGGGCTCTCGGGGAGAGTCAGGGCTGTGGCATGCCTGCTGCCCTGGCTCCCTCGCTGCCGCTCCCGGCCTAGTCAGTCTTCCAAGCAGAAGCCCGGGCCCGCACTCAGTACTTCCGGCGGGGCACAGGGCTGGCTGCACGTCGGCCAGGGAGCTGCTCTGCCCAAGGAGGTGCCCCTGTCTCCGCGTGTCTCCTCTCTCCCAGGCCTGCTGCTCTGTCCCTCGCCCTGTGCTGTGCACTTCATGTGTTTCTGATTGACTCACAGAAAATGCCTTCTCCTCAGAAGCCTGTGTTGCAACAGTCTGGGAGGGGCAGACTTTGGGGGAACCTGCTGTTCCTTCTGAGACCCAGAGTTCTGACAGGATTGGGCTGGGTCTTCCTTGAGGCAGGCTTGCCCATCACCAGGGCCAGGTGTGGGGTTCCCTTCTCCACACCCCACGATGGGCCTAGAGGGGCAGCTGTGCATGGCTGTATCTTCTGTCTGGCCTCAGGTGTGGCGTCCTCCTCTCAATGTCTCCTTTCCCTGCCCTAGTGCCTTCTCCTCCCCACCCTGCCCCATCTACCCCAAGGCTGATGAGGACAGGAGAGCAGGGCCCTGGAGTGCACACCCGTGCCTCTGTCTAGGCCTTTTTGCCTGCCAGGGCTCCATCCTCAGCAGCGGATGACCAGCCACAGATGGTGGGGAGGGCATGGGAGCAGGCAGGGCCAGAGGGGAAAGAGGCAGGAAGGGGAGATGTCCACCTGACTTCCCCAAGAAATCAGCCCATGGAACAAAGGGTAAGCGTGGGAGCCCACCCCAGAGCTCCAGCAAGTGCTGGTGGGGTGCCTGGGATGAGGGAGCTGAGGGCAGCCCTCGGTGACCCCAATCCCCCTCTCCTTCCTACTCTCTCTCTCTACAACCCTTGCCACTCCTGGCCAGAGGTACCAGCGATTGTTTTCTCTTCTCTCTTGAATTTCCCATGCCCCCTCTTGCACTCCTGCCCCCACGGTTTTGGGAGAGAAAGGTCCTTCCCTCCAGGGCAAACATGCGGACAATGTAGATGAGGGGAGGCCATGCCCAGACTCCAACATCTTAGGGGATGTAGGGGTGACAAAGATGGGACAAAGCTCTTGCTTTAAAGCCTTTTATTAAGAAACAATAATAGTAAAGGCTGGAGATGGCTGCCTGTGAGCCGAGGGAGAGTGGGGGTCACAGAGGCAAGAGAATGGCTCCGAGGACCTCCCCAGAGCCACTCCAGCTAACATTTGCTGGGATTCTTAGAAAGCGCTGCTCAGACTTAGTGGCGGCACAGCAGCAGGCCTGGGCAGAAGGGCCCCCCATCTGGAAGCCTTTAAGATCTCCCTCCCCCTCTTCTCCAAATAGCTTGTTCCCAGAAAACAGGAGGAGAAACCAACAAGCTGGGGCTTCCTGTGTGGCTGGTGGCCCCCTCCCCTGCCTGTGTCGCAGCACACCAGGCCCTCACTCACTCCTCAGGCTCAGCCAGCAGTTACTGCCGGTTGCACGCTACAGAACTGGTTTGAGGTCTGGGCACATAGCTCACCACCCCCAGGAAGTCCTCCAGGGCCACCCTTCATCATTCTGGTCACAGCTGGCCTTCTTTGTGGACACACACACACCTTGTCTTTGTGTCCTCAGCTTTGTTCCAGGTTTGTGGGTCTATTTGCAATTGTTTGCTCTTTTCATCTAGTCTGGCTGGAGGCAAATTTGGGAATTAGTGAACCCCCCTTTCTATTTTGCATAATGGAAAATTGAGGCCCAAGAAGGCCATGTGACTTGCCCAGAAGCAAAGAGAATGGAAACAGAATCCAGCTCAGCTTCTCTGAAGCACAGGGGTCTTCCCCCTTCCTACCACATCCCATTGGCTGTGTCTGTCTCCCCAGACTAAAAGAGGAGACCCAAAGAGAGGCCCTAAGTTCTAGTCTGGTGACATGATGTGGGGTTTGACACAGGGAGATGCTGCCTGGGTGCAGAAGCTAGCGGAACTGAAAGGACCAAGACTTGGGGTGATGGACAGGACTGGCCACTGCAGGGGAGTTGATCAGGCCCGCTGATGTTGCCCACTTTGAGGACCCCGGCTGCCTGGCCTGCAGGCTGACCAGCTGCGGTCCCCTGGCCGACTCACTTGGCATCTGATTTGGGTGCCTTGGAAAGCACAAACTTCTAACAAAAAGTTTTAACCTTTAGATAGTCAGAAAGTTCAGTTTTAGATGGCAAGAATCCCTGTGATAGTTGACCATAAATATGGCGATTGTAGGGTCTCAGTTACCTCATCTGTAAAATGGGGACAAGAGCATTTAGGCTTCATGAGGAAGATGGAAATGGGCTTTGAAGGATGACAAGGAAGAGGAAGGGTGGGCTTCTAGAGTAAAGTATGAACGAAGGTTCAGGGGGCATCAACTGTTGGCAGTTATGGAGAAAGCCTCACTCTCTTATTGATTATGTAAACTGGAGCAAGTCTCTTAGCTTGCCTGAGCCTCAGCTCCTCTCTTACATAGTGAAGACTATAATAGCGTCTTCCTGACACAGGCAAGGCCACATTTGTAAAAGTGAGATGGTATTTGTGGGATTCTTATATACGCTAGTGCCTATGCATAGTAAGTGCCCTGCAAGGGGCTTATTTATTGGGCCCTCCTGGTGGTGTTCCTTGGTGGCGCAGTGGGTTTGTTATTTTTGTTGTGTGTGCCTGCAGTTAGGGCATTATAAGTGCTGTTCAAGCACGTGGATAAAAACCCAGTCAAGCAAACCCATTTTATATTAGGGTTGCCCTGTAACAGGTTGAGCACCGCACTATGAAGTATCCAGAACACAGTAGTGAGAATTCAATCCCCAGCCAGGGAGGGGACCCACAGGGCACTGCAGACTTCTCCTGCCTCACCCGCTGCTCCCCTCAGCAGTGTGTTTCAGTCCATCTGCCTGTTCTGCTCCCCACTCTGTCTCTGGTGAATCCTCTCACCTCCCACAACTCTGGCCTGTACCCCAGCTCTTGTGTGCATAAATAAATATTTTTTTTTTTTTAAAAAGAAGCGTATTCATCCATTTACTTAATAGCATGGTCTTCTCTGAACTGTCGTTTTAGTTCCTATGAGCAACACGAGATGGCGTTTCCTTCGGCTGTGGCTCCTGGCTCTGGGTCTGAGCCCTGGGCCTTTCAGCTGAGGGAGGTTCTGGGACTTGCAAACTGGGGCGTCCCCACACAAGATGCTGCTAGTGTTCGGAAGAGCTTGCTGGCTCCCGAGTTCTTCCCAGGACCTGGGGGCCAGTCTTCTGTGCCTCTAGGGCTGAGAGGGACACAGCAGGTGGGGGTGGGGCCCGACAGCCTCAGGGCTCCAGGCTCTCAGGACTTCTCAGTGCTACTACCCTACCAGCTGTGCCCTGACCCCAGGTGGCCAAGCGGGGTCTGCAGGGAGGCTGCTGTCAGGCCACACCAACCTGCGTGGGGGGCTGGAGACCCCACAAGTCCCTGGCTGCGGGGGCAGCCTGGGGTGGGACTATGGGTAGGGGGGCATGTTTGACCAAGGCTTGCAGCTCCAAGTGAGAAATAAGCAAGAGCAGATGGAGAGCAGAGCACGAAGTTCTGTTTTCACGCAAATGTCCGGGACAATAAAAGTCAGGAGAAAGCCCGGTGAGGGGTGGGTGAGAGTGGTGGAGGGGAGCATAGACAGAGATGAAATGGGGGTGCAAAAGGAAGGTGCCATGTCAGCAGAATTATCTCAGCAGAGTTATGTTGGATTGGGTGGGGTGGGGTTGGCCTTTCCAGCCCCCATCCAGGGCCAGGCCTGGTCTGTGGAAGCAGGGAGGGTCTGGGCCTGTGCCTGCTGGGAGCTGGGGACTTCCAGCAGCAAGTGCTCCTCAGAGCTGATTGCATTTCCTGGCCTTTGATGCCCAAGATCAAAGCAGGGCCAAGCCCTGGGCCTCCTGGCAGTTCCTCCCTGCCCTCTGGGGCCAGGCCACGTGGTCATGTGACTGGAGATGGTAGGCTAGCCTGGCATCCCTAAGTCCCAAGAGAGCTAGAGAGACTGGGATGTGGGCCCTTTCCTGCTCTGGGGCTGCCAGGAGCACCAACTTGGGGTACAGTCCACACCAGCTGTCTGTGCTTGCCTATCACATCTTGCTGATGCTGAATCCTCGGACATCTGGGCTCAGACATGGACCTGGGTGCCCTGTGGCCCAGACCAGCTCCAGTAGACTCAGAGCCCAAAGCCTGGGGAGAAGGGCCATCTTCTGGAGTAACAAAGAGCCGAAGCACTGACAGTACAAAGTGGCCTTTCACAGGATCCCTGTGGGTGGGGCTCTGCGTGGCTCTAGGAGAGAGTCTCCCGGCTAGCACTTCTGCCCAAGAACACTTTAGTGGCCCTGTGGCTATCAGAGTTCTGGGGGATTCTTCCTTTCCTTGCTCTTGTTTCCACCAGCCCCGAACCCCCGGGAAACGAGCCCCCAGGGTCCTTCATTACTGAGAGGAGGGCCTCCTGGGGTGTGTTCAGAGATGTGGTGACCCCTCTTGATGCACGACATGCACTTGTAGGAGGGAGTTCCAAGCTCCCCTGGGAAGCTTTGCCTGCCACGCCTTGGGAGGGCTTCTGTCTCAGGTGGCTGCCTCCTTTGAGCCACTTCTTACCTGACTCCTCCTGTCCTGGGTCTGTCCGCTGGCCCTGGCTGGGTTGCCCTCTGGCAGAGGTACACAAGGGGCTGCCAGGCAGACAGCTGAATGGCAGAAGAGGTGGGCATCGTGGAGGCCTGCAGGGAAGGCAGGGAGGGCAGTGGTCCTGCAGATTCCGAGAGCACGGAGTCTCGGCGGAGGACGGCATGCTCCTGCCAGCCTGCGTGCGTGCCAGCCGCGGGGCCGGCTTTCCATAGTGCCCGCCCATGTGGAGAGGATTAGGGCCCGGAAAGACGTGTTATTCCCCTTCCTTCTTGGAAAGAGGATCAAGGGGACCTGGTGACAGCACAGAGATTCTGGGCGTGTGGACAGCCTTGTTTCCCTTGCCGTCCATCTTCCAGAAGACAGGATGCGCACCATCTGCTGGCAGCCCCAAGCCTCAGCCCTCAGCTGGCCCAGAAAATGCGGCTAGGGCCCACTTTCTACTCCGGGGGCCTCTGCCTGAGAAGGGTTTCCGGGGCCCCAGGGAAGCCTGGGTGGGGACTTCATAGAAACAGGGCACCAGCGATTTCGCAAATTAGTTATTGGGCTTAGTGATGCTAGGAAGAGTTGGTCAGCGGTTGCAAAGATGCAGGGCCCCTCCCAGGCCAACTTCCCTGCGCTCCCCTAGTTACTGGAATCAACGCTGTTTCCGGGCATGGGATTGCAGGCTCTGCCGGCCCTGGAAGTGAGGCTGGGTTGGGGCTGGGACTGAGGGGCGCTCTGGGATTCTGCTCTTGTCTGTGTGAGTATGGCAGTGGGAGAGAGGGTGACTCCTAAAGCGAGATGTAGGTGTGTGCACACACACATACTCACACTCCTATGAAGACTGTCTAGCAAGGTGCCTGCATATGGTAGGTGCTCAATAAATGCTTGATGAACAGATGAATGAATTAGTGGATGAACATCCCCGGTGAGGGTGTATTCAGCACCTTACTTACTTTTTACTTTCCATTCATTATTCTGGCTGGTGCTATATATTGGGTTATCTGGGGTGGTTACTCTCCACTCGCGGTTATTCTCTAATTTTTAGCTTGGGATTAAATTGCAGCGTCCTGGGGTAGGAACACTCACCCCCACCAAGTTCCTACATCCTGGGCTTGGTGTGGAGCCAGCTCCTGCCACTGATTTCTTGGAACATCTGTTGGACTTTGCAGAGTCTGGGCTTGGGCACAGAGAGGGCACATTAACTGTTCCAGTATGAGCCGTGCCCTTGTGAGTAGCGAGGTGGGTGGAGAGCATGGTTCAGGAGGGCAGAAATATCCAGGACTTAGGGACCAGTGGAATTAAGATTTCTAACCCAGGACTATGAGTGAAGCCAAGTGCTCCTCCACACCCCCAAGACTTCATGACCCATGTGATGTGTGTGTGTGTGTGTGTGTGCCTGACAGACAGAGGCCAAAAGAGAATTACCTCTGGAGTATGTACAAGAACAAAATAAGAAATGCGTCCTCTGCTTCAGCATAGGAATGGAGCTGTGAGAACGGACACCAGACAGGAGCAGCTGCGGTCCGGTCTGTCTGTGGTGTTCCTCCTTTGCTTCTCGTCTCCCCTCCTCCCTTCTTCTCCCTCTTGGGTACCAGCTAGGATGGTAACAGTGTCACTCTGTCCGTCATTAAGGGCTGGAAACTTCCAGACTGGCCGGGGTCCTGAAGTCTCAGCATGACAGGACTAAGCACTTGTGGGAGGAAGGGATGGAGGCCTTGGCCGCCGGCCAGGGCTTGGAGGACTCTGACGTGCCTTTCATGCTGTTCTCCAACAAGAACCCTCTTTGCAAATGACTTGGTATCACCAATCACCAAAGTAGCCGGCAACAGCCCCCAGGATTCTGAGGGACCTCCGTTCCCAAGTCAGGCGCCCAGGGCTGCCGAGCTGCAGAAGGGGCAGTGGGATGTGTTGGGCCCGGCGCTGAGGGGACCTTGTGTCTGGCACCCTCGGCAGCGCCTCGCTGGCATTGCGTGTGCGAGGGTACACACATGTGCACTCCATCCCGCACGCACACGGTGAGCCTATGCAGGCAAGCGCGTGCTTGCCTGCACACACGTCTGCGAGTGAGCTGTGTGTGCACACACGCACATGGACTTGTGCGAGGCTGTGTGGGGATTACGTGCCTGTGCGTGCACACTCACAGACGGAAGACTTGGCTGGGAAACCCAAGTCTCTCCCTCCCAGGCCTCAACCTCTGCTCCCTGGACCCCTGATGGAGGAGAACAGAGAGTCCCCAGATCCCGTGATCTGGGACAGCAGCTTCTGTTGGATCCCCGCCCCTCCCCTTTCTTTTTTGACACAAATAGCCTTTGGAACAAAGGAGCTGCGGGATTTGGATTATTTATACAGTCAACATTAAGCAACTTGAGGTCTATTTAAATTCTTCTTCATTAGGCCGGGAAATTCCATGGCAAACACTCAGGCAGTAAGGAAACCTCCAACACGGCAGCTCCCCGCTCCCACCACGGCCATTTGATTCATGGTCTCCTCTCCCTGCTCCCAGTCCTCTGCCTCCCGCTTCTCCCACCCAAGCTCCCAGAGTGCTCCACATCCAGCCCAGAGGCCATGCCATGCTGAACCCCATGGCACATCCTCCGAGTCCTCCTTCATCCCTCTCATCCCCCAGCCTCCTCCGCATCTCACTCCTCCCTGCTCCTGCCTCTCCCCTCCCCACAGTTTCTTTGACTGGCAGCCAAGCCCAGGCTTCAGAGTCAAGCCTGTGGGCACAGCGGGACAGCAGGGCCTGCGTGGGACGGGAGGCAGGTGGGGCTGCTGGGCTTCATCACTGTGCCCCGGAGGTCCAAGGACTTCTGCTGAGGCGCCTTGAGCAGACCCATGAGGCAGTTGGGTTGGGCAAGAAAGGGCGCTGTCCGCAGGGGGGCCTGCTGGGCGGCTCCAAGGGCAAGCCAGGGACAACCTGTGACCAGTCAGAGCGCCTGATGTTTTTCCTCATGATGAGCGTCTCTGCCTCACAGGGTGGACGCTGCCCGCTGTGACCTGGGGCTGCTGCAGAGGGTTTGCTTGGGCGGATGAGGGAGGTGTGAATGCTAGGTCAAGGGCAGAGAGCTGTGCCCAGGTCAGGTGGAGGGGGAGGGCAGGGAAGGCCAGTGAGTGGGAGTCCCTGAGGCAGCAGGCTAGGAGGGGCCAGTCCTCCTGGGAACGGGTCTGGGGCAGCCTGGCCCCCAAGTTGCTAGAGCCACAATAACTGCATTTCAAGAGTCTTCCTAGAGGCCCAGAGCCTCGAACTGGAGCTCAAACCTTAAGGATTCAGCAAAGCAGATTCTGGCCCCTGTGGGCAGGGAAGCTCTTTTGCTCCTTCAGAGCCGACAAACAGCAGTTTCTGGGTGCTAGGGGCAGGTTTACCCTAGAGTGTTCCAGCTGAAGCCGGTAATGCAGAGGCAGCTGCCCAAGTGCCACTGGGCTGGATGTGCTCTCAGATCTCCTGTCCTCTGGCTTCGGATGGCAGGCGGAGCCCGGCAGAAGGAAGACAGAGGTGGAGGTCCCTCCAGAGGGAGCAGCCTCTGGGTTAGGTCTGCAGGGCTCCCCTTTGAGGGCGCTCCATCCTCCTTCCCCCCAGGTCGCTGTAGCCTGGGAGGGTTTGCACAGAGGCAGACAGAGTTGAATGCAGAAGGCAAGCGTGGAAAGGGGAGTGGAGGGGAGGAGTGAAAACCAGTTTCTAGGGGACCCCAATGAGCATCCCCTGCCTCACAGACCTGGGGGGTCCCCTCTCTGGGCCTGCAAATCTGGGGATTCCCCCAGCACTGCGCTTCTGTCTATGAACTTCTTTCCTTGTTTCTCTCTCCAAATAGGCTGTTTTTTGAGAGGACTGCGAACATTCACCTTATACACAGCACCTGGCACGGAAGAACAGAGCGTAACGAGTGCTTGATGAGCTCCACGAAAGGGCACTTTTCTTCATCTTTCTCTCCACGACCCTTTCCCTGTGGTACTTGCCCAAGGGCCAGTCTGTGCCCAGATGTGCTCCTTGGGAGAGGGAGCCCTCTGAGGGCCACAAGGCCTGGCATAAATTCTCTTTGTTGGTGGGCTGTGCCAGGGGAGGGGGCACAGGCCCAAGGATTGGGGAGGCTGCCCCCTGGGGAGGAGCCCCAGAGGGACCCTGCCCATCCCAGGCAGACTGGGCCGTGACTCCAGCTATTGTTTAAGTTCTCTAGCATGATGGATGGGCAGCGCATGGCCCTCCAGGCCGGCAGCCTGCAGGCCAGAGACGCTGCCCCTTCCAGACTGCGGTGTGACAACCTCTGTCTCCAAACAGCAGCCGAGAGGGTGGGGAGAGGGACCTGAAGCTTGCTGCCAATTATCACCTCGCTGTTGGCCCTGCCCTCCGGGCCTGTCCCTGCTGCCACCTCTGGGCCTGTGTTTCTGATTAGCGAGCCCCAGCTGTGCAGCATTAGTTGCATTTTTCCAGGATGAATCTTGGTTGTGACTTCCTGCCACGGGTCTGAACCAGCTGCCTGCCTTTGCCGCCTGCTTCTCATCTCAGTCCCCTGGGCTGCCCCCAATGTCCCTACTCCCAGGAGACTGCTCCTCAGGGGACAGTGGGGCCACTCCAGTCTCAGGTTTGGGAGAAGAGGTCTTTGGGCCTGCCTGGGGCAGGCTGGGGCATGGCCACTGCCCACTAGGCAGAGTCCATTCAGCTCCTGTCGGGCTGGCTGTAAGGACCCAGGCCTGAGTGCACAGGCCCATTCCTCCAAGCAGAGACAGAGGCAGTCACGCGCTGGGCTGAGGGACTAGCTCGGGAAGATCCTAGGTCAGAGACCATTACCTCTGGCTTTCTGGGGTCCTCTACCCAGTCATGATCTTGATTAAATTTTTTAAGATTAAATTTTAAGATTTTATTCATTTATGCACACAAGAGCTGGGGTACAGGCCAGAGGAGTGGAGGTGAGAGGATGCACCAGAGACAGAGTGGGGAGCAGAACAGGCAGATGGCCACTGCTGAGGGGAGCAGCAGGCGAGGCAGGAGAGGTCTGCCATGTGGATTGTCGCGCTGCCAGTGGCTGCAGAGCTTTAGAGTGCAGTGCTTGACCCCTTGCGCCACCGGGGAGGCCCCGCGACCTTAATTTTAAAGGAGCCACAGTCTCCAACAGAAGCTTGGAGCTACGCCAGCTTCTTTCTCTCTCTGGCTTTCCAGTGCTCCTCTGGTGAGCTGCGGAGTGATAACACACCCAACAGTCGGCCCTCGGCCTGAGGCGTGCGCGCCCAGTCCTGCAGCCCATCAGTGCGAGCTGAGGATGGCAGCGCTGACATCCACAGAGGTCTGTGGATTGCACGTGAACCTCGCCGTACGTATCCTGTAAGGGAACAGCTCAGAGGGAAGCTTCACAATTTTTTTTTAAAGAATTATTTACTTATGCACACAAGAGCTGGAATGCAGGCCAGAGTTGCAGGAGGTGAGAGGATTCACTAGAGACAGAGCAGGGAGTGCAGAACAGGCAGATGGACACTGCCGAGGGGAGCAGCGGGCGAGGCAGGAGAGTCTGCTGCGCCATGTGGGTCCCCTCCCTGGCTGGGGATCGAACTCGTGCTGCTGTGCTTTGGATGCTTCACAGTATAACACTCAACCCGCTGCACCACCAGGGAGGCCCGAGCTTCAGGGAAGAGGTGTGAGTGAGTAAGTACTGGAGTCTGGGCGAGAACCCATGTGGGAGACTCACCTAGTTCAGTGTGAGTTTGGTCAGTATGGCTTTTCTCTGAACCCAGACAGACTCCAAGAAGCTAAAAACCTCAGAGCCCTGCCTGGCACCTGGTGTGTCCTCTTCCCTCTCCCTACCTCCTCTCTTCCTGGCCCACACTCCAAACAGTCTGACAATCCTGTTCCTGACAGATGTGACTCTCACTGCCCCTCTTTGCCCTAATAGGTGGCCCTCAGCCAAAGCCTTTGGCCACTGCCTGGGTCTGTGGCCTGGGACAGTTGTCTGGAGGGCCAAGCCCTAGGGGAATTCTTGAGGCCTGCCTCTCTGCAATCTGAACAGGAGGTGCACGGAGGGCAGCTGCTTCTGCAGCCCCAGGACCCAGGGCAGGCCTGGCGCACGAAAACTCAGACAGGCGAGTGGGATGAGCTGGAGGAAGTCATGGAGAGGCAACTGTCGTGGGCTCTGGGAAGGAGGTGGAGGCTGGAGGTGGGCAGCAGGGTCTCTCTTGGGAGAGGAGGCCTTTGGCTCAGGAACACCCGGTCCTTGAAAAGGCTGACCAAGGAGGCTGGCAGAGGCGCTCATGTCACACACAGAGTGGGCTAAGCTCTGCTGTGGCCTCAGGGCAGAGCAGGGTGCTGGGGGAAGCAGGGATTGCCTTTCACCTGGGCCACCCCAGGGTGCAGTGTTCCCAGTATAACCCAGTGATCTTAGCACGCAAGAAAACATCAACTCTCTCCAACACCCCCAGAAACACCCCCAGAGAGTTTCCTGGCCCAGCGCAGTGTGTGCAATCAGGCAGCAGAGACAGTGACCTGCGGGAGACTGTCCGGACGGGGGAGACGCCGGCCCTGCCCTCAGCGAGCCCCCCTTCCCTGGGAGACCTGTAGACATATGTAGCCTCCAGGACGCCTTTGCTCTGGAAGGAATGGTTTTATTCCTGTTTCTAAAGTTATTTTAGGCAAATGTGAGCTGTCTCTTTAATTATATGCAAGGAATTGCCAACAGTACATTTGGCTAGATTGGGACTATGAATGAAACTTGTGTCGTCTCTCACATCTCGGTTGGGTTCAGCCTTCCCTGTCCCCGAGCGGCTGTTGGCAGAGCACCGTGCGTGGGACCCGCTAATGGGGACAAGTGTCAGTGGGTGGGAGTGTCAGTAGCATCCTGGCGTGGAGTGGACCCAGGTCAGTCTTGTGCACGAGACCTTCTCCTCTTGGAAGACAAGTGTGGCCTCTCCCCATACGTGTGAGGCAGGGAGCTCACTCTCAGCTGGCTGGTTGTAGGCTCTGTCATTTGCTCCAGGGCGATGGGCCAGCGGGGGGTCACTGGAGGCCCTCCTCCGAGGCAGCTCTGGCAGGGTCCTCCTGAGCCCCCTGGTGGTCACTGCAAAGGTGTGCTGCTCTTGGGGCTCTAAGTGAGCAAGGGGAGCTTCAGACCTTGCAAGGGGGTGCTTACCTGTGCTAACCCTGTGGCTGGCAAAGACCCCTTTCGCCTGCTGCCCAAGACAAAAGGAGAAAGCTCTAGGTCAAAGCCCTTCACACCCTTCCTGCTTATACCCACTTTGGACGCCTCTTCCGGGACATCCTCACCCCATCCTGCTAAGTCCCGGTTCTTGCAGAACCACCCTCACAGCCATCAGGGCAGACCTGAGGCACCTGCCTTCTGGCAGAGGCCAGGGAGGGAGGAGGTGTGATGCCCTGAAAGACAGGAGAGCAGGAGCAGGCAGGGTCGTCCTAGCCCGCCGTCAGGCTGGGCCCCTTCCCCCAGATGGCGCAGTCTAGAGCAGACCCATGCTGGGCTGAAGGGTCCTGGCTACTGTGGGTCCAGAGAGGCTGGGGACAGAGGTGTGACTTCCCCATGTCTTGGCTTGGCTGCCTCTCTCGCTCCAGCGATCCACCTTTCCCTTCACCAGACCTGGCATCAGAGCCGAGGTCACCATCTTGCAGCAGACATGGCCTTTCAACAAAGCTGCGTCTGGGTGAGAGGAGTAGGAGGGGCAGGAGGAGGCTCTCCCACACAGTCAGGTCTCGGCTTTGGCTTGAAATTGGAATCACAGAATAGCTAAAGATAATGAAAGGAACATGAAGGGCCAGTGGGATCAGGCAGTCCTAGGGCCGAGTCTCCGAGACTTGCCTAGGGTGCTCTAGACAGCGTGTAGAGCTGCCGCAGCACCCTGGGGAGCACAGGAATGTCCTAGAGTTCCCCTCCCACCCACATGCCGCGTTCAGTCCCAGCGCAGATGACAAGCCATGCAGGCTAGTCTCAAGGCCCTTGCCTGGAAAAAATCCCTGTGGATTCAGTTTGGGCTTTTCATCTTTAAATAGCCTGCAGAGGGGAGTCTGTGGGTCTGTCCAGTTCCTTTATTCAGCCTTCCCCAGTCTGGGCGGAAATCTGGGCCTATACGTCTTTTCTTCAACCCTTGGGGTTTCCTCTTCAGCCCTCTGGCAAAAAACCATTCCAACAAAAACCTCCATAGCTCCCCAAGAACTTGCTATAATTTATAGGCACCAGGCAGCCCAAACCCATGCAGAGGAAAAGGAACATTCCTCCCAGAGAAGCAAGGAGAAGAGGAGAGGGGAGAAGAAAGGGGAGGGTAGGGGAGGGCAAGGATGGGGAGGGGAAGGGAAGGGAAAAGAGAAGAGGAAAGGAGGGGAGGGGAAAGAAAGAGACACAGAGAGAGACAGAGAGACAGCAGAGACAGAGAGACAGCAGAGACAGAGCAGACTGATTCTACTCCAAGATACACCCATTTACAGAAAGGACTGGAGCAAGACTGTGAGGTCAGCCCCACACCACCCAGCTCTGCTGTCTCCAGGGACAGAGGCGCCTTAGGACAAAGGACTGGCCCATAGTTCTGTTTGTCCCTAAGGTGGTTTTCCCAGAACAAAGGGATACTCAAAGGTAAATGCAGCTTCTTTTAGAGAAGCCTAAAAAGCTTTACAACTTTTTAAGTTCTCCCAGTATTTATTCTCTTAAACTATTTTACTTTTACAATAAACTGGGGAGATTTGGGGTTATCACCCCCATTTAAAAAAACTAGGAAACTTAAGTTTGGGAGGTTACCTAGCTTCTAATCCTGATGAGGTCACAAGGAGGCAGGATGCAGGGCTGGGTGTATAACCCGAGGTGCCCCAAGGGGTGGGGATAGGGGTCCCAGACTAGAGGACAGCAGGGCAAGGCTGAGCAGGCTACCCCGGGATGGGAGGGGTTAAGCCCCGTTCTGTGGAGGCAGTCATTTCAACACCATCCCCTACCCCCCTTTTTTCTTCCTTTTCCACTGAGTTGACCTTTAAATTATGGCATCAGCTGCCTTGCCAGACAGGCTGCGATTTCCCCTTACTCCATCTGCCCAGCCTGCTTACTGGCGCAAGTTTCTCCTGGAGCTGCTCTCCCCTCCCTCTTTCCTGCTCACTCCTTCCCACTCCTTCATCCTGGCAGCAGCCTCCCTCAGTGTCCCATTCACAAAATCCCAGCAGCCACGGGAGGCCTTGCCTGCAGGTGGCAGGGGCCTTGCTGGCGGATCAGTTCCTGGCTACCCCCTCCCAGCCCTGGGACACCTCCTTGCCCTCTGGGCCACCTCTGGGCCACCCTGGCGGACCCTCCTCCTCCTCAGGTCTTGGGCCCTTTCTGCCCAGCAGCTGCCTACAGCCTCACCCCTCCCAAAGCCTCAGGAGGAGATGTGCCCTCTGCTTAATGTTCATTTGCATTTGGCCCAAGGCCTAAAAGATATTTTTTTTGCCTGGGCAGTAGAATATAGCAGACATTAAATCTTATCTGTTTAATTTTCTTCCAGATAATAGTACAGCCTTTGATTCCCCCCCACCCCCAAACTATGGAAAAGTGTCAAAGAAGAGTGGAACATTAATCAAGGGACTTTGACGAAAGGGATGAAAGTGTTTTCGTAAGAGTCCAACATGTGGTGTGGCTGCTGGTGGGTATTTAACTGACATTTCTCATATGTTCCTGTAAAAAAAATCTCTTTGAGTCGATTCTGGAAATATATTCCAATTTGCTACAATGCCAGTGGTTCAAAAATTATTTAGAAATAAAATGTGTTTATGATTTCTGCTCTACTTTGTATATTTGTCTGCTGCAGACTTCTTTCCTTTGAGGAGGGCCCAGTCTGTCTCTCCCAGAAGCCGTGGGGTTCTTTAGGACAGAAACGTTCAGACTGGGGCCCCTTCAAAGATGGGAACTATGGTTTCTTCTTCTGTGGCCTTTGGCCACCCCCCCCCAAGTCACTCTGCCCCAAAGGATTATACTGAAACAAGAGGGGCTTAAGCCAGGAAGGAAAAGGTGAAGCGGGGATTGTGATTAGAAGACTGGGAAGCCTTTTGTGTGTGTGTCTGTTTTTTTTAAGATTTATTTACATATGCATACAAGAACTGAGGTACCAGCCAGAAGTGTTGGGGGTGGGGTGGGGAGGTGAGGTGAGGGAAAACCTTTTAAAAATGTCCTTTCTCCTGTAAGTGAGAAAGAAATAAACTCCTTCAACTTTTCTGGTCCCTCACAAGCCTGCTATCTGAGTGGGGGCAGAAATGCAGAGGCCAGAAGACACTGGCCCAGCCGGCCTCTCCAATGTGAGGCTCCGCACAGCAGTGCAGGGAGCCCCAGTTCCAGGTGGGTTGAGTCTTAGCCTCATTTTTGGAGTCTGCTCAGCTGGGATGTATTTGGGATTGTGCTTCCTCCCATCCTGCTGGGCTCCCTTCCTCAGAAGATCAGTTAGGGCCTTCTAGAGTCCTGAAGACCAACTTCTTTCCTCTAAGCCTGCCATCTTTGGGAAACTTGCCAATCCTAAAGTCAGAGGAGAGAGGCTCTGAGAGGCCTTCTTTTGAGGGCCTTCTTTTGAGAGCCGTCTACTCTGGCTCTCCAACCACAGGGGCAGGGCCTGGCACAAGCAGTGGGAACATGCAGATTTCATTCCAGAAAGGGAGAGGCCCGTTGACCGTCCCCAGGGCCGGGAGGGCAGTGACCTGGAGCTTCTCAGTCCTTCGATGAGGCCAGGCCTCCAGGGGCAGATGAGCCAGGCCTCCTGACTTGGCCCCGGGTAAAGTACTGGTCCTGTGCTTGCTGACCAGTGGGGGGCACACTCTCCCTAGTTTTCCTGTCTCCACTGCTTTGTCCTGAGGGAACATGCAGGGGTGCTGGTGCCTCTCCCTGCCAGGGGTTTCCTGGGGGGCCTGGGAGAATGGATGGACCCCCATGTTTTCAGTCTGTCCAGGGTCATCTGAATACTCCCAAGTGCTCCCTTCGGCACTTGGCCTTCGGCTTCTAGTTTCTTGTCCCCCTTCTCATATCCTCATAGGGCCTCACCTACAGAAAACCTTTTATGGGGAATATGTGGTTTGGGGAGGGAAGATACTGTCCAGACCCAAGGCTGAGATCAGTGCTGCTGAAGTGAGTATGTGCTCAGGTTCAACCTCAAACCTTCCCCCCTTTCCCACTGCCTCCATCTCCCACCTAATATTGTGTCTTCCTCTTCCTCCCCCACTCAGCTCAGTCCCACACTGGCCCCCCCCCCCCCCCCCAGTGCTCAGCCCTGTCCTGTCTCTACATATTGGTCCCAATGTAATGCCTTCTTGAAGTCCCAGCTGAAGGCCTCTATGGTGGAACTCCAGAGAACTCAGTGACCGAAGCTGGCGAGGGAACAAACCAGGGTTTGCCCGGTCACTTAACCACCGATGTTGTTTTTGACTTACGTCCTCATCAGACCATGGACCTCTGAGGCGGGTGGTGGAGGCCCTTCCTCTGTCTACCCTTAGCGCTGCTGGGCACAGGTTGGGGCTGGAAGGAGATGCTCATGGGGGTTCTGAGCAGCTGCCTAGAGAAAGCCCATGTGCATGCAGGCTGAGCCCTAGCAGGTGCTC
The DNA here is from genome assembly GCA_019455555.1 of Galemys pyrenaicus. NCBI lineage: Eukaryota > Metazoa > Chordata > Mammalia > Eulipotyphla > Talpidae > Galemys > Galemys pyrenaicus. The sequence continues at coordinate 2,187,199 of JAGFMF010011626.1, forward strand.
CAACTTAGCTGTCTGGGATACCCCTGTATCCTGTGATGACGTGAGGGAGTCTGTCAGGGCATTCAGGAAATGTTCCTTCACTCCTCACACAAAGACAGGTCCTTTGCCTCCTCTGGCCACATCCCTACCTAGACAAGGGGCCGGGCACCCCTGCAGCTCTGGATGGCAAAGGCAGGACAATTAAGAGCATCTCAGAAATCTGGAGGAGGAGGCCTGATGAACTTTCTCAGAATAAAAGATAATCCATTTCTTTCTTTGTTTACTCTGCTGGGAGACAGGGTGTCTTGTTACTTACAGTTACAAAGCAGCCTACCTGGCAGGGTGAGAACTTGGGTGGTGCCCAGAGGAACCCTCTGCTGCTGCTGCTCCCCTGGGAGCAGTGCCCCCTGGCAGTGCCGGAGCCTGACCCTCCGGCCCCCCTCCTTTCCGGAAGGAGAGACGAGAACAGAGCTCTCTTCTGCCACCTCTGAGACCACTTGGGGATGGCCTGCGTCCTGCACCATTCTGAGTACTTCTAGGGCGTGCGGTAAAAAGGGCACATTAGATGGTCCTTCCCTGCCTATCTCCCTCGCTGTCTTGCTCGTAAAGATGGAGACTTCGCATGTCTTCTTTGCTGGGTGCTGGAGGCAGATGTCAGTGCAGCAAAGGGCTTGAATGGAGGGATACTATTGTCTACTCTGATTCTGCACCGTCAGACCCAAGGGACTTTCACTAGGAAAGGCGATACTGCAGAGCCTCGTTGTGTCTGAGCACTGCAGCTTATGATTTAATACTACCAAGCGAAGCACTGCCCCTCCAGAGGAGCTGCAGGACCCCCCAGTAGCCCATCCCAAACCCCTGGGAACGCTGTCATTGAAGGGCCTACTGGGCCTGGTGACAGCCTTCCAGGCAGGGAAAAGGGCACAGCAGCCTCATTTGGCCATAGTTAGTAGAACTCAAATAGCACTGATCTCCAAGGAGTCGCTAAACCCTGTGCTTTGCAAGCCAGAGCCAGTGACTGTGGCATGGCAGCGGGCCTCCGAGTTTCACTATGAGTTGGCAGGTAGAAACAGGCTTGAACTAGAGCCAGAAGGGTTTGGGCGAGCTGCAAGGAGACTTCCTGAAAGAGTGGTTGGGCTAGACAGGGGACCAGTAGCCTTTTCTGTTTCTCTTTTAGACTGAGGTGTCTTCAAAGGCAGAAGAGCTACCCAGGAGACAGTTCAGGAATTGATGCTGTCCTAAGCTAGAGGCGAGGGTTAAGTGCTACACTCTAGGTCTGGAGAGGGACACGTGCATCATCTTGGCCCTGAAATATGAGGAGTGAAGGGCTGGTTGGCTTGTCTTTGGTTTGCTGGGACTTTTGGAAAACCCAATGCAAAGTAATTGCAGTAGGGGAACTTTAAATTTCTCCAAATGAAAATATTTTCCTGCTGTGTAAATTCCTTTATGGGATTAGTTGCTAGCATTTTTCTATCTCCCAACCATGTTGAAAATCTAGTCATCCAGTTTCACAAACACACACAGCGGGGCAAAGGGGGCTACAATTCCATGTATGTGACTCAGCCTCTGGCACGGAAGGCTGAAGGGAGGATGGTGGTGAGCTCTCTGTTGAGAATGGACCTGGGGAGGAGTAAGGCGAGAGGAGGCCAGGACACAGATGGGGGAGAGCCAGATGGAAGTGGAGGTGAGCACACGGGAGCCCCTTGCTGGCCTGTGTTTGTGACCAACATGCTTCATCCCGGGCTGGGTTTTGTGGGGACCTGTGTACTTGCTGCTTTCAGAAACCCATAGCCCAAAGAGGGGCTCCAAGCCCTGGTTATCAAGGAGCTGTCAGGTGATCTCTGAATTTGCGAAGTTTCATGCCAACTGGTGCTGACACAGTGTGAGAATAATCCTGATACTCTACACCACTGAGAGTCTTTGGACTTGCACCTGAGTGCGTTGTGGCAGGGCAATGAGAGAAAAAACGAGGTCCTTCTCCCAGGGAGCTTCAGTAAGGGACTTGAGTTCTTGGCTAACTCTCTAAGCCCTGGTCTCCCAGAAATGAACTACTAGGTTTTTATTTTGAGAAAGGAAAGGAGGGTTATCTCACCACCTTTCTCTCAGTAATATCATTTGAAAAATGTTCTTTTTAGTACCTTCTTTAAAGTCAGAACAACTTATTTTCCTGATGTCCTTGGCTTCCTCTGAAGACAACCCTGGTCATGGACTCCTTTAAGATGATGTCTTTGTTTGGATTCCCTAGAAAATAGAGCTTGAGGAAGGGCTTAGTTCTAATGCTTTATTTGGGAAGTGCAAATCCAGGGCAGCAAGAATGAGGCAAAGTAGAACTGAAGCAGTCGAGACGAGGGCGCAGTGCCTCAGGATATGTTACTGCACAGGCCATGGTCTTGCCTCCTGACTAGTCGCAAAGATCAAGATGTAGGTGCATCTCATTAGCCAGGCAGAACCTTTCTAGACGTCTGTGCAGAAAGTGTGCCTTAGAAGAGTCTATAAGAAAAGGAAAGGGAAGAGAATTTTACATAAAATCTTCTCTGTTTCAAAATCCATCTCATAGGGAACTAACAGGAACCTCCTGATTGTGCCTCTCAACTCCTTCAGCTGCTGTTAAGGAAGTCGGGACCCATGCTTCATAGATTGATACTTCTTTTGACTCTTCAAAGTATGGTAGGAGACTGAGACTCTGAGCAGGCAACTGGTCAACCTCAGACAGCTGACCTGAGCCGGCGTCTGTTGACTGTGGTGGCAGCTGAAGAGGAAGATACAGTTGCAGAGCTGAGAGAATCTGAGGAGGTTTGTGAGGTGTGTCTGGTGGAAACAGAGGGAAGGATGAGAAACGTGCCCAGAAGAGAGTCAGAGCTCTTAGGGATCAGAAATAGTCAAAGGAGGAAATCTGGGAGAGAAAAGATGAGGGTGGCAGTTTGAGGGTTTCACGGAAGTATAAGTAGAAGTAGAAGGACTTGCTGACTCTGGGCATGCCAGTTACTCCAGTGCTGGAAGCTACTCAAGGGCATTCCTCTGGATAAAAAGGCACATTAAATTAGGGCCCTTTTAGGCAGTATATGCTCTTGGTTGTAAAGAATAGGCCTCCTCTTTTTTCTATGCCCATCTGTGCAATAAATTGTAAAACGGTCATAAATTCTTCCTCTCCCTGAATTGATGCCCTTGCAAAGTGACATTGGAGACCCTCCCATTAGAGGGTGAAGTCTGTTTCCCTACCTTCTGAATCTGTGCCAACGTTGTGACTTACTTTAAACAATGGAAGATTAGCAAACACGATGCAAGAAGAGGCTTGGAGAGCATCCTGGTATGTTAGGCCTTACCCTTTTCCTAAGCTTAGAAGCCTGAGAGCGCTATGTGAATGAGCCTGAGCTAGTCTGTTGGAGGATGAGATGGGACATAAAGGAGAACTGAGGTGCCCCGTCAGACCTGAGGGAGGCCATCCTGTTCATCTAGCTCTATCTGACCCATTGGCCCACTCCAGGATGCGAGGAAGCCTAGTGGAGGAGAGTTGAGCCATTCTAGACCAGAAAAAGTGTCCAGCTGACCCAACAGTCACGTGCTAAATGAATACTTGTTTTAGGCTGCCCATTTTGGGACTTGTTCACTATGCTGTAACAGCTAGCTAGTTTAACCTGAAGAACACATAGTATGTTGAATTTATAGACCGTGGTCATTAAAGATTTTCACAGTAGAGCTGAGTTTCATATAACTCACGCAGAGAAAACCAGCTGAATAAAGAAGATAAATGGTGATGGGGATCGCGATGCTGTAAGGTGGCAATGGGTGTTGCTATCAATGATGCTACTGAAGGCTGTAAGAGTGTTGGTGGCAGTAGTGGTGGTGCTGGTGGTGGCAGCGCTGACAGTCTTTGTGGAGGAGACAGTGAGTACGCCATGTTGTGGTGTTCACGATGCATCCAGCGGTGAGGGTAAAGATATGGAAGTTGATGCCGATGCTTGTAAAATGATGTTGGCAGTGGTTGTGGCAGAGATATTAATAATCACAGTAATGAGGGCCTCCCTGGTGGCGCAGTGGGTTAAAGAACGCTCTATGAAGCCAACGCAGCCACTGCAGCACAAATTCAATCCCTGTTGCCGGCCAGCAAGGGGACCCACATGGCACAGCAGACCTCTCCTGCCTCACCCACTGCTCCCCTCAGCAGTGCGTTTCAGTTGATCTTGCCTGTTCTGCTCCCCACTCTATCTCTGGTAGATCCTCTCTCCTCCCACACCTCTAGCCTGTACCCCAGTGCTGGTGTGCATAAATAAATACATCTTTTAAAAAAATAATCACAGTAATGATAACTAGGCAGATTGTGTGGTGGTCATGCCTGTTTGTAACATGATGATAACCAGTAGACAAGATGATAAAGACAGGGTGATGGTCACTTGCTGACAGCAGGGACAATGGTTGTCATGACAGAGTGATGGTGGCGGTGATCCTGGTGACAAAGATGATAATTTGAAGGCAACGAGCTGGTGACAGGTGGGTCTAGATCTTTATGGTGAGCAAGCCTGGATTTCTCCCTCTGGTTGTAACCCAATATAAAAAACCTAACCCCCAGAGGAAGAATGATTTTCTGAGCAGGTTATTTTGTAGGATGGAAATTGTAGCGCTCCTGGTTTTAATTCCTATTTTAACAGAAAGGATGAACTCAGACTGTGAAAAGAATGGAAGAATGAGGAACCTCTGTTTTCAGCACTGGCTGTCTCTTGGAAGGCAGAATGTGAGAAAAGTTATGCGGGGCCACACAGATGGCTGGTCCGCTGGTGGAGGGAAGAGGAGGCAAATCTCTTAGCACTTTAACCTAAAAACCAGAGCTCTCAACTCAGAGAGAGAGTCTGGTGGCGAGGGAGAGACGCAGACAGATGTGCACAGCCTCCTGTGGTCAGCCCGGGTCACAGGGTAATGTGGGGAGAGACACCAAGGGCCAGAGACAAGGTGTGCGTCTCACCTGTCAATGGGGAGGATCCACTGTGCCTTTGCTCTGCCCCCCTCGCTGAAGTGTGAACTGTAGAGTGTGAGCTGGAGGGTGGGGAGAGACCGAAGAAAGATACTGATGACAGGCTGCAGGCTTGGGGGGCATGTGGAGGTCAGACTTGGGGAGGACAGGCTGGGCCAGAGCTGTCCCAGCTGCAGCACAGCTGCTCACTGACCGGTCATCCAGACCTGGGTGGACTGATGATGCGGTGATGGTTTATCACACAGACGGGCCCTCCTGCTGGCCATTTGCGTGCAATCCCGGTTCCCTTGTTGCTTCTGCTCTGGGAACGCACACCTGTGTTTCTCCTGGGTCAAAAGGGACCGACCCCCCTGACTGCCTGTCCCTGCGTCCACTAAACAGAGGCACGGCTAGGAGCCCAGCGGAGTATGCAGGGCTGGGGACGCCTTGCCCCCATGGAGAGCCCCCTCCTCAAACGTGGTTCTGAGGAAATCCCTTGACAAGTGTCAGCGGAAGTGGGAAGTGAGTAGGGGAATGTGAATCATTGATTTGGGAAGAGCTAAGGAGGGGAAAGCTTGTAAAGCATGTCTGTGGAGCCGAATTGGGAAATAAAACTCTGAGGGGGTTTCAAGGGCCCTCTGTGAGGAAAACTGGACTCAAGTTCTTGGTCCCAGATGGCTCTTGAGAATCTGCAGTTTTAGAATATGACTCAGTGTCTTTTGCTAGCCTGAAAATTAGCTCACTTGTGCACCTGGATCTTCATGTCCTGCAAAAAGGCGATTGCCCAAGGTATGAATTGGAGCTAGAAGGCAGCCAGGCCAGAGTCCTCATCAAGGCTTCTCCCTTCTTCCCTTCCGGAAGCAGGAGCTTCTCTTCCTAACCTCACGGAGGCACCGTGCAGACTGGCGGGGGCACAGTGCTAGCGTGCTTGGAGGGTCCAGGAGACTCCTCCACTGCTCCTGTACAAACAGTGTGCGGACTTGAGTCAGCCCGTGAGCAGAGGGCACAGCACAGCATGCTTGGAGCTCTTTCCCATGAAGGCTTAGAGTTAGCTGAGTCAGCCCACTGTATGCAGCCAACACGGACCGGGCCCTGTTTGAAGGAGCATGGCACGTGGAAGGTCTTGAGAGAAGCCGGTGTGGGGATAACAAACGAGTGACACAGAACTCAAGACGAGACAGGAGGGAGGATGTTTCTGCAGAAATTTGCATGACATGAAAAATCTGGGCTGCTGAGTAGAAGTGGATTGAGGCTGGAGGGGAGAGGCAGGTGGATGCGGCTCTGTTAGTGAAGATGTATCGCTTCTCGGCCTTTTGGCTAAGATCAAGTGTTAGTGAAGATGTGACAGTGGACAGGCATGCGCAGCAGAAGACAGGGACCTCCCTGACCTTTGCTCACGGCAGCCTCCCCACCAATATTTGGCAAATGAAGGAAGAGGAGAGAAACTGAAGGTGGACCTGGTAGAAAAACGGTAGCAGAAGCATCCCATTTAATAAATTCTGTAAAGGTAGGGGTGTGAGACGTTCAAAATGGAGAAGAGAGAGAAAAGAGAAGAGGAGGAAAGTCAATCAAAAGTTAGCCGCAGGCAAAATATTCACAGAGACTGTTATCTTTGCTAGAATGCTCTTTGAGTGGATTTCTTCTTGTGGGCCAGGGCCAATGCTGTGCCCACCCCCACCGTGTATACTCTTAGGTTCTCCCCACTTTTCCTCCACAATGCCATGTGCTTTCAAGGTCCTGGTCTCAGCCAGCAGGACAAGGCGAGTCATTGAGGATGTGGTAAATACCACATCTTCCTCTGAAACCTTGGCACTGATGGGGCTGCCATCTTGGACCGTGGGTCTATCTATGAGAATGGACCGCTTCTTGCAGAGCAAGTTGAATTACTCCCAAGGGCAACTGCTACCCCCAACCTTGTCTATCAGCTTCCCAGAAGCCAGGGGGAGGGAGGAGTACAGAGAAGTGGACCCAGCATGAGCGCAGGCTTCTAAGGGAACAAGGCCAGAGCTCCCTTCCTAGTCTCTGTGAGTCGGTGAGTGGAGGCAGGCAGCCCTCCCACCCCATGTGGGCTCTGACTGCGGTCTCCAGGGGTCTCAGACATACGATCTCTCAAGCCCCTCACATCTTATGAGAAAGTTGGAGGGGCTTCTTTGGGGTCATTGTGAGAGAGAAGTTGGGGTCAAGTGAGGACCAGAGTCAGGGGTCAATCTGTGTTTGGGGCAGGGCAGTCTGAGGTTTAGGGACATAATCAAGGGGGAGTCAGATTCTGAGAAGAATGTGGTTTCAGTGGGGCCTGGTGTGGATCTGTCTTTGCGCAGGTGAAGGGAACAGTGCAGAACGCAATACCACTTACATTGTGGAGGTGTGGGAAGGCATGGGGGAGTCACAGTTTGGGATCTCCAGTTTCTCTAGAACTTTTCTAAAATTTCTGAGCCAGGAGGATATTTTTCAAGGACAGGGAAGGGGTGTGACAGGGACATGAGGAGTCTCAGAGTGATTTGGGGTGCTCCGGGTTCCAAAAGGGAGGGAAAGGAGGAGATGGCCTTGGGAGGACATGGACGGAAGAGTTATGGGGGTTTGAGCCAGGATTCCTGTGGACCGCTTAGAGCCAGAGAACTTGAGACGCAACGGGAGGTTAGAGCGGGGTGGGCGATGAGCCAGGCTGTTCCTGGGAGCCCAGACCACCTTGGTGGACTCCCCACCTCACACCTCCCCCTTAAAGTTTTTTCTGGAATGCTCTGGGAGAACACAAGGCCCTGACTTTTTCTGGGGTTGGAGGTCTAGGTCAGAGACAGTCACCTCTATGTGCTGGGTGCTGGCGATTGGAAGTGGCCTTGGTCTGGACTCCCTGGGAGGCTGGCGAGTAGAAGGGAGTGCTAAGGCTGTGGAGAGGGCCGCAAGGCATTGGACCTGGGAATGCGCAGATGAAGGAGCCTAGAGAAATGCTCTCTTGAAGCAGGTCTTAGGAGTTGGATCCGGCCATGTCTCCCCTACCCCTGACGGCCTCTGGGGGAACCGGCTTGTTTGCTGACTCTGCTAGGTTCCTTCCTTCCAGTTTTCTTGCCCAGCTGGAACCCAGAACAGGACCAGAGCTGTGCCTGAGGCAGAGGGAGAGGAAGAGCCAGTGGCCTGAGTCTGGGGTCTCAAGGTCATGGCTATGGTTCGGGGACACTAAATGTACAGTTTGGAAAAAGAAGGAGAATGTGTAAGAAGTCTGTCTTCCCTGAGTCATTCTCCCCGTTCATAGGGCTGCGTGAACTCAGAACAATGGATTGCTGGATTGCTGGATGGTCCCTGCCCCATGGCAGGCAACAGAGCATCACAGCTTCCTGGTCAGCAGCATTGAAACAACAACTTCCTGGTCAGCAGCGTGGCACATGAGTCCAGCTCAGGCCTGTCAGCGGCCTTGCCGTGTGCCAGAGGTCTGGCTGGCTCAGCGTGGCCTTGATTCTCATCCCCATGGTCTGTCATCTCCACTTCTCAGTCTGAGGCCGATTCTCTCCCAGGCATTTTGTCTTCTCCTGAGACCTCTTTGCTGCATATCTTTTTCTCCTTGATAATGATGTCCTATCAATCAGCAGTGTCTCTGTCACAAAACTGACCAGAGACCCAGCCGGGTTGGTTAGCTCACTGCGGGGGCTCTGCTGAGACTCGGTCCTGCGCTGTGGCGCCTCCTCCAGGCCTCACCCCGTGCCCCCAGGGCACTACTCTCTCCTGTGACTCTTTGCCCTTCTCTGAGTCTGGGGTGGCAGCAGACCCCATTAAGGGGCCCAGCTGGCCTCGTCCCCACTCTGTGCCTGTGATCCTCAGCCCAGGCCGCCTGCCTCCCTCCCTCTGCTGCAGCCTCCTGGCTGACTCCACTCCCTGTCACATTCCTGGCTGTGAAAGGGACCTCTTCCAGGGCCCTAGGGAGATGACATGAGTTTGTTTGTTTTTCTCCTGTCTCCACTTCAAGGGCTTCACTGGCAAAAACAACACCCTGATGATTTCCAGCTCTTCTCCTCCTTCGCCCTGAACATGGGAAAGACAGCCTGCACTCTCAGATGTGTCAGCTGAGCAAGCGGCAGCCTTTTGGATGGTCACTTGCCCCCACTGGCCTTTTGAGAGACAATCACAAAGCCACCTGGCATCCACAAGCTCCCCCTGGGCCCAGCCCTAGGAGCCACCACGGGCTGCAGGAAGACCATTGCTTAGAAAGAAGGTTCTGGGGCAGGCAAGCCTCAGGCCCAAACAATGAACCTAAAGGGAAAAATATGGAGCCAGGTTCGAGGATCTGAGTTTTCCAACACCTCTCACACAAGGACACACAAAGAGGCTCCTGAGAGCAGTGGTGCATGTTCCTGCACAGGTGAACTGTGCTGAGTCTCTGAAATCATGACTGTGAGACACTTCCTTTTAGTGGGAGGGTGTCACCCGGCCCCAGTGAGAAGGGATATACATGTGCACGGGGCCTGCCTAGACGTTCTAGAGAGCAGCTGCTGAAGGTGTCTTCAGGGGACACGCAGAGTGCTTGCTGTTCCCTTTAAGGGATGATGTTTCGGTAAAGGATGCTGATATCGATTTCCTAGTGGAAGGAGACGGTGAATGACCAAGGACAATCTAACTACTACATTACCCTCTGTGACCTTGGCATTGATGGGCACCCCCTCTTGGGCCTGTGGCCTGCTATTTAAAATAGCCTTGGTCATAGTTAGGGAAGAAATTGAAGTGTCTCTGAGGACAGAGCAGAAATAGACTACCACCAGCCTGTACGTAAACTCCAGAGAAACTCAGACGTCACAGAGAACTGGACCAGAGTGAGAACGGGGTTCCGGGGACCTGGGGTCAGAGCCCTGGCTGACAGCAGGAGTGTGTCTATGAAACAGAACATGCAAGGGCTGCTCCAGGGTTAGAAAGAAGGGTTCCTTCTTTCTAGGACCCTTACAGAACTATCGATCAGCTCAGCCCATCTCCCTCAGACTCTCAGCAAAGGAAGATGATGGCTTAAGACACTGAAGCAGGGACTGATAGAAGAAAGCAAGAGTCAGCACACAGGAGAAGGGAAGACTCACTTTCTTCAGATCTTCAAGGTTCAGAAGGTTCAAGTTTCAAGGTTCAAGGCTTCAAGGTTCCCTGCCCTTCGTTTTGTCCACGACCCAGACACTTGCCTTGATGAGGAGCTGTGACGTAAAGTTCACTTGAGGTTTTACAGGGTGGACACAACTTCCATGGTGGACACAACTCTGGATGATTTGCTCTCACGAGATCAAATCCCATGGAAAGAACAGGCACTAGCCGTTGAGGAGACCATACTCAAACTGATCAGTAAAATATAGATCTTGGCCCTGAGAGCCCAGGTCTTATGGAGCCTCACCCCTGGGGATTCTTTGGTCAACCTGGAGGAGAGAACAGAGCCACAGACATGAGACATATGCAGGTCCACAAAATGGACAGTGACCCAACAGGCAGAGAAACTGCACAGGGGGTGCTAGGCAGATTGTGGAGAGCAGAACCAGCTGGGTTGGGTCAAGAGAGCTTTCTCGGAATTTTGCAAGGATAACAGGGGGAGGAACTGACAGAAGTGAGGTGAGGTGTGGTGGTGGCCATGCCTTTTATCTGTGATGTCTAATATGGGAGCCCCTGGCCACGTGTGGCTATTGAGCACCTGAGTAGTTGACAAACTGAATTTTTATTTTATCACAATTTAATCACTTAGCATTAATTAACCACAGGAGGCCAGTGGGAGCCATGTTAAGTACAGATCTAGTGGGAAGGAGAGATGAGCTGCCAGGCTGCTGCATGGCCGGGGCAGTGAGGGTTGCACGCTGGTCTGAAATAGCAAGTGGAGGCGTGCAAGTAGCTGAATCAGCCTGAGATTAGGAAGGTTTCCCAAATAAGGTGATCTTTGAGTTAAGTCTGAGATGATGAGTAGGATGTGCATGATGATGGGAAGGGGGCCTATGGGCAGAAGTTTCAAACTTGTGATTCCCGCTTATGTATACATCCTTTCCTGCCAGCTCTTCCATAGATTAGCCGACAGACAGGGCTTGAACAAGGAGATACAGATGTGCTTTGCCCGCTGGCCTGGCTCTCTGCCCTCCTCAGTTTCCAGGGAGGTGGGTGATGACAGATGGGCTCATGACTCTCCCTAGATGGAGGGATCCAAGGGACTGAACTCACCCTCGGAATGATGATTGTGCCCATGGGAGAGGGTGCGGGGTATCTGGAGACCATCTGGGAAGCTGGGAAGCATTTAGGGGAAGAGGACTGACGTAGGGGGAGGAGGTTGCTGGGAGCTAGTTTCCCAGTAGAGGCCAAGAGTCACTCTCAGGGTCAATCCCATCATTCTATCCAGATGGAGAAATGGGGAGGGGTACTTTGGGCCCCATGGGGCTCTTGGGGAATCATTGTGGTGTTGGAGCAAAGAGAAGGTGATGAGGTCTTCCAGGACCATCCGGTGCTCTAATCCTTGGTGGTTGGTGGTGGGACCCAAATCACCCCATCTGACTAGGGCCCTCCAAGAGAAGCCTTGGTGTGCGGCCCTCTCGAAAAATAGATATTTAATTTCTATATGCCTGAAATAGAACTCTTAATTTGCCCTTTCAAGACTCACTCCTCTCCCAGGCTTTCCCGTCTCAAGAAGGCATCACCACCCAACCAGTTCCTCCTTCCAGAAACCTGGTAGTGATTATGGATTCTCCCTTCTTCCTTCTTCCCACATTGTCTTCATCAGTAGGTTCTGCTGCTTGACCCTCCAACATACATTTCAAGTCCATTTACTTCTCTCCATTTCCACTGAAACATACATTTCAAGTCCATTTACTTCTCTCCATTTCCACTGAAACCATTCTGGCCCAAACTCCTATAGTTTCTCTTCTGGGAATTTCCCACTGGCTAGTTTCCCAATTCCTATACTGACTTTTACTGTCTATTTTACACATAGAAGTTAGAGCAATTTAAAAAGAGAGAAATCGGATGATTTTATTCCATCTAAAACATTTTCAATGACTATTTCTTACTTGAAATAAATTTGTACTCTTTAAGATGGGCAAGGTAGACCTGCCTGATTTAACCCTGATGCTTCTTCCTGTTGTTTCACATGCGTCGTCCCAGCACATCATGCTCCCGCTGTACTGGTCTCCCAGTTCCTTGAGCAAGCCAAGCCCTTCCTACTGCCAAGACTTTATCCGTGTGTGGCCTCCCTCCCTCTTTGCTGAGATGGCTTCTTCTCACCCTTGACACCCCTCTCCTCCTCTTCACAACACACTCTTCTTTCATTAAGGAATTTTTAATTTGTTTCCTTGTTGACTGTCTCTTTCACTAGACTCAAAGCTCTGTTGAAGTGCAGCCATATCTATACTGTTCACCAGCAGCTGGTGGGTTTCCTGGCAGGCAGAAGGAACTAGGTAAGTATTCATTAAAAGCATGAGTGAGTGCTCTTTCTCTTTAAGCAGTCCTGTAAAGTCAGCACTGTTCTCTGCTAGGAAGAGCTGGCAAACCCCAGGGGCTTTCAACATTGTCTTCAGTTATTACTGAAGTTGTTCCATATTTTCCTCTCTCCCTTCGGCATATCTAAGACAAGCAGAATTGCCAGGCGTACTAAAACCTTATGGGGTTTCCAAGGAACCCAGACTTCATTCATTCATTTTAATGTCCACTCTAGCATTTTTGAGTTTTAGTAAACTCTTCCTCATTCGCTCCCTCCCTCTCTCTAGAAATCTCTAGAAAAATGTGGATGGTATGAAAATAGGGAGACTTTATCTCTGAGAACTCATTTGGACAGCAGTATTGGAGGGGACCAAGCAGCTAATCCTGATATAAAGGGCTCTGGACTGAGAAGAAACGTTGGGCCCAACCAGCAACAAAGACCCCTCTCTTGAGTTTTCAATTCCAAGGTGTTCAAAGCCCTTGTTCTGAGCAGTGCATATCAACCCCAGGGGAAGTACAGCGATGAGGCTAAGAGATTAGGTTTTGGAGGTCGACTGTGATTTTGCACAAAACCTGTACAGCTGTAAACAAGTCCCTTGCTGTCTGCACAACAACAGTGTCATCTTTTTTTTTGAGTGCTTCTTCCTTACATTAAATCTGTTTGTTACTCCATGACCATCCCTATAGAGGTCATATGGAAGCAACAGTCAGTGGATTGAGCTATCCTGGGCGCCTCCTCTTACACGGTTACCATCAGTGTTCTGGCTACCATCTGGGGAAAGGCTTGAAACCTGTGTGTGAAATAGAGCCAGCTGCTGTATCCTTTCCCCATATCCTTGAATCTTGGCTTATGCATGCTTTCTACCAACAGGTGACTACCAAATTTCTATCCCTTCCCAGGATCTCCCCTAGAATAGAAATTTACTTGTTGCATAATATAAGAAAATCAGTTGGTTCCTCCTCCTCCCATAAAATTAATTCATAGACATACAGAAACTGCCTAATGCTAAGAAACTTATTCATAAATACAATACAGGAAATGCACGATCATAGCAATAGGCGATAAATAAAATTCAACATTAATTTTAAATTTAAAAAGTTCAATCAATTGGGCCTAGAATGGTATTTTTCTCATTTGATTAAGGTATCAAACTTTATCCATTTACTTTATCCAAGATGGTTAAAACGTTAGAGGCATTCCCAATAAAGTCAGGGAATACTGCTGACACAATTTCTCAGTATAGTTCTAGACATCCAAGACAATGCAATAAGAAAAAAAAATTGGATAACATAAATATGGGAAATGAAGAGGCAAAACCACCATTACTACAGATGATTTGGCTGTGTCCATACTGAATTTCCATTGCTCTTCCAGCACCCATTGCCACTTCTTTCTGAAGTGATTTACAAACTCTACTTGAGGATCCAGTCATTCATTCACTCGATCTGTGTGGAGTTGCTCCATAGCAAGAGAAATTAAGCATATGACATAGCTGTAGCCAATCAAAATACTTTATGGCCGTGGATTAGTTGGTGATGGTCACGTGACCTACCACATGGAGCCTGAGAATGAATTTTATACATGCAAAAGGTCAGTAGAGAGATGGAGACAAATCAAGTCCTCTTGACGTCAGTCTTTGTCCTAGACACTCCATTGTTAGAACAAATACATTTCTTTCTCATTTAAAACAAATTAAACACAGGATTATTGAGATAGAATTCACATATTGTACAATCCACTCTTTGAAAGTAAATTATTCAGTGACTTTTGTATATTCACAAAATTGTAAAGCTGTTACCATACCACCTCTCCAGCCCTAGACATCTACTTTTTGTCTCGCTGATATGCCTATTTTGGACCTTTCATGTAAATGGAAACATAAAATCATTCATGGTCTTTTGTGACTGACTTGTTTCCTTAAGTATGGTTTCCAAACTCATCCATGATGTAGCATGTTTTAGTACTTAATTCCTTTTCTAGGTAATTAATATTCTATTGTGTAAATATAGCATCTTATTTATTAATTAGTTGATGGATATTTGGTGTGTTTCCACTTTTTGTTATTAAGAATAACACTGTTGGGGCCTCCCTGGTGGCACAAGAGGTTAAGTTGCAACACTATGAAGCTCTCTGCAGCCACTGTGAGTTCAATCCCTGGCGAGGAAGCCAACCCACATGGCACAGCAGACCTCTCCTGACTCACCCGCTGCTCTTCCTCAGTAGTGTATTTCAGCCTATCCTCCTGCTTCTCTTGCCTGTACCCTAGTTTTGTATGCATAAATAAATCTTTTTTTTGTAAAAAAAAAAAAAAGAATAACACTGTTACAAACATTTGTGTAAAATTTTTGCATGGACATTTATTTTAATATTGTTGGGTATTTAACCTAGGTGTGGAATTTGGAGGGGGGGTGGGTGATAGAGGCATTCTATACTTAGTCTTTGGAGAATTGTCAGATAGTTTTCTAAAGTGGTTGTACCATTTTTGCTTTCCCATGAGTAGTGTATTAGTGTACTAATTTCTCCACTCTTGTTTACATGTTCTTAATAATAGGCAGCCTAGTGGATATGATGTGGTGCCTTATTGTGGTTTGATGTGCATTTCCATGATAGTCTTGATGTTGAGTATGTTATTATATTCATGTTATTACTGGCCATTTGCATGCCTTTTCTGGAGAAATACTTATTTATATCTTTTGGAGTCTTCTAAAAATTATTATTCTAATTGTAAGGTAAGGAAGACCTTTCTAGATAATGCACAAAACTCAGAAATTTGAAAGGAAAATACTGAAAGACCCAACTACCTGAGATTTTTAAATATGTGTATTTTTAAAGCAAACATAAACATAGCTAAACGAAAATCACCTTCCCTCGGGTTTAGTGGAGAAAATATTTGATGCACATATAACAAAGTCAGTATTAATAATATTATATAAAGAAATTCTTCAAATAAGTAGGAGAAAATCAAGCTACTCAAAAGCAAAGTGGGCAAAGAGTAAGAATAAACATTTCATAGGGTGTCAGGAGCTACTGAATATATAACATGATGCCCGACCACCCTACAGATCTGGGACTACAAATTAAATCAACAAGGAATTATACATTTTTACCACCAGTTTGGGAAACTTAAAAAACCAGTAACATCCAGGATTCCTGCACAGTGTCCAGGAGACAGGAGCTCAAATACCTGGTTGGCATGTGCAACTTTAATGAACATCATGGTAGAATCTGTCCCCACTGAACTGTGAACAGGAAAAATCTCAAGGTAGGAAGACTGTAAATGGCCTTTTATTTTGTGTGCTTCCTGTGCATTTTGCAGTAGGTATGTTTTAGCTTTGTGGATGGTGTGGGGTAATGTTATTTAAAAATAATAAAAAATGCTGTTGTACAACAGATTTCTAGAACTGATTGATCTTGAGTGACTAAAACTTTATAGCCATTGAACAGTAATTCACCATTTCCCCTCTCCACCCATTAGCTTCTGGCTACTACTATTCTTGTTTTCTGCTTTTTTTTTTTTAAAGATTGATTTATTTATGCATACAAGCACTGGGGTATAGGCCAGAGGTGTGGGGGGTGAGAGGATTCACCAGAGACAGAGCTGGGAGCAGAACAGGCAGATCAATGGAAGTACACTGCTGAGGGGAGCAGTGGGCAAGGCAGGAGAGGTCTGCCGTGCCATGTGGGTCCCCTCCCTGGCTGGCAGCAGGGATCAAACTCATGCTGCAGTGGCTGAGGTTTGCTTCATAGTGCGTTGCTCAACCCACTGCGCCACCAGGGAAGCCCTGTTTTCTCCTTTTATTAAGTAGCATTATGCAGTTTTTATACTTCTCTGACTTATTTCACTTAGCATAATGTTCTCAAGGTCCATCCATGTTGTCACAGAAAACCTTTTTATGACTAAACAATATTCCATTGTATGTATATATCACACTTTCTCTATCCATTCAGTCTTCAGTGAGACATTCAGGCAGTTTCCATGTCTTGACTGTTGTGAATGTTGTTGCGATACCATGGGAACGCACATATCTCTTTAAATCCTAACTGAAATTCTTCTAGATCAATACCCAGAAGTGAAAGTCCTGGATAATACATAGTTCCATATTTTTAATTTTTTGAGAAATCTCCATTCTGTCTTCCATAAAGTCTGCACCATTTATATTCCCAGCGATGATGCGTAAGTATCTGATTTCTTGGCACCCACACCAACACTTTTGTTTTTGTCTTTAAAATAATAGCCACCCTAAAAGATGTGAACTGATTTCATTGTGATTTTTGACTTGCCTTTTCCTGATGATTCGTGATGTTTAAAATCTTTTCATGTGCCTGTTGGCCATTTGTGTGTCCTCTTTGAAGAAATCATTCTAGATCTTTGTTCATTTTAAACTGGGCTTTTATTTTTTGCTGCTGAGTTCATTTTATGTTTTGGATATTAATTATTTATCAGATATATGATAAATATAGATATAGGTTGTCTCTACTTTGTTAATTGTTTCTTTCGCTGTGAAGAAGTTTTGTTTTAGTTTGATAGTGTTCCATTTGTCCATTTCAGTTATACAAGATGAGCAAGTTCTAGATTTCTTTTGTACAACATTGTACTTATAGTTAACCATACTATAGTATATAGTTAGAAACTTGTTAAGAAGGTGAAATCTCATGTTATGTATTCTTATGGCAATTTTACACAAACACGCACACACAGAGAGAGAGAGAGAGGGAACAGATAATCTGATCTTCTGGAATGCTTAGAGAGAAAAATGGCGAGAACTTTGGCAAATAATTAGAAAAGATAAGTAGTTTTGACTTTTGGTTCCCGTCAAATGTAAAATGCAATACTAATGGAAATGATGATTGCCTCCCTAAGAGTTAGTCCCAGAGAAGCTATAAAAGGAAATACATCATCCAGAAAATAAAGCTACAACACCACACACACACACACACACACAAAGCAAAACAAAACAACTTAGAAACATCCAAGGAAACTCTTTGACCCAAACTGCTGTGTTGGGTCTGGTGAAGGGCAATATGGAAAGTGGCTGATGATGACAATGAGAACTTAAATTACAGGGTCAGTTTTTGCCTTTATCACATCAGGACAAGCATTGTTGTCTCTTAGTACAGATTTGGAAGACAACAGCCCAGGAGTTTGGACAAGTGTCCATGGGGGATAATGTCAAGAAAATGCACAGACCCCTGAGGGGAGGGGAGTTGGGGAAAGCAGATTGGGAACTGGGGCTGACTCAGCTGTGCATTCTGGTCCCTTTTCCACCCCAGGCTGCTGGATTGTTCCCAGTGAGGCTGTGTGCCATGATTTGGGGGACTTGCTCTTCAGCATCAGAGCAGAAAGGTGCCCAGGCCTCTCTGCCTTGGGGCTGGGGCTCGGCCTTCAGCCTTCCCCACTGCATATTCTCAGAGTAGCTGAGTTCCCCAGAGAATGTGTGTCTAAATAACTTAGCTCCTGAGGGAATGTCACCACCATGAGAGAAAGTCCATAACTGGACTTCACATTCCTTCAAAATCAGACATTTCAGAAAAATAGATGAAAATTTTACAACAAACTAAATATATTTAGGTGAAAAGGGCACACAATGTGCAAAGCAAGGACAAAACAATATTTAGAGTGGAAATATTAGATAAGAAAAATATAATAAAGTACAGGAGACATTCAATAATAGGATTAGTGAAGCTAAAGAACAAATCAGTGACTTGGAAGGTAAGCTTGAAGAACTCTCCTAGAGGATAGTAGGCAAGAATAAAGAATAGAAAATATATAAGAAAAGTAAAAAATTCACAGGATGGGAGAAGGAGTGCTAACATCCAGATTATAGGGATCCCAGAAGAAGCTAAAAACATGCCAGAAGGAGTAAATATTTCATGAATGAGAGAGATATATTTTATAAAACTGAAAAACCATCAGATTAAAAGGGTTAATAAAATGTGAAATTGGAGAGAAGGGAAGATTTGACCCCTGGTTAAATGTTTTAGAGCAAAACATTTGCATATTAAAGACAAAGAGAACATTTTCTTTTTTAAAGACTTATTTATTTATGCACACAAGAGCTGGGGTGCAAACCAGAGTCCAGGGAGGCAAGAGGATTCACCAGAGACAGAGTGGGGAACACAACAGCAGACTGACTATAACACACTCCTGAGGGGAGCAGTGGGCGAGGCAGGAGAGGTCTGCTGCACCATGTGGGTCCCCTCCCTGGCCGGGCATAGAACTCTTGCTGCAGTGGCTGCCTCATAGTGTTGAGACGTAACTTTTGCGCCACCAGGGAGGCCCCAAAGAACATTTTCAAAGCTTCCACAGTGAAAGAGAAATAGCTATGATAGAACAAGAGTCGCTGACATTACACTTGTGAACAGCAACACCTGGGGCAAAGGGCAACGCAAGAATATACTTTAAATACAAAAGGGGGAAAAAGGGAGTTTAAGAGTTTTACATCTCACCAAATTGTCCTTCACATGGCAGTAAAGAATGACAATATTCTCAGTGATGCCTGAGCGCTGATGAACCATTTAAGTCCACACTGGAGCACCTCTAGAAATTTGCTTCCAGGAAAGAACTAAATTCCATCAAGACAGCAGTGACTTGGTGAATTCATGTGTTTGTTTTTCTAAATGAGATCAAAGAAAGAAAAGAAAGGGTCTGCTACTACAAGATGGATGAATCTTCATAGCATGATTTCGAGAGAAACGGGCACTCTTAGAAGGTCCTGATGTTGGTCCATAATCCCCCAAGTTTGAAAACAAGTAAAATAAAGAAAAATTAGATTTAAACATGCATGTATAGGATCAAATACAATTTTTTAAAGAGCAAGAGAATGGCAGATGTGATATTCAGCATAGTTTCTCTGAGGGATGGGGTCAGGTGGGAGAAGAACATAGGTCTTTTTGAGCTGTCTGTAACTCTGGGTCATGGCCTATGTGTGTTCAGTGCTTTAGAAATAAACACACAAACCAAGAATAAAGGAGGGGCAAATATGACTTGATGGCAATATGCCATGAGGGAAGATTGGTAAGACAGTATCTTTGCACACATGACATCTGTAAGAAAAAGAAGTTGAAAAAATGCAAGGCGGTCACATTCGTGTGTGTTCTTGAGGTCGAACTGTTTCGCACAGGAGCCTCTGCTCAAAGTCAGCCTGGGTTGGAAATGGGCCCCAAGCATCCCTGTGCCCTCTGGCTGGGCACGCCCACCCTGGATGCCTTGCCTTGCAGGGGGAGGCATGGGTGCAGTGTTAAGAGAGCCAAATTGTGGGCCTCCCTGGTGGTGCAGCGGGTTAAGCACCTCACTGTGAAGTCTCCTCAGCACAGCAGTGCCGGAGTTCGATCCCTGGCCAGGGAGGGGACCCACATGGTGCAGCAGACCTCTCCTGCCTCACCTGCTGCTCCCCTCAGTAGGGTCTATCTGCCTGTTCTGCTCCCCGCTCTCTCTCTGGTGAATCCTCTCACCTCCTGCGACTCTGGCCTGCACCCCAGCTCTTGTATACATAAATAAATAAATCTTAAAAAAAAAGAGAGCGAGAGAGTCAAATTGAGGGTGATTACTACACAGGTTTTAGGGGCAAGAGAACCTTATTTCAGCTCCCACTCTTAGCACAGAGGAGTGCCTGTGGGCAAATTATTTCACCCCATTGAACTCGATCAAATGATATATGTGTCATTCATTGAACCTGATAAAATGACGCAAAATCACATTGCAAAGTGCTTGGCACATGGCATAAGCTTAAAAATATCAACCAAAAATAATCACGAGAAAGAGAATTTGAACAATAAAATAAGAATAAGAAATAAGAAGCACTTCTCAAAAAAAAAAAAATCCTGGGAGATTTGGTTTGGGTTATTTGACCCCAGATTGTTGATAAATGTGGGGTTCTGTAATAGATCCTCAGCCTCCGTCACTTGTCTTCAGTTTTGCTTTGTTTGTTTCTTCGTTTCTTAGTAAACATTTTGAAAAAGTCCAACCTTATTTTGGCTGAGGGAGAAAGGGACTTGGCCAGATGAGCAAGGCGGAAACTACTGTGCTCCTGCTGAAGGCTGCCACCCAGCCTCCTGGGGAGGAGGCCAGGCGGGGAGTGGGGAACATGGGGTTGGAAAAAGGTCAGGGAAGCGCTCTCAAGCTTGTTGAGCCCCTACCGGGACCCAGTGTCCTGAGTTGGGCCCGGTAATGTCTCATCCAGCCCTAAAGTGGCAAGATGCCAGGCACTAGGTGAGGGGTGGAGGCCTCCTAGGCTGTGGGAGGGAGCCCAGAGCCAGCACGTGCAAGCGCGTAGCCACCACCTTGCTCAGACGGCTTTGAGGAGTCGTCCCTTGCACCCCCATAGAGGTCACCTGAAGAGCCAAGCCACTGAGTGCCCCGAGGTCTCCTACCCTCTCCTGGGCCCCTCCAAGTCTGATCCGAGCCCACCGCTCCTACCCAGGTGCCTCTGCTCCACTAGCCAGGAAGAGCGCAGAGGTGCAGCGATGCATGCCATCAAACTCCCCCAGCTTCTGTAAGCCAACGGCCTCTGGGCCTTCATGAGGTCATGTAGGCCTCTGCGTACTGACCAGGCTTTCTCCACAGTTCGAGCTGGGGTTTCTGGGAGTTTCCCGGATTGTCTCCTGTTTGCCTGAAATGCAGCCTCTTCCTCTCCATCCTGCTGCCCCTCCAGCTCCCTTCCGGCAAAGCCTTGGGAAGGTGCCAGAGTTCTCTCTCCCAGCGTGCGAAAGCTCAGATGCTCAGGACCCTAGTCATGACTGGCAGCTGGCACCATGTGCCCTGACAGGCCAGGAGCGGGTTTGGTCGCTGGGGGAGCGGCAGCCTGAAAAGGGGGTTGCGGATCAGCAGCCATCCTGGCCCCAGGTTGACTCCACATTGACATCTGAGTCTTCGGTGCATTCGACGCTTCATCTTTTGTCTTCCTGCTTTCCTGAAATAGGGGATGACAAACAATCCCAGAACTGGAGCCACATGTCCCCAAATGCGTGTGGCTCAGCATCGGTCATGTTTTTCCAATTATCCCTTGTTCTGAATGCCACAGTTAATATTCGCGTGCACACTCACACACATAGCCAGGACAATTTTTAGCCAGACATTCAGACTCCTCTTTTCCCAGAACCCCGTGGCCTTTCAAGGCCATGCCCCACCCAGCCCCTCCATCCGTGTTCCACGCCCCCTGCAGCCTCCTGGCCTCTGGGCTCGCCCCTTCTCTGGGAAGGCCACTGTCTCAAGAAAGGATGTGCTTTATTTTTGTGTTGTCCGGAATGCCCTCCCGCCCACCTCACCCTGGGATTTCTAAATCCTACCCACTCGTAAGACCCAGCGCAAGGCCGTCTCTGCCAGGACAACGTCCCAGGCCCTGGCACCCATGCCCATCTCTCTGCGTCCTCATTCCTATAGCAAGTGGTGGAAATACAGCTGAGCCGGGATTTACAACCCCAAACTCACCATTCCCTCTTCGTACAGATAACCACCATTCACACCGTTACGGCGATCTGAAAGGAAGGCCTTTTACACACACGTACACACACGCACACGCACACACATGCATGCACACACATGCACACATGCACACACACATTTTTTTAAAGAAAAAGAATTGAAGTCATATTTACATATGGCTTTATAACTGCTTTTTTTTCATTCAACAATGTATTGTGAGGCGTTTTCCACAAAGAACCCGTTTTCGTTAATGTCAGAAGATTCCATGAATGACCACATAAGAGTGTTCATACTTTTTAAAAAATGTTTTATTTGGAAAATTTCAAACATATAAAAGTAAAGACAATAGCAGAGCCCCCACGCACTCGTCATCCAACTGCAATAATTATTAACATCCTCTCCTAGCTTCATCCACCTCCTGCCTTTGCCCCTTTGAGTGTATTAAAGGACAGCCCAGATCGTGTTTTTATTTCACTATAAACAGCAGTTGTTTTTTAAGGTCCGCCGTGGAGAAGATGCACCGTAACTTGGTGGCCGTCTGCACGCAAGAACACTTTCGAGTGAATCTGTGTTTCATTCCTGACAGCAGCTTTGATGATTTGAAAAATAGTCACACATATACGTGCGAGTTGTATTATTTATTCAGCCTTCGGTCGATGCTTGTAGGGCAGATGGATGTACAGCTCCCTTGCAAGAGTTCCAGCCCCCAGTGAGGCACTGACGGTCTGATCCACTCACTCAGGCACTCAATCAAACTCTCTCACATTTGTCTCCAGTTGCTATGCACGTGTGAGCTTTCTCTCCTGACTCCACCAGCCAGCCATGAACTCCCTTCAGCTTCTGTGCGGGACACAGAGCCACAGCCATCAGACCGACTTCCACTCATAAAAGTTGTTCAGGGTGAGAGAGTGTGAGGGCCTCTGGGCCTTCTAGACTCATCTTTTCATTCTGCACAGCTGTGGAAGAGGAAGAAGTCCCTTAGGACTGAAATCCCGTGCCCTATCTTCCAGTCAGTTCTCTCTCCCTTCTCACTGCCCCGTGGGCAGAACTTTGTGGAATGCACAGGCTGTAGAAGAAGTGTGACCTCGGGGATGACATCTTTAACATCTCTGTGGAGTTACTGCTCAATGACTCCTTTAGGGCTTCCAGGGAGATCTGAATCCTACTGCTCACCTCCCTTCCTTCCAGCTTTCTTGCCAGGACAGTCTTGAACATGACGGTGAACTCCAAAAGGGATACAAAGTTCTGGCTGCCTGATCTCTGCAGACACCCATCATCTCCCCAGGAGGACTGTTCCCAGTAACTGTGGCGCACAGAGGCTCTGCATGGAAGCCCAGGGGGCACTGCCTGCTCCCAAGCCCCTCTTGTCTTGGGGAGCCAGTCCTAGTGGCAGACCTAGTGTTCACTTCCCCACTTCTCTGTAGGCTGGGACTGCCTCGTCGACCCAGCCAGCCTCACTAGGCAAACCGTGAGGGACAGGGCTGTCTCCAGGAGCGTGTGACAGCACCAGAAGTGAGAGCGTGGGCCCAGTCGGCCTGGGAAGGCTGATTCCAGAGAGTGGAGAGAAGGAGGTGGTGCCCAGCCAGCCCAGGTACCTGACCAGAGAGCAGTAGGTCCTCCGGGAAGGTGCGCCGAGGGGGAGATGAGAGGAAGCCCAGGACTTCTCCCCTAACCGACCCTCGGCCGGACAGAAGCTGGGGGCCAGGATCTTACGCCCTCCCCAACACATCAGAGGGTTTTTGTGTGCCATGTCGACTCAATCTGGACTCGCTGTGTTAGCGCCGAGATTGGGGGAGACTCTGAGAGCTACTGTGACCCCTATGACCACAGTCACCCCAAGGTGAGCTGCAGAAAGTTGACCTGTTTGTTTTTCTATCCTCAACTGGAAGTTTTAGATCTGAAAATGAGTATTCTTCTCCCACCCTCCCTCCTCCTCTCTCTTCCTTGCTTTCATTCACCTGCAACCTTGGGGCACCTTTTGGGTGATATTTTATCCTCGATTCAGGCCTTCTGTGATTCTGAAGTTCCAAGTTGGGAGTGAATCAGTTAGACAGAGGTGGTGGGAAGGAGAGGTATGGGAGGAAGGCAAAGGTATGATTTTTTTTAATGAAATATGACTGCATCTATTTAAAAAGGCAATAATACTCGTAATTGCAAAAATAACATTACTAATGAGCCAGACAAATTGTTACACTTGAACTGAAGAACATTACAAGTTGTATAGATCGTTATGTTACAGTTTAACTGTATCTATATATACCAGTAAATAAAGAAGAGAAATATCTTAGTAATGTCACTACCTCTTTACAATAAAATTTGGAAAACAGACCAATCATATTGTACAATAAAATGTAAAGACTTTTTTTTTCATTTCTCATGTTTACCTTTATTATCTAGTAGAAGTTCAATATCTGCAACATTAAAATTAATTGTTCCAAGGTTTAATTAAAATATAGTTTACAAATACTATCTTACGGAAAGCATTTCCAAGTTCAGAATGAAAAATATATGTATATCCATAATGGTAATCAAATATCAGTTTAGATTCACATATCATCAGGTCCACACTCACACTAATATTTTCAGGTTCTTCAAAATCTGTTAAATTTACAAAGTTGTTTTTGGGCCTCCCAAGTGGCATAGTGGGTTAAGCAATGCACTATGAAGCAAACCGCAGCCACTGCAGCCACTACGCACGAGCTCAATCCCTGCAGCCAGCCAGGGAGGTGACCCACATGGCACAGCAGACCTCTCCTGCCTCGCCCGCTGCTCCCCTCAGCAGTGTACTTCAGTGGATCTGCTTGTTCTGCTCCCCTCTCTGTCTCTGGTGACTCTTCTCACTGCCCTGGACTTTGGCTTCTGCCCCAGTTCTTGTACATATAAATAAATAAATCTTTAAAAAAAATCTATAAAGCTGTGTTTTACAATGTAAAGGTATGATGATAAAGAAAAAGTCAGCCATTAGCCACACTGTGTGTCAGGTGTCCTGTCTTCATCCCCACACCAGGAAACAAAGTCTCTGCTCTGGGGTCCAGGTCTCCAGAAAGATGAGGAGGCTCAGGGCCAGGCCCAGGCAGTGGTAGCACAGAATGTGGGGACACTGGCTCCCCAAAACAGCCAGGGCCATCCTAAGAGCCCTGGAAATTTCCCAGAAATCCCAAATGTTCTAGCTCTTTCCTTCGGTTTAGCACAGAGTCTCCCATGTATGTCACATTCACGGGCAAATATACACAGGCACATGTGCACGCGCATGCACACACACACACACACACTGGGAAAAGGCTCCCTTTCCTCCCATACCATTCCTCATATACTCCACACTCTCTCCCTCCCTTTGCTACAGTCTTAAGCTGCTGTATGAACTAAGTCATTCTATTTATTCAATTGATCACAGACATTTACTCAGCACCCACTATGTGCCTGATTTTAGTTCAAATGCTTTTGGAGCTAGAACAAAAGGGAAAAAAATGACAGGAGTCTCGCCCCCCCATTCCCATTAAGAAGACTGATATAGATCAACCTAAGCTCCAGAAATTCAGAGAAAAGCAGACTGTCCCATGATTGACTGTGTGGCTCAGATTCTTAATGAAGGGGGCTAGAGTGGGGGGATCAGTCCAGGCAAACCTGGGAGACTCCCTGGAGGAGGTTTCAGGGCTCTCTGAGATGAGTCCTGGACAAGTTGGAAAGAAGCCAGAGAGGAGCAGGGGACATCAGGTGGAGAGGAGAACACAGGCAAAGGCTGGTAGGCTGCGCTGGCCTGCTTGGGGCTGAGAGGAGCCAGGCCTGGTGGCGTGCAGGTGTGTGAGCCAGAGAAGAGGGTGATGAAGAGGCTGGGGAGGGAATGGCCGCAAGTAGGGGCCTGCGTCAGACACATGTGTAAGACACTCTGCCTGGAGTTTTTCCGGAGAGGTAGAGAATTTGGGTCTGCGTGTATTTTTAGCCTGTCTTTTCCGCTCTCTTCTGAGCAATGATTCTAAGAGCTTTCAGCCTGAGGTCATCTGTTTTCCTAGTCCCTGTTCCAGGCGAGCAGATGCCAGCCCTACCACCTCACACGGAGGCTGCTGCCGCCCGGGCGCTGACCCCAGGAGAGCGACGTGTCACCGGACCACAGGAGCGGCCTGTGGGAGGTGCCCGGTGGCAGCCTCCGCTGTCCCCCACTCTGCCAGATTGTGCCCCCTCTGTTCTGGTGTAACCCTAGAGGGAGTTTTCTCTGAGGTTGTAAGAAACCCCCATGTTCCCACTGCCTTTCAGGGATAATACAGGCATCCCTCAGGCTGGAAAGCTCTGGAAGGCTGTGGGCTGTCAGATCCAGCCTCAGGACAGCAAAGGGCAGGCAGCCCCTGGCCATAGGGACGCGACCTTTCTTTCCTTCCTCCCTCCCTGCTCACTCCCCATCTGCAGCCTATTGGCCCCCTTCATCCTTCCCTGACATGCCCTTGGGATTCCCTGAAGCTTGGCTCTCCCTGTACCATGGCTCACCCGCAGCCACCCTCAGAGGAGAGATTTTGCCCCTTTGCCTTCTAAGCCCCCCTCAGGTCCAACGCCCCTTTTTGAGGTCTAGGCCCATATTTTCAAGTCTGTGGTGAACATGGTGACCGGAGATACATGACTCAAAGTAATTCAGTCTTCCCTCCAGAGTGTAGGGAACTTCTTTCCTTCAGCCATCTTATTTCTGTTGAGGCAACACCTGCCTGCTCTAAGGACCAAAGCCCCCAGCCCTTCTGCTCCTCTTTAACTTTTTTCAGTGGCAACAAGGTAGACTAATCGTTTCTCAGCCTTTATTTTGTGTTGATGCTACATCTGTCATTTCAATCCCGGCTCTCACCCAGATGTTAGGTGGTATGCTCCAGCAGCCTCTCCCGCCCTGCTTACTCCGCCCCTCGATAATGCACACCCCCCAGCCAAGAGGCCCTTTTCTTGCCCCATCAGATCTCAGCTCCTCTCCTTGGCTGTAAGGCCTCACCTCTCAGCTTTCGCTTGTCCTCTCCTCCACACATGGCATGCCTGGGCTTGCTCTCCATCCCTTGAGCAATCAAGCTTATTCCTGCTTCAAGACCTTTACCTCCTGCATCAAGATCTTCTGCCTTCTTCCCCTCCCCCGACTCAGTTTCAAGCCCATAGTTAGGATTTGAAGTAAAAGGTAGCTTTTACTTCAATTCTCAAAGTATACAACACATCCCAGTCTGGAATTGGCCTTAGAGATAATCTGTTTCCCTTCTAAAATGTTTTGTGTATTTATTTCCACCAGAATGGTTTTATCCAGCTTAATTGCTCAACCTAACCCCAATAGTTTGGGTCTTCTGAAAAGCATAGAACTAGACCAAGAGACATGAAAGAGATTTTTTTTTGGGGGGTGGGGGAGGATCTGTGAAGGGTCGAGGAGAGGAAGTTGGGAGGGGGAGAGGAAACTGGGACAGTGGGGAGAGACTTTGAATGGCAGTGCAGGTCTGCTCTGTGAAAGATGGAGGGAAGGAAACCAGGCTGGGAGGGAGAGGCTGAAATGCAATGCAGATCCAAGGACATCTTGGCCATATTAAGGAGCCTGGTGGGGGACCCTGAACAAAGTTGGCTGGCTGAGGAGTCCTGCATCTTCAGGAATGGCAGCACGAATCCCCCTCATGTGCTCTGTCACTGGTGAGAGCAGCCCCTGGGGAACATGACCTCAGCACACATCCAGAAGGGCAACCCTGGAACCAGCTTCCACCCACACGCTCATTAGAGCAGGAGCCAGAGCTTGTGCATGGCTGCAGGATGAGGCTTCATTTCTGCTATCGAAAGATTAGCATGAGGGCTCAGATTCCAAATCACTGACAATTTGATTAGAGTCCAAATGATAGGGCTGGGCTAAGCATTCCTCAAGAGAATTATTGGAGAGAAGGGGCAATTCTCCGTCATTCACTTATTAACATCACCATCATACCTACGGCCACAGCCCCATCCTCAATTTTCCTAGCATCACCAGCATACCCACCACCATCCTCGCGCCATCACCACTTCAAGCACATGACCACCTCCACCGCTGTCACCATCACTGCCAGCCACAAAATCGCCACCATCATCACCGTTATCACTGCCATCACCACCACCAGGAGCATCACCACCACCTTCATGAAAGGGAGAGTGTGGGGCCAGGGAAAGTCATCTGATTGCAAGACCCAACACCTGGGCTTTCACCCAGCAAGTCTGCCACCGGTGTGCTGCATAACCCTGCCCAACAGTCTCCATCTCTGTGACTCTTTATTTCATTTTTCCACTCAGCAAATAACAACAGTGCATCTACTCTGAGTCACACAGTCCTATGTGAAGCAGGCAGCTGGCTAGATTACTGTGACTCTGATCGATTGCCAATTCTGAAGTCAAAGAATCAATCGTGCTGCCTGATGATTAACCACACCCAAGGTTTCAGAGAACAGTGGTCATGGTAGCTGCAGAATGGGATGTGACCTTGACCTGGTTAGAATACCCAAGGGCAATAAAAGCTTTTATATTTTATCCAGTTCCTCCAGGGAGCCAATAAATACATCACTGAACTCAAGGGCCTCAGGAATGCAGAGGAAATTCAGTAGAGTGCTCAGGGCTCGAGCTTTAGCACATATATATTGAGGCCCAGGGAGGATCAGGCCTCTTCCATTTTGGCACAGTGCACTATGACGGAGCTGGGCCTGAGATTCTCAGCCTCCAAGTATTCTCTGGAGCTGCTGAAGGAGGATGGTGGCTGGGGTGGGGCCTGTCTGGGACGGGGACAGGAATGTTGCTAGAATACAGCTCAAGGGTGAAATGAAGGCCATAGACCCTGGGTGATGACAGAGGCAGCTGCCGCACGCCAGAGTCCCAGCCACATCTGGGCTGCTGATTGCACAACCCAGCTGTCGGCTGGGCCTCTGACTCCCCGCAGGATGGACTGGCTGGGGGATTAGCGAAGGTGGGCCTGAGGCCTTGGGGAAAGGCAACACCTGCTGGTGGCAGGTGAGTCCCTCTTCCTTTCAGGGAATGCCCAGGCTGGGGATGAAAGTGGGGGGCCGGAAGCCATGGGTACTTCTTAGTTTTCAGGATTCTCTTTGTTTTCACCACCCTTTGCTCTGTAGGTCACCCTCATGTTCCTGAAAAGGGAATTTCCACAGTTCCCTTCCCACCCTTTCTGGGTACTGGACAGAGGTGGAGGGTGAGCTGAGGGGCAAAAGGGAGATGGAAATTCCCTTAAAGTTGGTGTTAGTGGGATGCCATGTGTAGGCCTGAAACTACAGATCTGTTCCTTCAAGTCCATTCCAGGAAGGATGAATTCTTTGTTCCATCCCCCATCACCGCACCCCTGCCTGGAACCCCTTTGCACCCAAGGACTCTCTGTTTTTGGAATCTAAATAGGTCCTGGTCCTGCTTGGGCTGTCCATTCTCTCATCCATCTGTGTCCTTCATGGGACCCCTGCCCGTGCAGATGTTAAGGCTGGGACCAGCAGGAGGAAGCCCTGGGCCACCCTGAGGTCAAGAGCTGTGTCTCACTTTGCCAAGAGCTGTGTTTCCCCTTGCCTCCCCCAAGGGACTGGGGCTCCTGAGGGAATTGGTGCAGAGTGCCCGAGGGAGGGCAGGGTAGAGGGACTTCCTCCTTCACTATCAGGGGGAACTAGGTTCTGTGATGGATGAGTGCTACTGCTCATTTTGATATTACATTTTTCCCTCTGAGAACTTGCACAAGAGTCCAGAAAATACCACACTTCCTCTCTGCTAAGACTTTATGGAAAGCGTGAAAGCCTTTTGGTTCTGTCAGGTTGTTATTTGGTGCTGGGCTATTTTAGGTCTTCTCCTTTATCAGCAGGATTTGGTGCTGGGCTATTAAAGGTCTTCTCCTTTATCAGCAGGATTTTGGGTTTTCCAAGATGGAGGCAGAATTAATGGCCCAGGCTTTTTTTTTAAAAGATTTTATTTATTTATGCATACAAGAACTGGGATGTAGGCCAGAGGAGCAGGGGGTGAGAGGATTCACCAGAGACAGAGTGGGGAGCAGAACAGGCAAGTGTAGTGAAATACACTGCTGAGGGGAGCAGCAGGCGAGGCAGGAGAGGTCTGCTGCGCCATGTGGGTCTCCTCCTTGGCAGGGTATAGAACTGGCACTGCAGTGACCGCGAAATCCCACAATGAGGCAGGCACTCAACCCCTTGTGCCACCAGGGAGGTCCTCTGCTCAGGTCTCTTTCTGCTGTGTGGCTTGGGGGAGGTGAGAGGGCTGAGAGGGGGTCGAGTCATCTCTCACCTTTCCACACATAACTCAGGCTCTGAGGGCCAGAAGGCACCTTAAAAGACATGTCAGGTTCTGTTCTCATATTGGTAGGGTAGGAACCCCAGAATACTTGCAAAAAAATCCATCCTTTCTCAGGACCGCCTGGAAGGTTAAAGATTGTTCTTCATGTGGAACTGAAATCTGTCTCCTTGGAACTCCATGATTTCAGTTCTACCCTGGGGATTATAGAGAATAAGTTCCATTCTTGAAGAAAATTACAAATCCTTTCATATTTCCTCTTTGAATAAAAATTTCATACCCAATTTCTCCCCTCTAAAACATGCTTTTTAGGTACTTCCTCATCCAGATGTGCTTTCTGTTTGTCAACATCCTTTTATAAAGAAAGTGTTGAACAATACACATCAGTGATGGTGTGGAGTCCAGGGCACCCCCTCCCCGCCCCCCCCCCTCCAGTGATGACCTGGCCCTTCTATTTTTCCATTCCAAGTCTGCACGCTTGTGTATGTATGTGTGTGTCTGTTTGTTTTCTTCTGAGCTTATAGTTAATTACCATTGATAGGTCTTTTAACATTATAAACTAGTAATATGGATTTGGTTATTTTTTTGACCCCAACATATGGATTCTACATTAAGTCTCCATTTTAAATTTTTTTATTTTGTTAGACCATCTTATCATTTTAGCTAATAATTTGGTTCCCAAATGTCACCAGCTCTGTGATTCAGAACAACACAGATTTATTACCTTATCGCTCTGGAGGTCAGCTGTCCAAAATGAGCTTCACTAAGACTAAAGTCAAGGAGTGGGCAGAGCTTAGTTCCTCTGGAGGCTCTAGAAGAAAACCAGTTTCCTCGCTTTGCTCCGTTTCGAGAGGCTTCTTATATTTCCCGGCTCATGTTTCCTTTTCCATTTTAAGCCAGCAGCGTGGCGTCTTCAGGCCTCGCCGGCTCCGACTCCACATTGTCTTCTCTGGCTGGTCATGGGCCCTCCCAGAGAACTAGGGTAATTCCTTTTCTCAAGTTGCTTGAGTAGTCACTTCTGCAAAGTCCTTTTTGCCATGTCAATTAACATAGCCACAGGTTCCAAGGAATAGGGCCTGGATATTAGGGAGGTATGATTCTGCCTACCAGTCCGGCAAGATATTTTTGGGGTCCTGATTCTATCACCTAATATATTAGTTAGTCCTGCTAACAGCACATAGCTATCGAATGGATTAACATTCAGTCATTATTCTCATCCAAATTATTGAATAAAATATTGAGAAAGGGACTAGTATAGTCAAACACTAAAATCCTTCTCCACTCTGACACTGCATCATTAACGAACATCTGATTAGGATGGTCCAGATGAAAAAGATTCTATAGTTAGACTTCCAATGCCCCTCCCTTTCTTCCTTCCTTTGCTTCTACCTTTTCTCTCTTCTGGACGTGAATCCAAATTTGTACATGTACTCTACCAAGTTCCAAAAATAGGAGGTGATGAAATGGAAATTGTCCCTTCCAAGTTGAATCAAAAGGGTACATTGCTAAAGAAACATTATTAAGCAACCATCCCGGTTGAGGGTAGATTTGGCAGTGCCTACCAGAGAAACATTTTCAGTTCCTGAAATGAAAAGCTGGTTTCTATCCCCATGAGGGCAGTCTAAAGTTAGGCAGCCCAGAGTGGAATATTACTGACCATTATCAAGGAATGAATTGATACGTGAAGTAACGTGATGACTCTTGATCACCTTTGGAATGAAAGAAGGCCAGGCACAAAAGAGTAAATATTGTATTATCCCATTTACATAAAACCCAAGAACAGCCCCCAAAATAACATGAAAGAAATCACAACAGTGGCTGCTTCTGTGGTGAAGGGGGACGACTAGCTAAAATGTTACACCAAAGCGATGGGAATATTCTATTCTGTGACTGGTGTTGGTTTTCACTGATATATTAGATAACATTTCATTCAACCGTGACTTTTTAAAAAAGATTTATTTTTTTAAATTTATTTATGCATACAAGAATGGGGGTACAGGCCAGAGCTGTGGGGGTTGAGACAGAATGTGTTATAAAATAGGCAGAGCTACTGAAATACACTGCTGAGGGGAGCAGCAGGAGAGACAGGAGAGGTCTGCTGCGCCATGTGGGTCAGCTCCCTGGCTGAGGATTGAACTCAGGCCTTAGTGGTGATAGTTCTGAGCCTTAACCTGTAGGCCGCTAGGGAGGCTTTCAACTGTGACATTAATGAGAAAAAGATATTGGCTTGAAGGAGATAACATTTTGAAAGACCTGACGATTATCAAGGAATGAATTGATATATTTCTGATTAAAATATACTTTATTTTACTTAACGTGGCAGTTTTCAAAAACAGCAAAGATGTTAAGTGAGCGCGTACTGTACATATCAAAATTTATCCAACTGTATACTTAAGATTTGTGCAATTAATTATGTATTAAATTTTTTCAGTAAAAATGAAAAGGCAAGTTTGTAAGTATAACTTTACAAGTATATTATCACTTGGTGTGATAATAGTTCATATGAAAAGGACATATGGCTTTGAATTATCTGTAACTGATCTAAGACACAAGAATGAATGATTATTAAAAAAACCTCTACACTAATAGAGATGATACATGCAAATCAAAATGGGAAAAAAAAAGGACACACCAGCTGGATTTTGTTAATATTATATTGTTTTGTTTTTAACTTTTGCTTCTTATGTTCACAGTGTCTTTTAAAAGAGCTTAGCTGTATGTGTAAAAATCCAATACAAATCAATAAAATGTTACCCTTTAAACGGACAAGTTTGGGTCCTTTACACTTACTATGATTACAAATTCACTTGTATTCATTTATTATCTGATTTCGAACTCCTCATTTTCTCCACTTTCTCTAATTTTTAAAATTTTCCTTTCTTCTTTGAGATTGCAAGAAAACTTAACATTCCATTTTATCTCTCTTATTTGGAAGAAGATCACTTATGTTTTTATGGAACTTACATATATTTTTACATAACTAAGTAACAAAATCAAAAATACGTGACTTATGTAATCTCTTTTTAACCAGTACAAAAACCACACATTTCTTAACTCTTATATGTTATTTTTCTCTGTCTTTCTCACTCATATAATATCCCAAAGTTAATCATCATAAGAGTTGATCCTTGTGTCAATTTACCTACACGAAGACCAATTTCTTTTTTTTTTTTCCAGAATTTATTTATTTATGCATACAGAACTGGGATACAGGTCAGAGGTGTGGGGCATGAGAGAATTCACCAGAGACAGAGTGGGGAACAGAACAGGCAGATTGACTGAAGTACACCGCTGGGGGTAGCAGCAGGCGAAGCAGGAGAGGTCTTCCGTGCCATGTGGGTCCCCTCCCTGGCCTGGGATCGAACTCATGCTGATTGGCTGCAGATGCTCCACAGATCGGTGCTTAACCTCTTGCCCACCAGGAAGGCATACGAAGACCAATTTCTTTGCTTACTAGTTCTCATGTACTACTACTACCTTCTGGTTTCAATTTCTTTCCTATTGAAAAGTACTATTCTGCAGTTTTTTCAGTGAAGACCTATGAGTAAGACTCTCTGTCTTTATAAAAAGACTACTTCTTATTGGTGAATTTTACTTTAGTTGGGAAGGAATCATAGTTACTAATTATGCTCAGTAGTCTGAAGATGATCCAACTGTCAACTAACTTCTGTTGTTGATGATTAAAAAAAAAATGCTGTCAATTAAATATTGTTCCTTTGTGAATAATCTTTTACCTCTGGCTACTTTTAACATCTCTTCATTAACTTTGGGATTCTACAATTTTACACTGATGTGTCTACGTATGGATTTCTTTTCATGTCTCCTGTTTGAGATTGCTATTTTTTTAAATGAGTCTTTAAAAAAAAAGTGGAACATTCTTTTCCATTATATTCAAATACTGTGCTTCTCCTATTCTGTTCTCTCAATCAGAAAACTCTGTTAGAAATAGGTTATATTTTCTCATCTCCACATTTTTTAAAGCTCATTATATTTTCCACTTGTTTTTCTTTCTTTGTTAAATTGTTTAATAGTCTTAGAACTGTCTCCAATTTTCTCATCATCTCTTCAGCTGTGTTTAATATGCTCATTCATTGGTTTTTAAAATTTGATGATTCTGTTTTTTTCATTTTAGGAGTTCTACTTGGCGCTATTTCAAATTCATCTGAGATATTTTTAGAAAGCATTTCTTTTCTTATATTTAAATTTTTGTCTTTGGTGATTAAAATATTTTAATTATTTAATAGTTGTAGTAACTGAATTCTTATGCGTCTAATCAATCACTTTTTCTTAGGAAAATATTATTATCCTTATTTTTACAGATGAGAAAAGAAAGGCTCAGAGAGGTTAAGTACTTTTCTCAAAGTCACACAGATAACCAGTTTCACAGACAAGCTTTCATCCTCAGTTTGATAGATGCCACAGCCCAGACTTTCTCATATATACCTCCTCTAGCCTTAAGTTATCTGTGCTACCTTTCACCTAATACTCTGATTCTTCAATTTAGTCATGGAAGTTCTTCAAAGATTAGTGGCCCATGACACCTGTGTAGGCCTCTACACTACCATATCTCCCTTGCCATTGTACCCCAAGGTTAGTTCTACTCTGGTCTCCAATGAACCTTCTCACTGCTATATCTATGGCCCTTGTCCAACTTGACCTTGCAGACTTTTATTATACCTCAACTCCTTGTTAGAGCACTTCTTTGGGCTTCTCAGAGTTTTCTGATTCATTTGTTTCTTTGTGTTACATCTCTTCTTTTTTCCCATTTCTAAAGCATAGGTGTTTTACACTTTCCCTCATACTTTCCTTGACTCTTCTTTCAATTCCTTCTTTTTTTATGGTCTCACCAATCCCATAACTTTGATACCCACCTCTAAGCAGGTAGCTCTCAAATTTCCATCTCCAGCTCTCTCACCTTAGCTTCAGACCCCTATGTGCAACTCCTACCAACATCTCCATCTGGATGACCCCCACCGAGACCTAAAATTCAATGTACCTAAATCTCTTCTCATCATTTTCCTCTTAAAGTCTGCCTTGAACCTATTGCAGATGTCACTCATCAATTCCCGTCCATGCACAGAGCTCTGTTCTTTGCACATGATCCAAAGTTTATACGTCACCTAACGAAAGCTCGCAGCCAATGGTTCACTGTGAGGCTTACTATGACTGTGGTTTCACTTCAGTAATCTTATCCTTGCTAGTCCCCTTTTCTTGAATGCTTCTTGTTTCTGGTTTTCAAACCTTTCCTAATGTTCAAAGTCCCTCACAAATTTAACTCTTATGTGAGCTGTTCCTGATGCCTGCCTTCTTTGTGGGAATGCCTTAGTACATTGTAACATATGCTGTATCCATACCCTCTTGCCCTTTTAACCAACAGTACTCACACTTATTTTCCAGTGGGATTTCTCTGGTTACCAGTAGCTTTGTTCTTCCCCGTGGAAGGCTGAAAGTGTGGGGGTATTAACACTCCCTGAAATACAGCTCCCAACCAATAAATACCCAGCTCCCTCGATCCTGAATAAAGTAACTGCGTGTCTTATGCTGGCCCTCAGAGATTCCCTGGGGGACTTCAGCGCCAGCTGCCCGCAAGGCGGCTTGACCGTGTTAAGGTACTGTTGACCAACCTCCAGTCCTCTCTTTTATTCCTACTTGAGTACTGGCATTTCCTGGCAACAGCCTTTAAATAAGCAACCTCACTCAAATCCTCGTCTCAGGCTCTGTGCCCTAACAGGGACCCATGCAGACTGAGCTTCTCCTAGCACACTTCGTTGCTGGAGGGCCGGACAGGGCTTGAGCTCTGCCCTGAGCCCTGAGTAAACTCTGGTTCTTCGGGGAGGATGAGCACGTGGTTGTTTAGTGAAGAGACTGAAGATGATGAGAAGTTAGCCGAGGCCTGTTTGTGGTGTGTTCTGCATGTCAGGACGTGGCTGGGCTCTCATATAGGCTGGGGTGGGGAGGGGATGCTTGAGGCCTGTGCGGAGGAGAGCTCCAGAAGCAAGAACCAGGGGGAGCCGAGTCCAGAGTGGTGCTGGGTTAGCCTGGGGAGGCACAGATGGAGGTTTGGGGCAGGAAAATAAATTCAGAAATTTACTTTGCTACAGGTCAAGGGGAGAGCCAAGGATGGAAAAGAAAGGAATTTACCCTAAAAACAAACACAAACAAACAAACCAAAGGACACAATGATCCCTGAATGACACTGCACAGTCTGAGCACGTCACATCTGCCATGTGTCCCGGGCACATGGCGGCCCCTTCCCTGCCCTCTTTGCCACTGCTGTCTCGTCTCACAGGTTTTCTCCAGGCCCCATGCCTTGGGCGCCTCCTGCCCATCACCTGCTCTTGGCAAAGCAGTGCCCTTCCCGGGAGCCTGCGATACCCCTGCCAGGGCCCAGACAAGAAAACCTGCCCTCTCACTGTCCTAAGCCCTAAGTCAGACACTTTGCAAATGTCTGCTCTGCTATTGCCTGTCGTCACCACTGAGGTGTCTGTCCCTGGCTCACTTTGGTCACATCTCTAGCAGAGACGCAGGACCTAAGGGGTTCTGGGCCAAGGGTTTCTGTGAAGAGATAGTGTTTCAGACCCCCAGTGTTACACTCCACCCTCCCAGCCTCCTGCAGGCTGGAAGTACCCACAGCACATTCCTTCTAAAAAATACCCCAGACTCATCTGCATGTCCCTCAGTCAGGACTGCTGAGGCTCAGGGCCAGGAGCAGGTTTAGGATGTGTCAGAATTTACCAAGGGGTTGGAAGCTAGGCCAGAATGTCCCAGAAGGCCAGGCCTTGGGGCCCACTTTGGGCTGGGATGGTTTCCTACTTGTCCTAGAGACAAGGCCCGCAGGCAGCACTTTCCCAGCCGGCCCAGGGAGGAGGTGGGAATTCTGCAGACCAAAGCTCCAGTGATGTGTTTGAGGGGAGGCCATCTCCTCTGACCATTCTCCCTAGACACCGCTCCAGCCTTCACATCCCGAAGGTCAGAGGTCGGGAGACCCTTCACTTGGAAAAGGCCAACGTCTGCGTCCATGTCTCTTGCCCAAGTCACCCTGGTTCCCTAACAATCCCTTAGGTCTCTGCTCTGATTCCATCTCCTCACCGGAGGCTAACTCAGGTCCTCTCCAACACGCCCTCACCCTTGGAAACAATGTTTATTTTCTCTTTCACATATCAATTGTCTGTCTCTAATAGACTAACTCCATGAGGGTGAAGATGGTTAGTCTTCCATGATATCCCTGGTATCCCAACGTGCCTCAAACATGGAAAGTATCTTAGGGGAGACAAAAGGTCAGCCCCCCTCCTTGGAAAGGTGCAGTCCTTGGGGGAGAGAGAAACTTGCTTTCATGAAGGGACGAGAGGACAGCTAAGCCCCAGAGAGACAGCTCTGAGGGTGTGTAGCTGAGAAGGGCTTCCTGGGGCAGATGAGTCTTCCACAGAATCCAGAACGATGGGAAATGCTGGTGTGGCAAAGAGGGAGTGGCATGTCAAGTGGGGAACCCTTCCCCAAAGACCCAGTGATGATAAGTAGTGTATGAAGTACTGGAAAGGTTGGGACAAGAAAGAAGTGGTGACTCTGTAGGGTGACAGACCTCTCTATTGCCTCTTCCCAATGAATAAACCCACAATCTTTGGGAACCAGTCTCCTTTTGGTGGTGACAGTAATGGTGGCAAATATTCTATGGTAGTACCATGGTGGATGGTGGAAAAGTAATGGGACTTTTAGGAGGAATGAGTTCTAGTTTTGGCCTTGCCGTTCACACTCCGTGTGGGTCATCATTCCAAGGCAACCCTCAGTTTGCCAATCTGGTGTGCCAATGATTCTTTTATTTACTCACTGAGTATTTCTTTTCCAGCACGATCCAAAGCATTGGGTTTATTGTCATGACTTAATTAGACATGGTCACTTCCTACTGGAGCTTGCAATGTAGTAGTAGAGCCAAGCTTTAAATAATTTCAACAAATCTGTTTCATATTTCAGGAAGGTTATGAAGGAAAGTTACCAGGTACTATGTGAAGGGGTAATAATGGGACTTTTTGATTGAGCGTTAGGGAAGGCCTTTTGAGGAGGTGACATTTCCTTTGAAACCTGGAGGGTGAGAAGACATTAACCAAGGGATAAGTGGAGGAAAATTATTCTAGACAAGAGAACAAGAGGGGAAAGTTTCAGTGGGAGGAAAAAGCTTGTCTTGCTCAAAATTGGGAACAAAAAGCTTGGCAGACATAGGTGCAGTGAGATCAGAGGAACAGGGGGAGATGCACTGTGCACCGTCTTGAAGGCCATGCCTAGGAGTTTGAACTTTACCCTTAGGACAACTGGAAATCTACTGAAAATTTTTATTTATTTTTTTAAAGATTTATTTTTTATTCATACAATAACTGGGGTACAGGCCAGAAGTGCAGGGGGTGAGAGGATCCGCCAGAGACAGAGTGGGGAGCAGAACAGGCAGACTGACTGAAATATACTGCTGAGGGGAGCAGCAGGCGAGGCAGGAGAGGTCTGCTGTGCCATATGGGTCGCCTCCCTGGCTGGCAGCAGGGATCGAACTCGTGCTGCAGTGGCTGCTGTTTGCTTCGTAGTGCGTTGCTTAACCCACTGCGCCACCAGGGTGGGCCCTACTGAAAAATTTTAAAGATGGTCATGCTATAACCCAATCTTTATCTTACGATAACTCTGACTGTTCAGTGGGAGACAGGTTAGGATTGCTGAACAGGCAACAGATGATGCAGACTCACAGTAGGATGATGGCAGTGGAGATAAGGAGTGAAATGAATGGATCTTGGAGATTTTTGGGAGGCTTGCTAAGGGAGTGAGGGAGAGAGGGAGAGGGAACCACAGAAACCTTGAAGGTTTCTGACATGAAGAAGGGGTGCCTGTGATTGGGGGTGAGGGGCACTAGGAGAAAAACAGGTGTAGGAACCAGATCAAGAACTCAATTTTGGATATACTAAGATAAAATGTATGTGACCTACCCAAGTAGGAACATGTAGAAGACTGTCTAGAAATATCTAGAACACACAGGCGAATATTCTTGAGCAGGAGAGAAAACTTAAGAGTCAGAGCACGTCTGTGATGTTCAAGGCCAGAAAGTGACATTTGTCGTGCAGTAAAGGTAAAGAGCCTGGGTTTATGGGTGCTATAGGGGCTCCACCAGCTCCATGTCGCCAGCAAGTGTGACGACGAAAAAGTAAAGGTAACTCATCTGTAAACGAGATCTCCAGCTGCTGGATTTATCTGAGACATGAGGATAATTAATGCATAGTTTGTTCCATGAGTGGAGTCTTAATGTCCGAGGAAAGGTTATGAGGAGCCCGCTGAGTACGCTAGGATAAAGAGTAGGGGTGGCAGAGAAGCTTGAGTTTGGAGAGCTGATAAGGATAGAGTCAAGGGGGTTCTGGATCTAAGAACCAGGCGGGAAATCCTTCAGGGGTTCTGGGACTGCATCAAGAGTTTTACCTCATCTTGTATTAACAAAAGCCTGCCTCCTCCTCTTCTTTCCTCCTCCCCCTCCTTCCTATTTTCAAAGTAAAGTTCAACTTTTCCCTGTGCCCTGCCACTCAACTGCACCTAGGAGCTCAGGCACCATTGGATGAAGGAATTTACTTATTTATTATTTTTAATTTTTATTTATTTTTTCTTTTTAGGTAATTATTTATTTATTTAATTACATTTGACATCATTTGTATTCCCCAGGGAGTTCCCACCACCATTCCACCCGTGCACCATCACCTCAGTCCCTTGTGCTCCTTATGCCCTCATCCCCATCTTTGCCCTCCCCTCCTCACCCCCCAATGATCCCTTTGGTTTATCTTTGACCTTTTGGTCTTGTTTTTTTTCTTTCTTTTCTTTGTTTGTTTTTGGTTGTAATTGCCCATTTCCTTGAGCTTACTCTTCTTCTTCTTTTTTGTTGTTGTAGTTGTTGTTCTCTCACATTCCTCCTAATAGATGGAGCTAGAAGGAAGCTGTGGCAGGTGCTCTAACCCAGAAAACCACCTCTGCTAATCCTTCTTCCCTGAGGCATCTCCACAGCAGGAGGAAGTTTGGAAAGAGACTTCCAAGGGCAAAAGCTCAGGTTCCAGGTCCCAGCCCCAATTCCACAAACCTGAGTTGAAAGCCACTGAGCTGAGCCCAGTGCCTTTTGTGGGAGGACAAGATGTAGAAAGAGAAGTTGTGATTACTCAGGGTTCCTGGCAGAAATAACAGGAAGTGACTGGTATGGTAATTAGAGAGGCTGAGAAGCCCCAGTTCAGATCTAGGGTGGGACAATTCCCACAGTTCTTTTTCCTATCTCCTCTCCCAGACCAGACTGAACCTCTTCTAGCCTCTGTAGGCTGGCATTTGACCTTTCCCTTTTTGGAAGGGTCTCTGACTCTTGTCCAATATCTGGTCTTCTCTCATTCCCCTACCTGAAGGATTGGAGATTCCCTAGAAATTAAGAGTGGTTATGTGACTTACTTAGGCCAATGAGATATGAGCAGCAAGGATATGTACATCCTTTTGGGTAGACAAATTCAATTCGACCTTTCTCAACCATCCACCTCCTTGTCTTCCTTCATCGGAAGCACCTCCTGATATAAGAGCGTGACGTTAAGTCATTACACAGAAGGAAGACCCAGCCCTGGAGAGTCCTCCAGAACTTCACTATATGAAATCACTGTATATGAGGGTTACTTGTCATCGAATCATGAGCTGGCTTATCCTGACTGATACCAAGTTGAGCCCAGTGCCTTCTGTGGGAGGACAAGATGTAGAAAGAGGACAGAAGAATGTTCTTCCTGAAGGGCTATGAAATAAGTAGAGGAAATGGAGTACTCTGTTGTACTTAATTATAGTCGGCAAGAAGAAATTAATTATAAAGAGAAAGTGTGAGGAATCCCAGTGAATAGTGACTTCCAAACACTCCGAGAAAATATGCATTCATTAGTTCAGGCATTCGGCCAGCCCTCCATATTTATTCATCTAACAGTTTCTACTGAGTGTCCGGCAAGATGCTGTAGCAGGGGCACTGAGATAAGAAGTAAAGGAAAGCTCAGAGAGAGTAGAGGCCCTTCTAGCCTGGCATCACAAGAGACATGCTTCGAGGGGCTTCTTGAACAATCTGACGGGAAAAGGAAAGTGAAGGAGCTTAAGCTAAGAAAAAACTCAAAGTCACATTGCATCATTAAGTCCATTGACATTTCCTGGGCTTCACCTATACGCACCTATATGTCCTCAGTGGCAGAAGATGCGAAGATGAACGAGGCCTGGAGCGGATCAACGTGCAGTAGCTGGTTTGACCAAGAATGCAATATTGGACCTCAACATGGTAAGTGCTATGAAGATGGGGGTTACACGGAGAGAGGCACTCACAGCGTTTGGCAAAGGCTTTGGTGTGTGAAGACTGAAGAGGTGTTTGCCATTCACCAATCATTCATTCATTCACTCCTTCATTCATTCATTCATTCATTCGATCTCTCCTTTGGGTCCTATTGAAGCGAAGACCCAAAAAAGCCTTCGATGGTGAATCTAAATGAGAGCAGACGCCAGCAAGGCAGCATGCAGCCCCAGAACCACACATCCTGGTCGCAGGGAGAAGCACGTGTCTGAGTGAACAGGTTGAACAGTGAAGTGAGTGCTGTGGAAGGAGATGAATCACGTCCAGATCTGAAACATGCCAGAGTCAGGTTAGAAAGGTGAATAAGGGAGGCGTGGGGAGGCTTTCAGGAAAGAGCCTGAACCACGCCACCACCTTGATGAGGACGGAGGCTGTCTGGAGGCAGCGGGAATCTGACCGCCAGAAACCTGTGTCTGTGCCAGAAGGTGGAGGATCAGCTCCTTCTCTTGAATCAGCTTTTCAGCACAGGGACTACGACCCTCACTGACTTGCAGGTGAGAGACTGTGTCCTGACCACCAGGTGTTGATGGGCATCGGGTGGCCACTGAGGCCTGAACTTCCCCAAGTGGGGCATCAGACTGCCCTACTCAACCCAAATCGGGGTCAGAACCCCCAGGGCCTTCTGAAACGGCTACAGACAAGAGGGGACCCAAGGTCCAGCTTCTGGGGCCCTTAGGACTGGGCCCCCAGACTTCCCTGCTCGTCCGCCAGGACTGCAGTGCCATCCTGCCACTTTTCACATGTGTGTGTGATTTCTTGGTTTACACTGGTCTTTTTCTGTCTTTAATTAAATTAATTTTGGAAAAATCCATCTCCTCAGAAGCAATGGATTAAGTTTTCAGTTTTGATTCTGAGTTTCGTTTTCACCTCATTTGTGCCGTGGCTGGGACCCATTGTGACCATCTTTCCTGGGGATAGCAGGTACCTGGTTGAGCGGGTGGGGACTGCTACACTTGATCTTAGCCAAAAGGCTGAGAAGCGATGGTGGGGACTGCTGAGGGAGGTGACAGCATGAGGTTGGACAGGGGGCAAAGCCAAGAAAAATGTCTTCCTCTTAAACTCACACATGCGCCCCCTAATGCCCAGCCTCAGAGAGCTTCCAAAGGCCAGAGCCCCAAACAGCACCCCTGTCATCCCCTGATCCCACTCCCAGGTGGGGTCACTTCCTCCTGGGCCCTCCTGTGTGGTCACTCCCGGACACTCCAACATCGAGGAGAGCGGACAAAGCCTGCTTGTTGCTCCATATTTGTCTTGGGAACAATTGTTCCTAGGAGAGGCTCTTGGCCACCCAGGCCAGGCGTAGCACCAAGCCTCCGTGGCCAGCCTACCCACTGCCAGACCTTCGGAATTGCTTGTTTTTATTAAAATTCTTCTGCACGCGCAACCCCGGATGGTGTGTGGATCTTGGATGAGGCCGTGTGGGGGACCCAGGGAGAGGAAGGCCTCAGGCTTAATCGGCCTGATGTTTACTTGGCTTGCCATTCCAGAGCAGTAGAGAATGGAAGGCCATAAAAGTGACCCACAATTGGTGCCCTGGAGCACGGCAGGGTGTGACAGAGGCTTTGCCTGGCCCAGGCTTTGCCTGGCCCAGGGCTGCCAATACTCAGACAATCCTGAAGACACTCTGGAGAAACTTGGGGCCAGGAAGAGGACAAGAGCCTTAGCAGCGGGGCGAGCTTAGAAGGACTGCGCTTACCTGCAGGCCTTACTCTCTGCACTTACCTGCAGGCCTTACTCTCTGCGCTTACCTGCAGGCCTTACTCTCTGCGCTTACCTGCAGGCCTCTGCAGACCATCAGCTTGGCACGCTTCCTGGCCACAGACAGCCTTCTGAAGCAGGCAGGGGCTGCCTGTGACAGCTTCTGCAGTATACGCCTTCTGGGAGCTGGGCTGGACGTCCAGTTTTTCCCTGAGAGCTGCCCTGGCCCTGGGCTCTGAAGCCAGCACTCCCCAGAGCTTCATGTGTCACCTGCACGGCCCAGGCATTTTTTAGCATTTCCCCTCTCTGGCCTTGGTTGGTAACACTGTCTACAGATTGCTAAGTAAGTCTGCTCTGTGCAGGTAGAGTCTATTTCCATTGCTCGATCCCATTCACCTTCTTGCCCTCTTGATTCCCCCTCACGGGGGCAGTTTGGCCAGTCATTATGGGAGCCTGGGTGGGGGGAGCCAGATGACGGCAGAGGGTGGCACACGAGCTTCCAGCCAAAGACTGCACTTTGCAGTGTCACGGTTGAAGACCTGGGCTTATGCTCTCATCAGCCTGGGCCCCAAGCCCTTGTTGGGGTGACCACCCCACAAGACCTGTGGCGACGTGGTGGGGGTGCAGGGGTGGGGAGCAGTTTTTGTCAGGAAATTGCAAAAGTTCCAGTGTCTGCCGCCAAAGGCTCAGTGTGGAAAATTTCCGGCTCCAAGCAGGGTTCCAGAAGAGGGGGAAAGGAGCCCCAGGGCCAAGAGGCTTGTCCTGGGCTTCTCAGACCTGCCCCCCCAACCCCAATGGGCAGGAGGTATGTCGAGGGCACAAGGTGGGGTTCTCCTGCAGAAAACCGGAGTCCAGGGTCCTGGCTCACATTCCTTCCCTGATGTGAGGGGTTTACCTTGGTCAGAGAGACAAACACAAAAGAGCCCTCGTTCCCGGGAGCACTGCGTAGAGGAAGCCCAGTCTTCAGTTTGCAGAGGGAAGCTGAGGCACAAGGAGCAATAATGTCCTTGGGGCAGACCAGAGGTCTGCTGTTGGGACTGTCTCCTGCTGTCCAAGCTTCCTAGAAGTACTAGGAATAGAGCGGAATCCTAGGGGATGATGGCCTAAAGGTGGGGGGGGGGTCTTCCCTTCCATTGCATTCATCTTTTGGGGGGGCAGCCCCTTCCAGGAAGAGCTGAGGCTTAGGAGAGCCTCAACAATGAAGAGAGGGATGAAATGGGAGTGGGGCTTCCAGCCACAGAGGTCAGGAGTGGCTGCTGCCCTGGCCGCGGTGCCAGCCAGACTTCCTCCCTGTCTGGCCCGGTTGCCACTGTCGTGGCCCCTGCAAGAGTATAGCCGCCAAGTGGCAGAGCGCCCACCTGTCATCAGGAATCACCGGGGGGGGGGGGGGGGGGGGGGGGGGNNNGGGTTCACAGGCACCCCGTTGACCCTGAATCAGGGGCCGGGACTGCTTGACAAGTCTGGGGGGAGCAGCCGGCCGCGCCACCAGCATCTCCACCGCCTGCTCGCCTCCTCGGGCTCCTGGAGCCTGGCCCAGAGCGTGCAGCCCGCTGGCTTGCGGCTAGGGATTTCACTCGGAGCTGCTACATTTGGAACCCATTATTTAATCATTAATTTCCTCCTCTCGTCGACCCCTTCCACCCCGCCTCAGCTCAGCGCCCCCGCCCCAGATTAGATCTCCACGTGGTGCTTTGCAGTGATCCCTGACGGGGCTTCTGTGCTGGGGATGGGAGGTGGGGGAGAGAAGCCAGGAGGCAGCTGGGGCCGTCCCAGGCCTGCTCAGTCGGAGGGGTTGGGAGAGGAGATGGGACAAGCAGGGCCTGGACCTGGGGCACTGGAAAGTGCAAAGAGGCAAACCCCAGGAGCTCGGGGCAAGTGGCCTGGGAGGCGTCAGAGGCGGGGGGCTTCGCCAAAGGCTCAGGGGA
Source organism: Galemys pyrenaicus (assembly GCA_019455555.1). NCBI lineage: Eukaryota > Metazoa > Chordata > Mammalia > Eulipotyphla > Talpidae > Galemys > Galemys pyrenaicus. Next base: position 2,232,187 of record JAGFMF010011626.1, read on the forward strand.
GCCCAGCTAGCCGTGCTCTGGCGCTTTTAGATGCCATGGGCTACTGAAGCTTTTCCAAGCCTCTAGGGCAGGAGGAGACACAATGTGCCCTGCCTTGCCCCAAGCTCTGCCTCCTTCCCTTCGGGGACTCATGGAGATGGAGAAAAGACAAGTGGGGGAGCAGACCCATGAGGGACAGACTCACCCGAGATCAGTGCCCTCCATTCTCCTGAGGCCCATTCTCCTCGTGCAGCCCTATCTAGCCAGGTAGCAGGCACCCCCAGCCCCCAACCTCCCGGTCTGTGTGAGAACCAGACTCCCAGGAGGGATTAGACGCCAGTCGGCAATGTCTGCAGAGCACTGGCCCTGGTGAGGTGGGATGCTGAGGCTGAAGAAGGGAAGAGGACGCCCTCCTGGGCTTTGCAGGATGGAGGAGTAGGCACAGTCAAAGTTGCACCTCCTTCCCCAACTCCTTCCCCTGATGATATGCTCAGAGATCTGACAGGCCGTCATGACAATGGAAGTTTTGTTCCTGGGGCTGGTGGACACTGTGCACAGGGGGAGAGGGGAGGGAGGAGAGGTGGGGATCGGGAGGATAGGCATGTCCCTGAGACTAAGAAAGAGAAAGGAACAAGCATTTACTGGGACCTACTGTATTCTTTGGCTGCTTCTTAGGTTCTTCATGGCATCATCATCATCACTGGGTTGTCATCTTCATCCTCCTCTGACAGTTTCAGGGCTGACTGGGCCAGTGCTTTCACATGCAAACAGTGACCTCAGCACTTTGCATCTGGTGCCCCATTGCAATCCTCCCAGCAGACCTACGAGGGAGGGACCACTTCCATAGTGATTTTAAAGATGGGACATTAAGGCGTTAAGTAACTTGTTTTAACTGACAAGAATTGGACCAGGGTCTGAAGTCCATGCTCTTCCTAATGCCCAGAGGGCTTCTGGCTGTGAAGCTGGGCTCGGGCTGAATCTAGGCTGCCTTGATCCGCCCTTAATCCCTTGCCCCAGAGAAGTTCAGCCCAGGCATGCGCTGGCATATCTCGGTAGAAGGTGGGAGAAGTAGCAGGGCCGCCTCTTGTATACAGCCCCCACACAACAAAACGCCCTCTCTTATTCCCCATCCTGAAATACACACTTTTCTCAGGCCCAGCACTGCTGAGATCTCCCTGATAAGCTCAATAGGCTGAGACCCATCACTGGCCAGTGTGATCTCAGTTCCCTGAGGGCGAGACTGTCCTGACTGCCTGGCAGCCCTTGTGGCCTAAGGAGTGTTGGCTTCCTGCTGAGCAGAACCCAGAGGCCACGGGGCCAGGCTCCAGCTCTGTGCCTCACCACCACCCATCCTGCAGTGGTGGCAGAGGGCAGGGCTGCAGCAGTGCGCAGCCTTCTCTTCCTTCACACGCTCGCTGACACCTCGGCTGCTGGCTGCCGACTGAGACTGCGAGGGGTGTTTACTTACATATTGACTTATTATTTATTTTGCTTCTTAGCCCCTGTACCTCTTTCTTTTACTCAGAGGAATCCTTGACTGATGCAAAACAGATCGATCCCATCTCTCTGCGCACATGCCGAAGCCAGGTACTTTCCCTGGAAGTTGGAGACGTGCACCTGGCCCACGCTGGGCCAACTAGGGGCACCCAGTCCAGAATAACTACTCCAGGTTGTGTGTGCAGGGGCACAAAGGCGTTGTGACACCCACAGTGCGGCCGTCCAGGTGGTAGGAGCCGTCCCGCAGCACCTGTGGGCTGCATTCTAGGACTTTAGGCTTTCCCTGCCCCCACCCCACCTGTCTTCTAAAACTGTCTTCCCAGCTTCTGGGAACTTCTGGGAAATGCTGAACAGCCTTTCTCTGCTTAAGTCAGGCAGACTACGTTTCTGGTGTTTGCTACTGACACAGTCTAGATTCTCAGAGTCTTTCTCTACCCACATTCCACCGAGACCTTGGAGTCTACTTGGCCTGTCGTCAGATACACAGCGACAAGATGCCAAGTTGACATTCTTTCCAGTGCTGGCTTCCCGAGTCAGACACCTGTTCCTTCCCAGAGCCCTCTAGTAAAAAGTAAGGGCGCATGATGTAATGGGTGAGGACAGGCTTTGGAGCAGCCAGAACCAGAGTTGCGATCCCACTCCACCCTTTCCCACGCAATACATTATTTAACCCCTTTGAGCATGAGTGTCTTTTTTTTCTATCTGCAAATCAAGCAAATTTGCAAGTCCTGTTCCAGATTAGTCGTGATAAAGATTAAATGAGAAAATTAATAAGCATAAAATAGGAAGGCAGAGGGGGAGAACATCTGACTGAGATTCAGTGAGACCCGACCATATACGGGGAGTGTGCGACGTCTGTGGGTGCCGCTGATCCGAGCCTCCTCTCTCAATGTGGAGAAGTGAGCACAGTAGGGAGGTGAGTTCTTTCTTACTGTCCTGCATGGCAGGGCCTCTTGCTCTGTCTCTGTCCAGTGTGAAATAGGGGTGGGGAGCCTTCCCTCCCCCATCATCCCAGCCCCACCTTCCCATCAGAGTCTCATTATCCTGGGATACTGCAGTGCTGGTGTGAGACCACCTGGATGAGCTGAATGGGGACTGACTGAGTGGACCACAGAGAGAGGCTTCCCTTTCTCTGGTGGTCCATGAAAGGTGCTGTCCAGAAATCAGGAAGGACATCTTAGCAGGTCCACCGCAGAGGAGATCAGAGAGGCTGGGTTGTGTCCACTTGGCTGTCTGCTGTTGGTGATGAGCGATGCCCACAGCAGAGGGCCCAGTCTCTTCTGCACGCTGACCCACCCCAGCAGACACACGACTGCCCTGGCACAGTATTCCGTCCTGTCCTCGCATCACTCCTCTCTTCGCATTGCACTTTCTCTCTTTGCCTTAATCTGGGGCATCTTATCCAGACTCATTGCTCCTTTCATCTTTTCAGGGTCTATACTTTGAACTTTGCACAGTCAACTTCAGTCCTTCTGCTGAAACAGATCTTTCCTCCAGAGGCCTGGGCACCTTCAAACTTGAATGGGAGAAAGCAATGGGATGAAAATACATATACAGTGGAAAAATACGCCACAGAAGATGCTAACCCCTATCACCTGCAGAAGAGGTCAGGCTGTTTCAGGATAATGTCATTAACGTTAGGAAAGCCTCATGCAGCTGGAGGCGCCTAACCCAGCCTGAGGGGAGGGAGGGAGGGAGGGAGGGCAAAGACAGAAAGACTCATTCCTTCATTATTTATTGGCACCAGCTCTGTGCCAGGCGCTGTCCTTGGTGCTGGGACAAGAGGCGTTAACCAGGTGCATGGCGGAGGGTACTGTCCTGGCAGAAGGGTAGCTGATGTGGAGGCAGGAAGAATGCAGAATAGTTTGGGAGACAGGAATGGGGCAAAGTGGTAACAAGAACATGGGAAAGATGGGGGTGTTGGGATGTGGTGTTGGAGTGGTAGGCGAGGGCCTAGTCAGGTAGCACATTTGGGGACTTCAGAATTTGGACTCTTATCTCAAGAGCTGAGGAAAAGCATAGATGGGCTCTTATCAAAGCAGGGGATGGTATCTTAAAGGACATAGACAACTCTGGCTGTGATGTGGGGATGTCACCAAGGGACCCGCAGCACATGCTCCAGGAGTGCTAGGGGCTACCTTGTTGATATTTCAGAACTCCCACCCAAGCCAGAAGCAGTGAATGTGGGACTAAGCAGGTAGATGAGAGTAACAGTTGAAAGCAGAGAAGCGATGGGTGCATGTCTTCTCCGTTGTAGAAAATAAACAATAGGGCATCCCCATTCTTTCCCTCAAGCTGCCACCATAATTTCCTTCTTGGGAGTAAGGCCTGACGTTCCTCCAGGAAGGTTCAGCCATGTCCGGGGAGTTGGGAGCAACAGAGAGTAGAGAAGTTGTGGGCCAAAGCGAGGTCTAGGCTAAATGAGCAGAGTAGGGAGAGCAGCCTGGGGCATCGAGTCAAGGACCAACGACCCCCTCCTCCTTTCAGGCTGATCCACCGTCTCTCTCCTGCCCCCCACTAGATTCAGAGTCCTCTGTTTTCTGTGGTTCCCTCAAGAGCCTCAGAAATCTCCATCCAGGAGGATCACTTGCTCTGGTGCTCCAGTTTGGTGCCACTGTGGGGAGACCCACCCCCAGCGTGCCTTCACCCCTGCTCTGAGACCAGACAGACCCCCCTCTCCTGGCCCCCTTGTCCAGGGCCTCCTGCAAATCCCTGCCCACAGGCTCCATCTGGCCTTCACAGCATCGCTGCATTTTCTTTGGCTGTGGCTTTTTCCTCTTTCCACGTACCTGGTTGGCTTCCAGGATCAGCCGAGGCTCAGACTTGGCTACATGGAAATAGAGATAGACACAGTTCCTCTATTATTTAATTTAGTGAAAGAAGAAAAAAAAGAAAGAAGAATTCTTGGCTAGGTTGGTACCTCCCAAGCCAGGAGACCCCACCAAAGACCTTGGGGGATTGGATAGGAAGTGGCCAGCAAAGACTTCTCTTTCAAGCTCAAATGGCCTCCCCACCCCCACCTCAGGTTCTCTCCTCTGGCGGGCTCCAGGACTCCTGCTGCCCTCTACCTCCCACCTCCCAGGCCTCCCTTGCTGTCAGCCCCCAGGACTTTCAGCCCCTGCCAAGCCCTGGCAGTGACACATTGCTCAGCCCCCGCCTGGGGCCCTCCCAGCTCTAGCGACCTCTGGATGCCCCCCCAGGCCCACCACACACTATGGGCTGTTCCAGCCGAAATTCCCTTGCACTGTGGAAAGAGGAAATGAGAGCAGGGGTGGGGGCAAGGGATGGCGGAAAAAAATAAAATGAAGTGGAACCAAGTCCTGAAGGAGAGAGAGAACTGAAAGGAGATGAGGACTGGCTGACTTCGCCGGGCCGCTCTGGGACCAGGGCAGTGTGTCTCTTCAGGTCATACGCAAAGGGGCCGAGATTCCTGTGCAACCTCTAGAGGTGGCTCTTGCCTCGGCCTATGCTTGGGCCAGCCTTCTGCCTGCCTCTTCTTGAGCAGGCATCGCTGTGCGTCACGGCTGGTCACAGTGTCTGGGAACAGCTGAGGTTTCAAGAAAGAAGGGAAATATCTGGGCCGCTTGGCCCTTGTAGAAAGCACTCTGGGTCAACTCAGTGGGCTTGAGATCCCCATCACCCTTCCTGGCTTCCTTCTCTACTCCCTGAGCCCTGACTCCCGGCTTGCCACTTCAGGACCTTCCTACTCACCGCCTTCGCCCTGCCCTGAAAACGTCATCTCCCCCTGTCCTTTTGCCTTGCCATTAACCCAGTAAGGGCTTTCCCAAGTACATTCTAGCTTGTGTAATACTGTTTGTCTCTACAAAACTCCAGCTCTTTGGGAATGCACTCTTTTTTGTGGCTTTTATTTTTAAAAACGATTTATTTATTTATGCATACAATAATAGCTGGGGTACAGGCCAGAGTCATGGGAGGTGAGAGGATTCACCAGAAACAGAGTGGGGAGCAGAACAGGCAGACTGACTGAAATACACTGCTGAGGGGAGCAGCGGGCGAGGCAGGAGAAGTCTGCTGTGCCATGTGGGTCCCCTCCCTGGCCGGGGATGGACTCGCGCTGCTGTGCCACAGATGCTTGACAGTGCAACGCTCAACCTGCTGCGCTACCAGGGAGGCCCCTGGGAATGCACTCTCAACACGTAAGTCTGAACCCATATATGGGATTCCCTGAAATGACTGGACCAGCAAACAGAGAAGGTGTCCTGTCTTTTACCAGAGTTGAGGCCAAATGTGCCACGGCCCTTTCAGAGCAGTGGCTCCTAGCTGAAGGGTCCAGCAAGTTCTCATCAGCCCCAATAGTTGCTTAGTGAATTAAATTAATTTATAAAAACAGTGTATTAAATAATCCATGTTAAGGTATTCATGACTAAGGGCCTCCCTGATGGAGTAGCGGGTTGAGTGCCACACTGAGAAGCATCTGCAGCACAGCAGCGTGAGTTCGATCCCCGGCCAGGGAGGGGACCCACATGGCGCAGCAGACCTCTCCTGCCTTGCCTGCTGCTCCCCTCAGCAGTGTGTTTCAGTCAGTCTGCCTGTTCTGCTCCCCACTCTGTCTCTGGTGAAGCTTCTCACCTCGTGTGACTCTGGCCTGTACCCCAGCTCTTGCATGCATAAACAATGAAATAAATCTTTAAAAAAAAAAGGTATTCATGACTAAGAACCTTATTCTCTCCCAAAAGAAGGTGCCACCACTTATGATGAAAATACTCAATAAACTAGGAAGAGAGGGAAGCTTACTCAAACTGAATACTTAATGGATTAGATGAGAATCTATTTAAACTGGATCATGGCTATGATTGCACAACTCTATGAATTTGCTGAAATTATTGACATTGTCTCACACTTGAATTTTGTGATATGTAAATTATACCTCAGTAAAACTAAAATCCAAAATGATGGTCCTTGCTAATTCAACTGTGTTCTCTGTAGGGCAGTTTCTGCCAGTACTGTGGACGGAAGAAGATGAGGGGGTGCTGCTGGTAAGAGACTGTTGTCTCCTAGACCCCTCAGCCAAGCATCAGTGCCATGAAGAGATCACTTTCCAGGAGCTGTGCCTCGATACATGACAGGTAGGACGTCTCACACCATCCCTGACCCAGCTACCCAGCAATGCTGCACTTGGGAGTTAGTGGGATTCCACCCTGATCTTCGGTCCCTGTGTGGCTCCCAACTGATTAGAGACAGAGGATACCTGTGTTTGAGTATGTGTATGCATTTTGTGTGAGCATGAGTGTATGTGCCTGTGTAGTGGAATCAGTGTGAGTGTACACGAGTGTGTGCATGTACATGTGTGTACATGTTTGTGACCAGGAGCTTCTGACACTGACTCTCTACCTGGAGCAACAAAGGTCACAGGTAGCTGACAAAAGATCTGATCAGGTAAGTGGACATCCAGGAGGATGACTAAGGGTTGACAGCATCCTAAAGGCAGTTTAAGAGAAAGAATTATGTGAGGTTCCTGTCACCTGCACGTGCACACACACACACACACACACACACCACCACCTTTCTAGATACTGAGACTACCATCATCAAGAGGTAGTCTAGATCCTAAGAAATGAAGACGGAGATCCAGAGTTCTCCCCACGCCCTCTGATAGAGGACAACAGGGAGGAGCTAACAAGCATGTGGTCCTCAACTTTTTCAACCTCAATTGCAGGATATACTTTCGATTGAGCCTGGGGCAGAGAAAAAAGGGTGGCTACACCATCCTGAGGCTTTTAGCCAGAAGCTCTTCATCCCACCCCCATCCCACTGGAGCATAAGTAATAAGGTCCAGCTGCCCTTTCAACCACGCATATCCCCACTCATTTGTTCACATACAGAGTTCACGTACTCTGTCCACACATATCCCCCATTCATCTATTCATCCCCATTCATTTGTTCACTGCACATTTCCAGGGCACCTACAAGATGCCAGGTGCCATGCTGGTCCTCAGAATGAAGCTAAAGGGAGTCCCAGGTTCCTGGTCTCCAAGAGTTAACAGTCAGCTGGGAAAAACAGAGAAACTAGATTGATAGAAGCACAGAGCCTGAGAGTGTGTGGATATATGTGGGAGTGTATGTGCAGTGAGAGGGCAGGCGGTGTAGGTGGGAGGGGACTATGGAAAAGGGTCACCCAACTGAACCTCAGGGAAAGGAGACTGATCAAGTTGCTTTAGATATTACATTAAGTTATTTATTTGGGTTTTTTCTTGCTTCTAACGTTGGCCCGTTTTCCCTCTTAAGTCTGCTTTTGCTGCATCCCATAAATTCTTGTATCCTTGTTTTCATTAGTCTCAAGATTCTTTTTATTTCTGCTTTAATTTCCTCTTTAATCCAATAACTATTAAGCAGCATGTTGTTTAGTCTCCATGTAGTTGAGGTTTTCAGTGATTTTTTTTTAAATAGTTGATTCCTAGCTTTTTGGCATTGTGGTCAGAAAGGGTAACTTGGTATGATTTCAGTAGATGTAGCTTTATTGACAATTGACTTACATTCCACAATCTGATCTATTCTTGAAAATATTCCATGTACATTTGAAAAAAAAATTGTATGTACAGTGATGTTTTGGTGGAGCACACCAGGGAGGTCTGTCAAGCTTATTTAGTCTAATCATTTCAGGCTATGGTTTCCTTATTATTCTCTGCCTTGTTGATCAGTCCATAGCTGTAAATGAAGTATTAAAATTCCCTAGTGTTATTGTGTTGTAATATTTCTCTGTTAGTAATTGTCTTATGCATCTTGGTGCTCCATCATTTGGTGCATGTCTATTTATGAGAGTTATTTCTTCTTTGCTGTACTAAGCTCTTAATCATAATGTTATGTCTATCGCTATCTCTTGCCATTTGTTATTGGAAAGCTATTTTATGTGATGTGACTATAGCTCTTCCTGACTTTTTTTGATTGCCTCTTGCTTGTGTGATTATCTTCCAGCCTTTAAGTCTGTGATTGTTTTTGGTAGTAATATGAGTTTTCTCTAAACATCAGAAGGTTGAACGCTATTTTGAAATCCATTCAGCCATGTTATTCTATACCTTTTAAGTGATGAATTCAAGCTATTTACATTTAAGGTGATTGTTGAGGCTTAAGTGCTTAATTCTATTTTGCTATTTTTTTGGTGTATCTTTTTCTTTTTTGACACCTTCCTTTTAAGTTTTGTTTAATTTCCATTGTTTCGTGTCTTTTGTGAATTTTGTTTGAAGATTCTGCTGAGGTTAGTACATAGTGGACTATTTTTGTGACCCACTGGATGGTGGGATTGCAAACTAGTTCTGATGGGCCTCATTTTTGTTCTCTTCATCTATGTTGTATAATTTAGGTACATGTTAACTCTATTTCTGTTTGTTTTTATTTTATAATATATAGCCCTTTTATTTTCATGTCCAGCCCAGTGTCAATATGTTATTTGAATTTTTGCTTTTCAGTGAAGTTCTTTACCCTTCCTTCTGTGTTGAATAATAGCATTGTAGGAAAAAGTAGTCTAGGCCGGAAACCTTTTTCTTTGTGTCCTTTAAATATCTCCTGTCTTTCCTTTCTTGCCTGCAAAGTTTCCACTGAAAAATTCATGGATATTTTAATATTTCTTAATGGATTACTCTTCTTTCTCTGGATGCTTTTAATATTCTGCCCTTGTCATTGGCTTTTAGTAGTTTAATTATAATGTGTCTTGGAGCATGTTGGTCTGGTTTTATTTTGTTTGGAACTCTTTGGGCTTCTTGGATCGGGACATTTGGGTCTGTTCCCAGGTTGAGATGGTTTTCAACAATTATTTCTTTAAATAATTTGTCATGCTTTGTTCCTCTTCTCCTTCTGAACCCCCATGAATTGGATTTCATGTCTCTTTAGGTTACTCTGAAGAAACATTACGCTATCTCTTTTTTTATTAATTCTTTATTCTCTTTGTTGTTTTATTTGTGTATTCTCTGTCACTGAACTTTCAAACTTGCTGATTCTCTCCACTACAGTTTGGTCCTCTATTATATTTTGTAATTCAGTTATAGTGATTTTTAGATATTATTTTCATTGTAACAGACACAAATTTTCTCTGTGTTCCTGTATATTTTTTACTACCCATTATTTTTCTTAATTTGGTAAGCTTGGTTATAACTGTTACCTTAAACTCCTTAAAGGCATAGTCTATAAACGTCTCTCAAGACTTCTTCATTTGAGTATTTGTGATATGTTCTTCTATCTCTTATTACTAGTTTTATTTTTTTTCATTATTTTATTTCAGGTGTAATATTTTCCATCTTTTACTTTGAAACTTTGTCTTTATACTTAAAAGATACCTTGTTAAGTAATGTATAGCTTGGGCTGGATTTTTCCCTTTTATATTTTAAATTAAGTATTATTATTTTACACCCTTGTTCACTTTTTCTCAGTAGAAGATGGCTTTCCTCAGGTGTGGTCACTTCAGTTATTTTTAGTTTTAGTAGGTTGTAATGAGGAGTTTTCTTTTCTTATCTTGATAAACTGACTTTATATCCTCTTACAAGAAGTGAGGTATAATCCTCTATATTTTATGCAGGATCTTTAGGTGTCTATTATTTCATAGACCAATGATTTCACACCTGTTCGGATGGCCAGATGCTGGTGCTGGTCAGGGGGTAACAGCAGGAATGAGCTGGGCAACAGGGCGCAGGAAGCTTCTTACAATGAGCAACAGTTGTTCAAGTCTCCTACAATGCTGGGTTGTGTCATGGGGCTCCTCAGTGACCCTATCCCCTAGACCATCTCCTTGACCAAAATGTCTTGTATGTTCTCTTGTCAGCCTCAATCTCTAGGCTGTAGATGAGTGCTAAACCAAGCGGTGTGAGGACGACAGCTGAGACCATGACATGTTCAGAATTGTTCTCTTTGCTTTTCAAGTACAGTCTTAGTGTGCTCGCTCTGACAGTTAAGATTTGGGTGCTTCAAACTCTGCTCTCCGACTTTCACTGCAAGCATTCAGTTGTTGTCTTGGTTCGGGGTGTCATCCTTTTCTTTTTCTCACTTGTTTGGCATCTTTTTACTGAGCCTGTCCTTCTGTGTCTTCTGTGCCACTTTGGTGTAGGTGTGGATTTGGTGACTGGCATGTAATTGTATCGGTTTCTGTATTTTTGTTATCATAGATATTCATCCTTCATTCATGCTGTTTTCAGTTCTGTGTGGGACTCTGGTTCCTGTTCTTTACACCTTTCATTTGTCATATCACAATATTTTCCTGCTTTTTCTGCAGTTCTTTTCAAGTTGGCGTGTGAAGAGAAGAGGCTGTCTGGTGAAGAGAGCTCATAGCTGGGGCACACTTTGGAGACTGGTCCAGATTTTCTAAGTCCAAGGGAAGTATCCAGATGTGGCACAAATTCATTGTCATCCAGTGTCCTTACTACAAAAGCTAAATTCTTTGACACTTGGAGTGGGGGGATGAGCCTACTGTGAGCTGGCAAAGGCCCTAGAATCTACCTTGAAGTTGCAGGGAAACTAGGAAGTTCTCAGCTTGATTTACAACCTGGGGCACTTCCCTCAAATGCTGGATGCCTCAGACAGAGAACTGAGGTCATGCAGGGTTATGTCAACTCGCTCAAGTAAGTCTAATGGATTCCCTGGTGAAGACAGCAGGCCTTGATAGATAAACAATTTCGTTAAAAACTAGTCTTTCCTGGAAGGGAAGAGAGATCCCGGCCAGATTTCCTTTAGCCTTCAGGGCCCACATTCACCCACTGACAGGCTTCCCTACGCCCAGAGCTGTGCCAGAGCATGTGTCCTTCAGAGCCCAGGGTCCCTTCGTGACTTTCATGGCTCCAAGGCTGTTGCTTTTGTGAACTGCTTCCTCCATAAAAGAAGGTATTGAAGTCTTATTTTATCAATATAAATGGAGTTTTATATGTCATTTTATCATTTTCTCTTTTTTCTGACTTTCTTTTATTAATATAATTTGCGTTTTACATGACATTTTATCCTATTTCTCTTTTTTCTGATTTTATTTCATTTTTTTCTCTTTCTGATTTTCAAAATAAATAAAATTAAAATATTTTCATGAGTCCCTAAAATCGTCATGAGTCCTTGGCACTGCATCTCCAACACCTCATGAATTTGTAGAGCCTACAGAAACCAGGGCCAGATATGGGAATCAGCTGACCAGGAGGGAAAAAGGGGAGGACTTTGGACTGTGGTTATAACTTTGGGGCGCTTGTTTCAGAGCCAGAGAGCTCAGACCAAGAGAGAGTTTGATAGTCAGAGAGTAGGAGGATAACCGGTCTCAAAACCACAAACGCCTCTCCACCCGTGGCAAGCTGCCAGCCCTTGAGTGGGCATGTGGTGATGTGGGAAGGTGTTGGAATGCCCTGAAGGTTTTTGACCACAACCAGTGAGGAGGAAAAAGCTTCCACACATACGCTGGGACATGACAGAGATTCTGTTTGGAACCTCACAGTCAGGTGCTGAGGGGGAGAACACACATAATTAGTCCCACCTGGAGCAACTTGCTACCAGGAGTCTCACAAGAACCTTCCAGAATGTGTTGGTGCTTGTTTTCACCAGAGGCAACCCCATTCTCTGAGTTGGGCTTAATTCTGTGTCTTTTGAAATAATTTTTCAGCCTCAACACTACTGATACTGGGGCTGGATAATTCCTGGAAGGAGGGTTTTCCAGGGCATTATAGGATGTCTTGTAGCATCCCCAGCCTCTTCTTGCTGCGTGCCAAAGCAGTACCCCTCCTTAGGGGGTTGGTCTTCAGAACTTGCCAAATGTCTCCTGAGAGGAAAATCATCCCACTTGGGAACCGCTGTTTTAAGAGAAGCAATAGGGAGGAAATTTCAGCACACCAAGTTGTCTAAGATGAGTCATTTGGTTACCCCAAATGTTGCAAAACACTTGGATGTGACCACAGCCATCTATTGGCCAGCTTTCATCTCTTCCTCCCTTCCCCTATATCAAATAGGTTCTAAGTTGAGCTCTCCAACCCTGCAGTTGTGTGTGTCTGTGTGTGTGTGTGTGTGTGTGTGTGTGTGAGACCAGATAGACACAGACAGTTTTCCCCACAACTGGCCCTTGGCTTCAAAGCAAGGCAGTGCTCTGATGCTTTTTGTAAATTTTTTTTTGTGCTAAAGAGCTATTGTCCAGGGTGAGCATCGGTCGTAACTCTAGGGTCTCACCTGAAGAGTGTAGGAGAGTCTCCTGTGTCTGGAATAGAAGCAGCTCACAAACTGGAATGATTTGGAGCAGAGTAATTTCTCACAAGAATTTTGTCAGTCTTGCTCATTTTACTACAATTTGTAAGTTTCACCTTGAGAGAACTATACACACAGATTCTAATGCCACTGACCTCTTTATGATTGAAAGTTGTTAGAACTTGTTAATCCACTTCTTCTTTCAGAGAAAATAACTCATTCTTTGTTAAGAATCATGGGGATATAGACCTCTCAGTGAAATGAACACTGCAAAATCTTAGAGCTCATGAGAGAAGAGTGCCCTCAAATTCTTATAGTTAGAACTAATTCATGAAAAGGAAAAAAAAGTTGAGACATTGAGGACAGTGTCCTCAGACAAAACAGGAAGTGAGGACAGGTGGTACCAGGTCAGACATGGGGAACTGGTTATATTCTGGCTCCTGGCCGGGGGTCTTGCCCAGGAGACTCTGCCCTCTGCTTGCATCTGCCGCTGGGTGCTTAATAGGACAGGTGACGCAAACAATAGGCTCATTCCTGTCTGCCAGCTAGTCCCAGTATATATGGGGTCAATTTAGGAGAAGACAAGGGCTTTCTGAGCGTCATCAAAGGCTAATAATCTTCTGGCAACCTGCTCTTGTGCAGAGAAAACTGCTATGTTACTACAGAAACTACTGGAATGAGGACTGAGCCGGTGTTGATGAACTCTTCCAACCAGGCAAGAAAAGAAGGCAGGTAATGGATGGCTCTAACTCTCAGTGGAGGTAAAGGGAGAGTTGGAGGAAGGGGTTGGGATGGGCTGGGCAGCCAAAGCTAAGCCGTGAATTTGGGCAGATTGTGTACGGGCAGAAGGACACCATGGCTAAGGGGATATTCTTTAATTATAGTCACTATACTTTTTAAGAGCTGGAATTGGAAGATTTTGAGAAAGAAGATGCCATTTTCTGAGTCACATGAAGATGTCCTGTGCACAAGTGGTGGCCTTAAAGTATTTCTTCCCAGTGGTAGAATTCCAGTGCTTGTGATATAAATGGATTTTTTTTGTAATTTATCTTTTTTAATGGAAAAATAGCTTACATGTAATAAAATGCACAAATTCTAAGCATGCACTTTATTTATTTATTTATTTTTAAGATTTATTTATTTATGCATACAAGGACTGGGGTATAGGCCAGAGGTGAGGGGGGTGAGAGGATTCACCACAGACAGAGCAGGGAGCAGAACAAGCAGATCAACTGAAGTACGCTGCTGAGGGGAGCAGTGGGCACAGCAGGAGAGGTCTGCTGCGCCATGTGGGTCCCCTCCCTGGCCAGCAGCAGGGATCGAACTCATGCTGCAGTGGCTGCGGTTTGCCTCATAGTGCGTTGCTTAACCCACTGCGCCACCAGGGAGGCCCTAAGTATGCACTTTAACGTGATTTTTGTGCACGGATATACCCATGTAAACACCACTTACATCAAGGTAGCTTTCAGTGGCATTGGGAATTTATTATGGACAAACGATCAATGCATCTAGAATAGAAATCAGACTTTGAAAAGGTCACCTATGTCTTAGGTATCTTCACTCCAATTTTGGACAGGTGCGATCGTTTTTCTTTAACTTGTATTAACCACAGTGACTTGATCCAAGCCTGCATTTCCTGGCACTCACTGTCCGTACTACCCTATATGACAGCCTCCCCTTTCTTGGGTTCTTTGCTAGCTGGATTATGTCTGCAAGAATGTATATATAAATTTATATATATAGTTGAAATAAACATGCCATGTTACTATCAGAACCATACACATTTCTTCTAGGAAGAGTAGCTGGGTGCCTTACTCTGCATCCTCCACATCTGACGCTGGTCCTCACACACTGATGGCAACCTGGTTGGTTTGTTTCCACTCACAGACTTTCTCTCTCAAAGCCCCATAAGACTTTACTGCCTTATAATTATTATTATTATTATTATTTTGCATTAAACAGAAAAGAACTAAAGGCAAATTTTCTCCTTTTGTAAGTACTTTTTTTCTTTATCATCATGATGCTCTTCCTCTTTCATTGCTGAGATTTCATCGGGGGTATTGTCAACGTGCCGATTCCCTTTAAGCTCTTCTTCAACTTAAGGACCGTGTCTGATTCTGTGATGGGGTCCCTGGGTTCTAATTTATTCTTTAGGAATATCAGTTATCTGCATATTGGCTCCCTGTTCTTTCATTCCACAACACCATGTTCTCTTTCTTTTATCCTTTTTTAAATAGAATTCACTTTTCAGAGTAGTCTCACAGAAATAGTAAGCGGAAAGTACAAAGAGTTACATTCTCCCTGCCCTCTCAACCTCCCTAACTATCCATATTCCCCCACCAGAGCAGCACATTTATTACAAAAGGTGAACCTACATTAACACCTCATTATCACCCTGAGTCCATAATTCATGTTGGGATCCACACTTGATGTTGTGCATTCTGTGGGTTTGGGCCAATGTCTAGTGTTGAGCATCTACTCTCACAACGCCGCACTATTATATCACATAGAGCAGCTCAATTGGCCTAAAAATCACCTGTGCCCTGGCTCTTCCTCCCAGAGGAGGCAGCTTAATTTCAGCAACCACTGCTCTTCCTATTGTCTCCATAGTTTTGCCTTTTCCAGAATGTCACATAGTTGGAATCCTACAGTATGTAGCCTTTCTAGATTGACATTTAAGGCTATTCTATGTTGGGCCTCCCTGATGGCCCATGGGCTAAAGTCTCCACACTATCAAACTATCACCAGCCAGAGAGCTAAGCCTCATGGTAACATTACCCACATGGTGCAGCAGACCTCTCCTGCTTCGCCTGCTGCTCCCCTCAGCAGTGCATTTCAGTAGATCCGCCTGTTCTGTTCCCTGCTCTGTCTCTGGTGAATCCTCTCATCGCCCACCCTCCCCTCCCCACAACTCTGGCCTATATCCCAGTTCTTATATGCATAAATAAATAAAAATAAATCTTTTTAAAAAATAGAGTTACTCTAGGTCTCATCAGGGCTTGACAGCTCATTTTGCTGTATCATATTCCATTGCCTGGATGTACAGCAACTTAGTAGATAAATAAACTACCGAAGGACATTTTTTTTCAGTTCCAAGCTCTGGAAATTGTAAATACAGTTACTATGAACATTCATGTGTAGGTTTCTGTGTGAACAAAAGTTTTCAACTTATTTGAGTAAATACCAAGAAGTGCAATTATTTGGTCATGTGGTCAGGGTATGTTTCGTTTTATAGGAAACTGCTATCGTCTTGCATTCCCATCAACAGTGAATCAGAATTCCTGTTATTCCGCATCCTAGCTATCATTTGGATTTGTCATCACTAGGCTTCGGCCAACCTAATATTTGTATCTCACCTTATTATTTTAATTTGCTTTTTCCCTATGACCTGTGAGGTGGATCATCTTTTCATATGCTGTTTGTGACTTGTATATCCTCTTTGGTAATGTGTCTATTCGGATCTTTTATTTTCTTATTTTTGAGTTTTGAGAGTTCTTAGTATGTTTTAAGGAAGAATCTTTATCAGATAAATCTTTGGTAAAATATTTTCCCCATTCTGGCTTTTCTTTTCTTCTCCTTGACATAGTCTTTTGCGGTCCACTTCATCCATTATTTTTTTTCATGGATCATACTTTTGTTTTTGTATATAAAAGTCATTGTCAAATCTAAAGTCATCAAACTTTTCTCCTATATTATCTTCTAGGAGTTTTGCATTTTACTTTTCGATCTAAGATCCATTTTGTGAAAATTAAAGGTCTGCGTGTAGATACTTTAATTTTTTTCGCATGTGAATACCCATTTGTGGGGGTCCATTTTTGGGCTCTCTTTTTCTGTTCCAAGGACTTATTTATCTGTTCTTTTGTCAGTACCACACTATCTTCATTATTGTAGCCTTATACTTTTTCCCATCATCAAACTCCACTTTTCTCTTAAATTCTTAGTTTCATCCCTTTTTATCTTAGTCTAACATTTCATCATTGTCATGTTACCTTTTTTCATAAAGTTTACATTTTCTTGAAATTTTTGAGAGCACAAAGAAGCTATGTCTTAAGATTTCTTCTATTTCCTGAACTAAATATATGACAAAGTGCATTTGTTAGTCACACGTGGACCATGCTACTTTAGTTTGTAGAAGCTCTGGTCCATACTGGGTTCTTTGACTACCTCTTAAGGAATAATCAGCCAGACTTGGTGTTTACCCTGCCAGGACAAACTATGAATGGCTGGTCCTTAGTTCCTATCGTGCTTTTTGGTTGCTGTACAAATCCTGCTACCCGATCTTAAGCTAGAGAGTGGCCGGTAATAACTTACACTATCAATGCAAAGTGGGAAGGGAGGCAAAGCTGTGAGTTGTCCTAGCTGAGGACTGTGTATTTGGGACACTGGCCTAGTGTTTGGGGAGCTGTTTTCTGCCTCCCTTTTCAAGTTAGGTCTGGCCTCCATGCCAGGTCCAAACCACAGCTGGAGCCAACCTCCTTCGATGGATTATTGCCCATTATACGAGAGGAAAACTCTGCTTCCCTGCAGACTTTCTGTGGGAGGTTTATGCCATTCAAAACTGGAACCTCCCAGCGCCTCTGACACAGGCTACGGATATGTGGTATGGAAGGAGGTCACGAAGCTCATTCCTCATCTGCTCCCAAATTAGGGGTGTGAGCTCAGCAGAGTGAGTCTTTTCTCTTTACTCCCCAGAGGTGCTGTCCTCAGGTGGGGCTGCTACTATTGATTTTGCTGCTGACCTTCAATTAGTATTCTTTCTGGATTTTCTGGATGTGAGTAGCAGATACTTTTCCACACAATTGATTGTAGAATCAACTAGTAGTGATTCTACACATTTTCTGCTTCTACATTTCTAATAGTTTGACCTTTGCAATGATGTGAATGAGTGGTCAAGAGGATGAAACATCTGAACTGACATCATTATCTTACTCAGAACTCAGCTGGCTTGCCCACCCATCCATCTAGTTAATTTTCCGAAAGATCCTATATCAATAAATTTGTACCAAGCGCAGCAATCCACTGTTTCCTTCTGACTCAAGAGCACTTGGTTTTAGCCCCCACCACCCTCCCCCATTAGGAACCCGACCCTTTGACTTTAGACATGTTTTCATGTGTCTCAGGAATATCAGATAGTGTATTCCTAACATCATTACCCAGTTTGGAGGTGTAGTGGCAGGATGGAGGTGGCACTGGAGGCAGGTTCGGGATGGTTCTGGCAGATGGGTCAGGGAAGGAGAGTCTTGGAGTCCTAGGTGGCTTTTCATACTTTATTTAGTAGAGGTGGCCAGGTACATGGCAGGCAGGGGTGCTGGGGGGGCTGGGAGACTGGCAGCCCTCCCAGCCCCCAGCGCGTCTCACCCTCTCGGCTGCTGCTTCTCTCTCTGCTGCTGCTGCCGCTCGGTCCTCACAGTTCTGTCTGTTGATCCTCACAGTTCTGGCGTCCTCATGACGCCGCCCATTTATGCCCGTGTCCAACACAGGTGCGCCCACTTGCGCATGCCCACCCTGGAATGCTCGCAGCACCACAGGTGTCCATCATCAGTGGTGGAAGGGTGGAAATACCTGATCAACCTTTACCCTACAGGAGGAAAGAAATCAGAAGCAATTAAAACAGATAGGTATGGATGGACCAGAGACACTTCGGTAGAGAGAAAAAGGCACAGCCTTGATAAGGGAGCACACTAGCCAGGCTACCAGTTCCAACCTTAATAGTCTGGGCTGCCCAGGAAAATATCTTTCCTTTCAAGGGGTCTCATTTTCGTCCTATGCTAAACTAAAGAAATGACTTTCGAAGGCTTCTCTCAATCTGGTGTTTTTTTTTTGACTTTTCAGTGAGTCAAACTCAGGTGAGGAAGAAGAGAGAGAAAGTGCAACTGAGCTGTCTGGTTAGAAAAAAAAGAGGCAAGATTTGGGCTTGCATTAGCTTGCAAAGTTCTGTAATATCAGGTGAGATTAAACTTTGCAAACAATATGGGAAGCTAAATATTTTGCTGAGAAAGAAAGGGGGAAAAGGTTAAGAGGGGAAGACAGAGAAAGTGGGTGAAAAAGGGGATGATGTGAAAAAAGTCAGTGAAAATGAGACAACAAGAGAACTAAGGGGAATTGCGAGTAAGCAAGATGAAGTGGTGTGGGAGGGAGGCTGTGGAAAGGAGTGGCCGGCGCGGGGTGGCTGGGGCAGAGGAGTGGAGGACAGTGTTACAGCTTCTGGTCACTGTCTGGGGTGACAAATGAAAGTCCCAAGGTCTGACATGTCCTGGTAGCTGCCTCCTACTCTCCTCACTCCAGTTCCTCGCTCAGCCCTCGCACAGGAGATACTGCTGATGCTATGACATCTGGGCCCCACTAGGTGGCTGTGGGACGCCTTTGAACTCCAGGCTTAGCAGAGAATGCCTCTCCTTGTAACCTGAGATCCATTTCCTATTTCCTCTGTTCCCTGGAGAAGATGGGATGGAATTGTGATGAAAGGGATTCTAAATAGAATAAAGGAAACGCACACGCACACACACGTACTTCTTCATGGAAGTGGTTATTGTGTGAAAACTGTATCCTCTGCAGCAGGGCTGAGGCTGGTCAACCCCATTTCTTACCTGGCTTTCTTTAGGAGTCAGTGATGGTTCCGAAAGCCAGCAGAGAGTTGGGAATTGTATTTGAATCCAGGATTAGGGTCTACCTTTGGGTCAGGTTGGAGTCAGTCCCCGGTGTGGGGGATCAACATGAAGGGAAAGTCGAGGCTCAGTTGATTTGAGATCAGAGCTGGCGCCATCCTGTATTTGGGAAATAGTGACTGGAGCTTGCTCAAGGAATGAACCCACGGCATTTTGAGCTCTCTCTCTGGAAGGGGAAGAAAAACAGGCATGATTTCCTGGAGGGAATAAGCTTCCAGGGAGACTTTGAAAAAGAAAACCCTGGTGAGACAAAGTGAAGAAATCTCGGGGACTAGGAAGAGTGGCTGGCAGGTGGAGAGCAATGACAGTGAGAGAATGGGACCACAGCGAAGACCCCAAAGGATGGTCCTCTGAGCAGGGTCTAGCTCCTGGTCACACACAGTGTGACCTTCCTCCTGGGTGAGAGCACAGGAGGGGGATATCTGAACTCCAGGTCACCCTCTCTTGCTCCATGGGGGAAGAGGACTCCCCACTGCTTTGGCCCAGGACACCTCTCCACATTCTTGGCCTCAGCATCCCTGGGCCCTGTGTCTGCCCTCTGGGCTGCCAGGACAGGGGCTGGCGCCAGGAAGTGTGGACACGACCTGGAAACAGGGAGTGGCACTGAAACAATGTGAGTCTGGCGCGTACCCGCCAGCCACTCCCAGGCTGACGACAGGACCGGTCGCCCCAGGGAAGATGGAGCCCTGGGGCAGGTGGGTAGTCAGGACACTGAGCCCAGAGCCTCTTCCCAGGAGCCTGATCCCCACGGCCACCTGGATGTGGCAGCCGCACAGCCTGAGAGCCTCCACCGCATTACCCGGAGCTCTTAGTGTGGTTTTTTGTGTGTACCCTGACTCTGTTTTCTCAAATGAGTTTCAGTAAAGCATCACCCTTCTTCCTCTGGTCCCTCCTCGGAGTGCTCCCCTCCCTGTCAGCAGTCTCTGACCTCCATGAGGGAATGGCCTCACCCATTGGTCAAAGTTTCTCTAAAGTCCACCTTAGTCAGAATATGGCTCTCTGAAAAGGCCTTCCTAGCCATGAGGGAAGTGGGAGGCCTGTCTGAGGAAGTGCCCCAGCAATCTGGGAGTCTCTCAGGAACAATAACTGTGCCATCAATCTCAAGGCTTTGCTCCCGTCAGTCTAGGGGTGTCTTAAGAGGACACCTTCAACATGGGTATCTCCACCTCCTCACTAGAGGTTTCTGTCTTTGTGTTAACCAGTCAAGGGTCTTCTCTAGTGTGGAGTCTCGGAGAGTATGTTTCCCTCAGTCGTCCTCAGGGGTCCCAGGCAGGTGCTATCCCCCTCAGAAGGCAAGGACCATAAATTCCTGGGCAAGAGTATGGTGGGAATGTGAACCAAATATCTGAGCCAGGCTCATGTGTAAAGGTCAGGTGGGGATGTCAATCAGCCCATGAGATTTTATGAAGGACATGGTGGTAGATGTAGGTGTTGGTAATGGTGGTGTTGGTGATAAAGGAAGCAGTGCTGATGATGGTGACTGTGGTAGCGTGAGGTGGCGACCATGTGAAAACCTCCATGTGGTGGCCCTTTGACGCTGTTGACATCAGCAATGGGAGTGATGACGCCAAAATCACCGTGATAGTGGACGAAGCAGTGAGGACAGTGTGATAAAAGCTCCAATGGTATGACGGTGGCTGTTGAGGTGGGGTAGGTTGGTGGTGGCACTGGTGGAGGCCGCCAACCTATTACCACTGTCTAAGAAGGAGTGCCCTGGGTCAAGGGCAGTAGAGAGGTAGGGAAGGGGAGAAGGGACATATCTTGAGGAGAATCTAAACCATAATCAAAAGGTCAACCAAAGCTGTCTTCCAAACTGGACACCAATTACAGAACGCAAAGCTGTAGGGTTCACAAGCATTTCAAGATGTGAACAGAATGAAGCAGAAGCAAAGCTCACAGGACCGAGACTGAGAACCTGAGAGGGAGCAGGGCCGCTCTGAGGGAGCCCCTTGTAAGGGTGGGTCTGATGGCCCTGAAGACCCCATAGTAAGGAAGGGGGAACCCTGAGGCCTCTATTTATGGTTTGGCTGGAAGAGGCTGGAGTCCCCAGGGCTGACTGAAGGGGGAAGGACTGAGGGCCAGATCTGCACATCTCTCTTATCCTTCCACCTCTTTGTTTTCAACTCAGGGGAAGGTGGGGCTGTGGGAAGGACATCAGAATCAATTGGCGATGTTAAAAATATAAACATACCTCCTCACAACTTGTCCTGGGAATTCTGACTCAGTTTCTGGGTGGGGCCTGGGCATATGTATTTTTAATAAGCTCCCAAGGTGATCCTGACACACACACACACACACACACACACAAGACTCATGACCAGACACTATATTCAGCAACCCCATCCCCACCACTGGCCAGGAGATATTTATAGCAGATATTCCACATCGTCAGTCTTCACCTGCCCCACCCAAAGGTCTTGGAGGCTGTAGATGATCGGATGATAAGAAGTGCCAAGAGGTGGGGTACAGGGCTGCACCAGCGACAAAGAACAGTCATTTCCCAGTAAAGACCAAATGCCAGGCGCCAAAGAAGATGGGGGAAATGTGGGTGCCCAGATGTGATTCCATAGTGACCCCTGATTTCTTAGGGAGGGGACCTTGGTGGATCAAGAGGGTTAGGGGGAGAATGTAGGGAACCTCCAGGGGATCGAAGCTGGCGAGAGGGAGCCAGACTTAGGCCTGTGATCAACTCTTCAAGGTGCTTGCAGTGGCCTCCCCACATCCTGCCTGTTCTTCGGGCCGGCTCCACGAGCCCTCTCAGGCCGCTGAGCTGTGCAGGCCTCCTCATTTGCTAGGCTCTCACTCTGTGTTCTTTGTGTTTGAGACTTGGGCACATCCAGTTCTTGTATTTTACCCACTCTGACAGTTTGGGTTTTTTCATGTGAGGCTCTCAGAACTGATGCCCTTCACCAGCCCCTCCACCTGTTGGTCTTTCTCTGCTCCTCAGGCACTGATACTCCATGTTGAGCAGGGGAGAACACTCATTAAAACATGCAGATTGGATCTGAGAGATGAGCACCCAGTGGGAAGTAGGGAACCTTGTGTTCTAGCCTGACCTGCCCTTCTCCTGGCTTCTGGAATCTACTCTGATGAGAAAGACATGGGAATAGTTTGTTCTCTGTCTCTTCACCAGTGCCAGGTGATTCTGCGTACCTGGTTCTAGCAGAGCAAGCTGAGCCCACCCGCACAGAAAGACAAATGCCCCTGCCGGGACTGGCACCGTTCAGACTGCAGGGGGGAAGGGGAGACCGAGGCTGCCTCTGAGCTGCCGACCATCCTGGTATCTCTCCCTGAGACTCTGCAAGGGGGTGACCGCGGGTCACCTGTGAGAAGAACTAAGGACTAAGACTGGCAAATCGGCTTGAGCTGATCCAGGCACCTCCTTCCAGGAGGAGGAAAGTGCGGAAGCCACTGGGAGTTGGGCTTAGTGACAGAAATGGGTCCTTGAAGATAGGAGTTCTGAGGTGAAAGAAAGGGGTGGCCTGTGGCAGAGTGAGTATCTGGAGGCTGGTTTGCCTAAGTGATGACCCCGAATAAGGGGAGAGTAAGGAGGGCCCAGAGGGTTGCTAGGTCTGAAGAGCAGAGGAAGAGGTTGGGCTGGGGCTGGGGGCTGTAAGATTCAAAGCAGCAGATCCCAGTAGGGTTCCCCAACTCCTCAACATCTCACTGACCTGTAGGGTCAGAGAAAACCATCAGGTCCTTCCACCCTCCCGCCATTGATGTAATGATGGACACCTGTGGTTTTGCACGCATGCCTAGGTGGGCATGCGCAAGTGGGTGCACCTGGGTTTGGACACGGGCTTATATGGGCAGTGTCATGAGGACGCCAGCAGCAATGAGAGCAGCATGAGCAGCAGCAGTGGGAGAACAGGATGCCAGCAGTCGAAGCAGAGAGAAGAAGCAGCAAATCAGTCGAGAGGGTGAGATGCGCCAGGGGCTGGGAGGCCTGCCAGCCTCCTGGCCCCCCGGCACCCTGCCGCCCATGTACCTGGTCACCTCTGAGAGAATGGTGTCACCTCTGTAAATAAAAGCATAAAAGTCACCAAGGGCTCCAAGACTCCTTCCTTTACCCCATCTGCTAGAACCATCCAGAACTTGCTCCTTACGCCCTTTCCTGCCGCTACAGACCCCTCAGCTGCCCCCAGGACAGGGCATGAGTTCTCAGGGCGACTTCTCCTTCCCTGCCCAGAAGCCTACCTTGGGAAGCGAGGCCCTCAGCCCTGCATCTCCTAGCTGCTCTGCTTCCCCATGGGCAGCAGAGAACATGCACACGCACATGTGTGTGTGTGTGTGTGTACATTTAGAAATGAAAAGTGTCAATTGTGGAAAGGGAAGGACATTTGCAGTCCTCTGCCCCAAAAGGTATAGAATGTGCTTGTAGATACTTCTTCATTCCAAACATGGCATGAGTAAGATACTACTAAACGTTTTCCTATAATCAGCTGCATGTAGAGCTAGTATGACCAATCAGAATCTCTTAGTGGGGTGTTGGGCTTTTTGAAAGGGCTTTGTGACCTTCCCTCCCACTGTCCCGGGAGAGCTGTGGCAAGGCCTGAGCCCTGTGCTCTCCTCCCGCTTGCTCCCCTATGCCTTCCCTCCCAGCATATCATCCTAGGCAGCCCTCGCCCCCAATCTGCCACAAGGGGAAACCGTGCATGCAGGTGGTGATAAGAGGCATAAAGCACGTGTCCACACAAAGGCCACGGCGAGGGCTACTAAACACAGGTGGAGCAGTTTTGTTTGTAATGGCCCCAAATGGGAAGCAGCCCAGCTCCCAATCAACAGGTGCACGGGCAGGTGAATGCTGGTCCATCCATCCATGGAATGCTACTCAGCAGCAAAAAGGGACAGAGCATGACTCTCAGGTCAACTATGCTGAGTGAAAGACGCCAGGCAGGACGAGTACATGCTATCTGTTTCTGCTTATGAAAATTTCTAGAAAATGCAAAGGAATCTATAGGGAGAGAAAAGAGCACAGGGAATGGTGGGGGACAGGGAGTGGGATCGGCGGGGCAGGTGGGGGATCCCCAAAGGGAAGGAGAAAACTTTTGCAGACAGAAATGTCTATTATCTCGATGGGGACGCTGGTTCCACAGGCGTGTGTGTACGTCAGAAATCACCCAACTGTGCACTTCAGTCCGCACTGCTTACTGCACACCAGTTACACATCAGCAAAGCCAGAAAGAGAAAGTGGTGGGAGAGGATGACGACGGCGCTACAGCTGAAGCCAAAATTGCCGTCAGGTCAACCACAGTCGCATGTGATTGAGGTGGCCATTTTCTAATAGCTGCTTAGTGCCTGCTTCACCCCGTAAACTGTGGGGCCCATGCTTTCTTCACCTCTGCCCCCAGCAGGGCTCACAATGCAGCAGGTACATGATAAAGAGTCAGTTGTCCTCTCAGTGATGACATACAACATGACTGATTAGAGGAACCTGGGGAAGTGGAGGAAGTGGAGGGACATCACTATCTCACCGGCCAGAGTCTTCCTGGAAGAAGTCAAGTGTGAGCAGAGACAGGATGGACAAGTCGGGGCTGGGGCAGAGAAAGGGCTGTGGGAGGGAGAGTATCCCCAGTGTTGGAAAAGCTCATGCTGAATTCCAGAAGTTTCACAACACAGAAGGTACTAAGAAAGTTCAGTGTGGCATGAGCCAGAGTAGAAAAACAGGGGTTAGAAGAGTGGATGAGTGGACGGGTGGCTCGGTGGACGGATGGACACATGAGTTTGTTGTGTCAACAAAGCCACAGAGCGCCCCTATCATGGACTAGATAGAGACTGATGCTAGAAACGTACAGTGGTGTCCCAGAGATTCCCTTCGAATGTGAGGGAGGCCTCTGCATTTCAGTGGTCCCTTTGGCCAAGTACCCACACGCCCAACCTGGTACTAGCTCATCAAAAGTAAGGACATGGATGCATGGATGGATGGGGGCACTCCCAACTCCTGCCTCCTATCCTTCCCCGACCCCACTGACAGAGAGAGCATCTGGGAAGGGGCTGAGGTGTGGGTTGCTTTCTAGATAGGGCTAGAAGGCCCCTCTCAAAACTCTACTCTGCATTCCGGGATCCTCGGGCCAGAATGAAGGCAGCGGTGTAAACAAGGCTGGGCCGGTGGGAATGGGGTGTCTTGTTGAGCTGGAAAGACCTCGCTTGGCCCAGCTGCTCCCTGGAGACAACAGGAATGAAGTGGGGAGATTGTTCGGGGCTCTTCCAAGCAGACCAGCTGTGCTCCCCACACATGGGGTGGCCTTGGGTAGCACAGCCAGACCTGCCCGGTAGACTTGGGGTGAGCCAGAGAGGTGACCTCCTGCCCTGGCTTGAGCCCACCCTGTGTGTGGCCGTGGCTTCCCGGCACAGAGCCTGCTTTGTGCCCCAGCGCAGCCTCACTTTGTAGGCTGAACTTGCCACCCACCCTGAGGGCCGCTGGCTCAGGGTTGTCAGCCCTCGGTGAGGAGGCCCACAGGTGAGGAGGCCCCAGGGGAGTGGATTTGTCTTTCATGCCACAGTCCCTTGCTCTTCCTCTGGGGCTCAGTTCCCAATCACTGTTCTGCCTCCAGCTCTCTCCCTCCTCTCTCCCTGCTTGGAAAGACCTGGCTTCAACACAGCTACAATGAAGGCGTCAGCAAGATTACATTCCTTCTGGAGGCTCTAGGGTAAACCCATTTTCTTGCATTTTCTAGCTTCCTCCTGTCTCCTGACTCCAGAGCCCCCTTCTTCCCACCCTACTCCCCGCTCCATAGAGTGGCAAAGCCCCTGCACTCCCCAGCTCAAGCCCAGACAATGGCCGTGGCCCTGCGTGGGAGACCATGACCCAGCTAGAGCACTTTGCGTACACAAGTGACAGCTCACTTGCCACTGTCCTCTGCTGTGCCCGCTAGGCTGCATGTGACAGAGGGTGCTCCAGGGCTGGTTATTGGGTTGAATCTTTGGGTTCCCAAGCAGACTGCACCAGCCCTCTGCAACCGGGAGAGGGCGCTGCTCTCACCCCCTCCTCCAGCTGTGCCAAACACCAGGGAAGGGCAGGAGTGGGTGCCCCCTGAGTGTCCCCTCCCTCCCTCCCTCCACCGGAGAGACAGTTTGTGATAGGCCTGCTCCCTAATGGGGTGGTCCTGGTCCCCCTCCTCACACAGTGACTTCACAGACACCCACCAAGTCACAACAGGGTGTAGGCAAGCTGCCTGCACCAGGCGACATCCTGACCTGGGGTTTTCCCTCTGAAAGACCAAAGGGGATGGATAACATGAGAGAAGGTTTGGGATCTATCAGAGTAGACCCCAAAGAAGGGAATCCTTGAACCCCAACAATTTCCCAGTCACTGTTGGTAGCCCAGACTCCATGACTGAGAAACGGGAAGGCCCCTTCCCCCATCGGCAGAGCCCAGGGGATCAGAAGCAGAGGGAGGAAGCTGGCAGCTGGGAAAATGGCTTGAACCAATTTTTTTCCACTGGTGAATCAGAGGACAGTGGTAACAAGCCAGGCTGGCCTGACCCCAGTCACCTCTGTGAGTCACAGCCGAGGTCCCTGTGCTAATCTTAACCCCTCAGAGTGGACTTGTTGAGACTTGCCACCAAGACTCGACCACCAAAATATTCTTGGAGCTGACACCACCCCCAGAAGGCCTGGCCAGTGGAGTCAGGGTGGAGAGGGGCTGCTCGGGGAGGTCAGGTGCTGACCCAGTCACCTGTGACCTTGATCATGTCACAGTGAGGAGACTGGCAAGATGATCTCCCAGGTCCTCCCAGCTGAGACAGCGTCCTGGCCCAGGACTGGGGTGGGGCTGAGAGGGAAGGGAGCAGGGCCACTGGCCAGGCCCTCCCCACAGCAACTGCTCGCAAGGACCTGACCTCTAAGGATGGGCAGGGAGTGATGGCGACCTGGCTTCTGGGGTCGACTGGACCCTACATTTGCTGTGCACGTTTGGACAAACTCCCAAGTCTGTTTTCTACAGCAGAGGCAGCCCAGCCTGTGCTTTAAGGCAGTGGACTTTGAAGTCAGAACAACTTGGGAAAGTGTCTTTGTTTAGTAGCTGCGTGTCCTGGGGAGAGTTATCTAACCAAGCTTCAGTTTCCTTGCCTGTAAAATGGGGACAAGAACAGCACTTTCCTCAGAGGATGGCGTGAGGATTAAGGGAGGCCATACAGAGGAATGGCCGCTCCAGGCCTGGTGCGCAGAGAGCTCTGTGCAAAGCCCACATCCTGCCATGCCCGGCGACTGCCTCGCCCCAATTTTATCCCTTTATAAAAGAGAGCACGGCAAGGACGACGTCGCCCAGCAAGGATGACGTCGCCCGCGTCCCAGCTGTCCTTTTCTCCGGTCAGCTTCTCCACCCTGGGCAGTCAATCCAGGCTGGGACTTATGGCGAATGAGAAGGTGGTGGATGCGGAGAGAGATCTCCAGGCTGAGATGCAGGAGGGCTGCCTTAGATGGAGGTGAGGGGAAAGCCTGAGTGAGGGCGGGGGCGGTGAGTCACGTCAGGACAGAGCTGGTCTGGGAGGAAGCCTCTGGTCCCCCCTGAACTCCCGCAGGAGCTCTCTTTTGGCAGTCTCCCCAGGTGGTCTTTTCATCATGG
Source organism: Galemys pyrenaicus (assembly GCA_019455555.1). Classification (NCBI taxonomy): domain Eukaryota; kingdom Metazoa; phylum Chordata; class Mammalia; order Eulipotyphla; family Talpidae; genus Galemys; species Galemys pyrenaicus. The sequence goes on from JAGFMF010011626.1 coordinate 2,260,042, forward strand.
TCTCGACCACAGTTGTGTCAAATGCATGTTGAAATGCGGCTATTAGGAGGAGGTGGGGGTGTGATACTTCCCTCCTTTGCTTCTAGTGTGCGTGTGTGCGTGTGCGTGTGCGTGTGTGTGTGTGAGAGAGAGAGAGAGAGAGAGAGAGAGAGAGAGAGAGAGAGATTCTATTGTGAATATCTAGTGTGCTCTTGGGCATCTCTGCTCTCTCAAGCTGCCGTCCTGCCATGGAGAAGTGGCCTGATGCTTAGGAGAGGACGTGGAGGTCCAGAAGGGACTGGGTCAACACCTCCAAACTCCTACCCAGACCAGAAAGGGACACTATTCATTTCTTGCTCATATCAGGACCTGCTCCCCCAGTATCCCTGGAGAGCAGAAAAGAAAAGAAGCCTTCTTCTCGCCCGGGATATGGTTATGGGAGCTTGGATGGGCCAGGACAGGAGGAGATGAGACCACGTGGAGACCCTGAAAGACATGCGGAGCCTAGAAGGCGTGAGGGGAGGAGTTTGGGGCAGCTGGCTGGGCTTATTGGGCCGTCTCCCAGTCGGGAGAATTCTAGAGCGTTTGGGGGCCTGGCTACCTTGGAACGGGAAGCAGGACGCAGCTGGCACAATGAAGACGCTCCGGGCATCTCTTTGAATGTTCCCAAGTGCTGGAGTCTTCAGAGGCTGCTGAGGAGTGGAGGCTTGAAAGAAAAGGCAGCCCCCAAACCTCTCAGTCTCTGCCCTCACGGGGTTTGGGGGTAATGTGGAAGGGTGAAGAGGACCAGGGGCAACCTTTTGACATCGAGAGCTTTGACTCAGGGGTCAAGGGAACAGCTGTGAAAGCCAGGGGCACATCTGGCGGGGGCCGGGCCGCAGGAGGGTGAGCCTGGGGCCGGCAGGGAGTCAGGGATGTGGTGGAGACAGATAGGGTCTGTGTTTACTGCCTAGCCGAGGTGTTGCAACAGGAAGCTGGCTGGGGGAGGAGGAGGCAGCTCAGGCGGAAACAATTTATCTGGCGCTTGAAGAACAGCTGTGGAGGGAGGCCAGCCCTGCTGCTTTCCAAGGCCAAGTGGGATGTGAGGAAGGGATGCCCAGTGCCAAGGCAGCAAGAGGTCCCTGTCTCCTGCCTGCCCCCGGCCCTTGCAGCTCTGGAGCTCTGGCCCTGCCCTTGCCCGGGTGGAGCTCCTTGGTCAGCCGTCCCCACTCCTGGGCCTAATACTGAGGCTGTCCTTCCCAATGGGTCGCCTGCCAGACTAAAGGTCTGAGCTACTGCCAAATGTGTGGTGAGCACCCTCCTGTGCCAGGCATTGCACTGTCCTTTCAGCTAATGGCCCTGTAAGACAGGTATGTCTCCATTTCCCAGAGGTGAAACAAAGCAATCATAAGCAATTTGTCCAGGGCCACATAAAAGTTGTGGTTGTGGAAGAGCTTAAATCTATCAGTCTTATTTCCAGATTCATTCAGATGGCCCTGGGCAGGTGGACGTGAGCCATGGGCCTGTCCTTGGTTCTGTGAGGGAGCCTCTCCTTCCTCAACCCCAGGACCTCCCACCTCCACCCATCTCACAAACTACCCCCTAAGCAGACCCAGAAATACCCCACTTTTCTAGAGTGATCAGGTAGCACTGCTATCTCCAGCCTCTCCTAAGTCTCTGTGCCCACAGAGGGCCCCAGGGCAACATGAACAGCCTCAGAGCACAGACTCCTGGACCACAACCAGAACAGAGTTGCAGAGTTGGCAGAGTTCTAGAACTCTCTCTCACTCCTGTGATAGATTTTCAGATTGACCTGGTGGCTTCTCTCCTGAACTAGAGAGCTGGGTAGGCAAAGGAGCAGAGTAGAGAGTGCTTAGGAAGACCTCTTGAGTCACACCCAAGTTTGAGATGGGGAAGAAGGGACTTGGGAGCCCCACCAAGGCAAGAAGAGCAGTTCTTACTTTTATCTCCACTTTTAAAACCTAGCAGTTGGAAAACCAGGATTGAGGTTCCAGGCCTAGGTCCACCCAGTCCTCAGGGACTCAGAAATGAGGAACATAGCTACTGTCTCAACTCAGCTTGTCCCCAAGAAGAGGAGACTCTGCTCTTAGCCTTCTGCACCTGGAGGGATGTCACACATCCACCTTGCGCCCCGAAAGAGGCTGGGGCCTCCTCAAGATCATGGTCTGCCACTGCTTTGTGCCTCACTCATAGAAGAAATGAGATGGAAAGAATGGAAGGTCAGTGTGCCACCCTGGGTCAAGCACTGGCACATTGTCCTTGCAGCAATCCCATGGGGACAAGTGCGACCCCTTGCATTTTCCATGAAGATGGTAAGGCTCTGAGAGGAAGAGACTGGCCCCAGGTCATAGCCCCAATCCGTGGTTACCTTGGCCACGGATGAGTATTGAGCACACACCACGTGCCATGCATTTGCAAAGATAAATGCAGTTATGTTGTAACAAACAGCCCCCAAACTTAGTGCAGCTGAGGTTCACTTCTCTCAAAGTCTGCGGCCTCTTCAAGTCCATTATCGCCCACCCTTGTTTCAGGCTGCTTTGCTTTCGGACTCTGTCTTCTCATTCCCGGGATGGTGGTGACAGCTCACAGATGTCTGAGAACTAACCACACAGTCCTGATTCCCAGCGAGGGTGGAGGATGGAGCGGCAGGTTTTTCTCCAACCAGGCACGAAGCTTGCTTGGGTCCAACAGTCAGTGTGGACCCTTCTCAAATTCCCGAGCCCCCAGCAGCATTCTTACCACAAACGCCCTCTGGGGTCCCTGGGTTCTCTGGTGGGGCCTCCCCAGGTTGAACTCCCTCAGCTGGTGTGGGCGATGCCTGTGATATCATTCCCACTAGTCCAAGTTCATTGTGGAGTTGGTCTCCCATAGAAGTTATTTCTCTATGTCACATCTCGGGGGGCCACCATGCACTGGGGTGACTTCGAAAGTGTGTGGTGAAATTGTTTTCCCTTTACTGTCCTCTCATCCTCCACCTAAGAGTCTGGGTGGCAACTGGAATCAGGGAGAGACTCTGAGGAGTGGGGAACGAAGTCACTGTCCAACTCACTTGTTCCCAAGCAAGAAGGGACTCAGCTCTGATCCTTCGCCTGGTTCAGTCTTGGCTTTCTGCCTTGGTCCAGTCCCAGGGCTATTTCTCTGATTTCTATGTCCCTGAGAAGCACATTTCTTTCTCTTTTTTTAAAGGTTTTATTTATGCACACAAGAGCTGGGGTACAGGCCAGAGGAGGGGGCAAGAGGATTCACCAGAGAGAGTGGGGAGCAGAACAGGCAGATCCACTGAAATACACTGCTGAGGGGAGCAGCGGGCGAGGCAGGAGAGGTCTGCTGCGCCATGTGGGTCCCCTCCCTGGCTGGAGATCGAACTTGTGCTGCAGTGACTGTGGAAGCCCCACGGTGCGGTGCTCAACCTCTTGCACCACCAGGGAGGCCCAGAAGCACATTTCTTTGCACCTGGCCTCCAGGTCTCCCCAGCCGTTCCCCCAAACACCCATCTGGACTCAGAGGCTTCTCTTTTTCTGCCTCCAGAGTTTCACTATATCAAGCTCCACTCTGCCCAGGACACAGACACAAAGAGGCTGGTCATACCTGCACAGGGGAGACGTGGGATAAGAGCTACAGGAGCACTGGCTCCCCAGAAACCATTTCCATCCTCTTCACAGAGGAACTAAATCACACCATGTGGTTTCAAATATGCTTAAATCTCCAGTTGCCTGGGGTTCAAGTTCCCCTAGGGTATTAGGAAGTTTAATGAATAATTATATAACATGCCTTGCACAGCATTCAGTGAATATTAGATATCAGAAAACACACATAGCAACATAGCCTTTAAAATCCAACGTGGACTGTCCTTCTGAGCCTCAGACCTGCTCGTAGGCCTGCACACGCCTGAGTCCTCCACAGGTAGACGGCAGCAACCTCCCCACAGACACTCACTGCCCTTTGCCTCAGTCCAAGTCCACTTCCCATAAAGGAGCTGTGGAGGTCACATAGTCATTCTCCCAGCTTCCCTTGCAGCTAAGACATGGGTATAAAACCTCATCCTGATCAATAGAGTTAGGGGCTTCTGGGAAAGTTTTCCTCTCTATTAAAATGGACTCATCAATGGAAACTTCGGTCAAAAACTTAACTCTAGAGGTGGTGCCTGGACCTCCAGAGCCATTTTGTGACCCTGAAGGGACAAACCTAATATACTAAGGTTGGCAGATCAAAGGTGTAGAAGAAGCTTGTGTCCTTCGGTATGTGACCGAACCATTGAACTAGCTGTGGGACCCTGGGGCACAGTGCTTCACAAGATGACACATCTTTATTCTAAGCTGCCTCCAGTTAGTTATCCTGCTACATGTAGCTGAAACCACTTTAACACACCCCTCATCATCACAAACCCATAAACAAGCTCATCAACTCCTTCCCAAAGGATTCTTCCTCCAGAATCCCACACCTCAGCAAACGTCAATTTCTTTTACCAGGAATTCCATCATCTCTTCTTTCTTCTCCCTCTTTTTCTCATCCAGAACATCACCAAACACCTTGACCCACCTTCCAAAGTCTCTGATGGCCCGTGTAGGGTGACTATCTCCTGCAGATTCCCCCTGGTGTTAATTTTTTCTTCATTCCATTCTCTGAAGACCACTGAAAGACTCTGTTGTCTGCATGTGTTGTACAAGTTACACCTCCATGCCCTTGTGTTTGCTGTTCCCTCAGCCAGAATCTTCCTCGCACTCTCTGTGCACCGAACTCCTATTCAGCCTAAGGAACCATGTGCCTGTTTTCTCTGTGATCCTTTTATTGCCTTGCCCGGTAGAGCAAGTTGAACTTCTTTTTTTAAAAGATTTTATTTATTTATGCATACAGGAGCTAGGGTACAGGACAGAGGTTTGGGAGGTGAGAGGACTCAGCAGAGATAGAATGGGGAGCAGAATAGGCAGATCGACTGAAGCGCACTGCTAAGGGGAGCAGCAGGCGAGGCAGGAGAGGTCTGCTGTGCCATGTGGGTCCCCTCCCTGACCGGGGATGGAACCTGCACTGCAGTGGCTACAGAAGTCTCACAGTGCGGAGCTCAACGCTTTGAGCCACCAGGGAGGCCCTGAACTTCTTTTTGTGTCCTCCCCATAGCTCCGGTTACAGTAGTCAGATGACAATGCTCTCATTGCCCCTCCATTGCCTCTGTAGGACTGCAAGCAGCTTGGGCTCAGAAACGGTCTTAGTCCTCTGTACTTACAGGACTCAGCAAGGCCGGGGAGCAGTTATTTGGAAATTCTCAAGCCAACAAATGAAGAGATATGTAACAGAAGCTCTATCAACTTCTATGGGCCAGCCTCAGAGTCATGTCGGACCATGGTCATCACATTCCACAATCCAGGACAGTCAGGAAGTCCTGCCGGGTTCATGGGAGATGGGAAATAGACTCCACTGCCTGACGGGGTAGCAACAGGGTTCAGGAAGAGTAGGAGGGATCAGAAATACTGCTGTGGCCATATTTTGGAAAATGCAGCCTTCTCAGTACCCTTTACTCAATTCCACTCTTTTGCTCCCCTCCTCCCCAATGTCTTTTTAAGACATTGTATGTAGATCTGCACGGTCATTTCCTTGGGATGAGTTTCTACCCATGTTTAGCCGTGTGCCTCAGTGGAGCACACAGATCACAACTTGCCAGGAGAACTGGGTTTGTGACTCTGAACCTGCCTTAGTCCGATTCTGTGACCTCGGATAACTCATTTGAATTCTGCAAGCCTCCTTTTGTTTCCCTCAAAAGACAAGGGGCTGATGATGTCCGCCCATCAACCTCAGAATTTTACCTAGGGCCAAAAGAAGGTGGCGCTGAGGATGGTGGTCTTGGAGGCCAGGGCAAGGTGTCAATCGGACTGCTGTTGCAGAAGACACCAAATCTGCTTCAAGCAGAAAGACATTGAACATGGGAATTAGGTGATTACAAAACCACTGCAAGGAGATAATTCCTGGATGTGGCCAGGGGACCTGGAATGAGCAGGAGTCCAGAGGCTATTGTGGGATTTGGACTAGAAAGTCTCCACTTCCACACTATGAGTCCACCTCTGTTCAGAGATGGCGCTCGCTGGGGTTTTAACCAGGCGTTTCGTTTTCCTAGAGGCATGGGGTTGGACTGGCCTTCTCTGACCACCTGGCATCAAATGACTATGTCTCTCAATAAAATAAGTGTCATTTCCTAGTGGAAGCTTCCAGTGCTGTTCTGTAGTTTTCTGTTTTCTCTCTTGTACTTATTACAGTGAACTATAACGTTCCACATTATAGTCTTTTTTCCAGCCTGGTCCCCAACTGGGAGACCATGGACCACATTACAGTGACTATAATGTTCCACATTATAGTCTTTTCCAGCCTGGTCCCCAACTGGGAGACCATGGACCAGTAGTCCTGGCCATCCATGGGGGATGGGGGCTGCTCGTTGCTGAGCATCGCGTAGGCCCTCTCCATGGACATCAACAGACTCTGCAACATACCCGTCTGAAGCAAGAGCTGAAGCAGTGGGGCGTTCACCCTCGCTGCAATTCCATCTCCCAAATCCCATGTCCAGTTGCAAAGTGAATCTGCATTTAGAATCATAGCTTCATGGGAGTCTAGGAAATGTAGTTTTTAGCTTTCCAGCCTCTACAATACAGGAAGGGATACACTCACAAAGGATTGACACTGAGGGCCAACTTAGCAAACTAGCTACTGCACACAACACTGGAATTCCAAGGGTGCTTCAGTTCAAAGTCAGAGTGAGAACCAGCTGCAAGCTGATCACTGGCCCAAACAGGATTAGGTGAAGGGAATGGAGGTGAAAAATCACAGGAGACAGGGCCTTCCTGGTGGCCTAGACCACAGGACCCACCAAGCTACAACCACAATGACCCACCGAGATGACCTGAGTTCAATCCCCAGTCATGAAGCTGACCCACCTGGCTCGGCAGACCGCTCCTGTCTTGCCCGCTGCTCCCCTCAGCAGTGTATTTCAGTAGATCTGCCTGTTTTGATGCCCACTCTGTCTCTGGTGAATCCTCTTACCACCCTCCTCCACCTCTGGTCTACACCTCAATTCTTCTGTGCAAAAATAAATAAATACAATCTTTAAACATTAAATCACAGAAGATAGACTTGGGAGGGGAGGTGGAGGAGGAGGAGACCTCCACTGTTGCCTCCTTCCTTCCCTCTCTCCCTTCCTTTCTTTCTTTCCACAAATGTGTGTTTTCTGTGACAAAAACATTTACAGGATCCAAAGCCCATCAGACAGAATTTATTTCGCTTGATACATGCTCCTTTTTAAAATTTTTAAACGCTCTATCATGTGAAATACCAAACACCATTTTCATTCTACTAGACGGTAAGCTCTGTATGTGCAGAGACCACATATCATTTGTCTGTGTATCTTTTGCACCGAGCATGGCGCTGGGCATGTAGTAGGCATTCAGTGAGTGCTTTACGAAGGAATGGACTTGTCAGTGTTCCACTGAGAAATGGACTTAGAGAACTCGACTTGATGTTCCCAGTGTGGTCTGACTAATCAGAGCCTGGTGGGAACGCCCCCTCCCCTGGTCTTAATATTATACTTCTCTTAACGTGGCCCAAGATTATATTAGTCTCTCTGGCAGCCTCACTGCACAGATGATTCATATTGAGCTTGAGGTCAACTGTAGTCTCTGGGTCTGTTTCACATGAACAGCTATTAAGTAAGGCAGGGCTTCCCCATCCTGTGCATATGCAGTTGATTTTTTGAACTAAATGCCTTATGTAACATTTCATCCTGCTGAGTTATAGTCCATCCTTCGAACTTCTCAAGATCTAGTCAAATATTAGGTCTTTCAACTCAGTGTATTCTTCATCCTTCCTAGAGTTGCTTTACGCACAGCTGTGACACAAAGACACTATGTGTCTTCCTGCATGCTCACAACAAAAATGCTGAACTAGGAGACCACCAGGGACCTCCCTGCGTGTAGATGTTAACTTTTAATCAATGTACCTGGTGGTGGCCCTATCTGTCTTCTCACCTATTTTGCCCATAAAATACGACCAGTCTGTTGCAAGCTGAAGCAGCGGAGTGCGCAGATGTCTCTGGTCCTTGGTACGCACACTAGGAGGGAGAATGAGGTCAGCCAGGTATGATTTGCTATTTGCAAAGCGGTGCTGTCTCCAAGGCATCTTCACTTTCTTTTATAGGCTGCCAAAGACATTTCTTTATTTTATCAATATGTAGCAAGAACCATGAGGATTCTTAGACCTAGTAACCTCACCACAATGTTCACTGCTCTATGTAAGAGTCCAGATGCAGGGGAACAGCAGTCGGCTGTGGTGCATGCTCTGTGTAGAACGGCATGTGCACCATTAAAACAATAATTATTTTTAAAAAACATATGTGGTGACAGGGTTGCAGGGGAAAACACATATAATGTGAACTCAAAAGAACAAGCTAGAAAATTATGTGCACCCCAGCAGGGTAAATATGTAAACTGATGTGCACGCATGAGGGCCACCCAAATGTTGTAGAAGCTGGGTCAGGGGGATAGCACCATGCATGATTTTCCATTTTCCAAACTTTCTTTTTTTTTAAAGATTTCTTTTTTTATTTATTTATGATACAAGAACTGGGGTACAGGCCAGAAGTGTGAGGGCAGGGTAAGAGGACTCACCAGAGTCAGAGTGGGGAGCAGAACAGGTGGGATCTACTGAAATACACTGCTGAGGGGGGCAGCGGGCTAGGCAGGAGAGGTCTGCTGCGCCATGTGGGTCAGCTCCCTGGCCTAGGATTGAACTTGTGCCGCAGTGGCTGGTGATAGCTTGATAGTGCTGAGACTTAACCCCTGCACCACCAGGGAGGCCCATTTTCCAAACTTTCAAAAGAAAGTGGCTTCCTAGTTGATGGTTAAGTGAAGGCATTTTAATGAGGAATGTTGCTGGAGGTACAGACGGAATGAATTGGGGGGGGCGGTTTGTGGGAGGAGAGGGCAGGCCTCCACCCTCTACTTTATATGGTCACTAGGTCCCATGGGTCCAGGGGAGAAGCCATATGAAATGTAGGTGGCGGCTCCCTCCCTGTGGGGTAAGTCAAGCACTTTCAGGCCTTGGGGGCCTTCTGGGTTCCGATGCCCCGCCATAGAGAAGTCCCATGGGAAATGGGAACAAGTGGGCCCTCAGATGGTGTGCATGTGCGCAGAGCCGGTGGGGGGGTCCCCATCCTGCAGCAGAGTCTGCAGGGGACCCAGGTGGGGCGAGAGCATCCTCAAGCTGCACAGGAGGGGTCTGCTCCAGCTCTGCTAATGGCTCATAATTGCAAAAACCTGCTCCCTGCTATTGCTGGAGATCGACCTCGCCGTCTCTGGTTTCCAAACTCCATCTTGAAATAGGAGCATCTTTATGCATCTTTCCTCCTCTCATCAAGGGATTTCTTTGGCAGTTTCTCCCAGAGCCAGAAACCCAACCCACCTCCCCTGTTAGAGGCTCCGCTGCAGAACCCCACGTGCGGACAGCTCCCAAACACACTTGCTCACCTTCCGAGGGAGAAGGCATATTTTAGGAGGGGGGGGGTCTGCCATCTCCATCATCAAAGGCTCTTTCAAGCTTGGACACTTTCTAGCGGGAGGGTCAAGGCATGCTTTATACCATCTGGTCTTAGACAATTAGGGGGGTGGGTAGTTTTTGTTCTTGGCTATATGCCGAGCCCCCTTCTTCTACCACCTTCTTTGTTCTTTGTGGTGATAGTTTTTGTTTTTCTTTTTCTGTTCAGGGTTTTTCATGGGGCCGCACTGATCTTTTGAGTCATCCGCGCCTCCGTGTGTTCTCTGCTTGAAAACTGACTGCTCTCTCAAGGTCCACCCTACACAACTGATTTCACCCACTGCTCCCTTCCTGTGCCATTGTGGGTGCCAGAATGAGAAAGCCCTTTTCCCGGGCCCTGTAACTTTCGTTTTACTGCCGTGCGGCTCTTAGTCGATCAGAATTGGTGTGTCCTGTCAGTTCTGTTTGTTGCTTTTTTGAGAGATTAAATTACCAGCCAGGCAATAGCGTGGCTGACATGCTGGCTTCTGTGGTGTCCTTGTAACTAGAGCCCCATCACTCCGGCCTGGACCCGGCTTCCGCCAGTTCAGGGGCCCTATTCTTATACTTGGAGATGAGCTTTCCCTTCACCGACTCGCCACAATGGCCAAGAACCATCTTAGCCCCCAGCGAGGATAAACATGGCTGATCTTGCAAGACATTAGAACTTTGTTTCTGCAAGCCTAGCGATTCCTGCCGGCAGAGATGAGGGAAACGACAGGCTTCAAACCTCTGTCTGCTGCTCACTGTCTGTGTGATTTTAGACAGGTTACTAAATGTCTCTAGATGTTATTTCCAAATACTAGGGCTCCCTTGATCTTTCCAGAAAGTGTTGGAGGAAGGATTTCCACACACAGCCACCATGACTGCTGCCTGATATAGTGACCAGGCGATGCCATGGACTAGATTCTGATTTCACAGAGGTCACAGTGTAAAAAGGAAAAAAAAAGGTACATTTTAGAAGTGAGGAAAGAGTAGTATCTACTCATAGGACAGTGAGAATGACATAAACTATGCAAAGCCCCGAGAGAGGTGACTGGGCAAAACATCACCTGTGTTAACAATTCAGACAAGGAGGAGGACATCAACTGACTCAGTCTCTACGGACAGATACATGTATTTTTTTTCTAGGAGTGAAATTCCAGCTCGCTCAGGAATTGCCCCCTCACCCGGACGTACTATGTGCTGTACAACTAAGTCTCAGCATGGGATGTGGAGTCTCTTTGAACAAAAGATTCCAAAAGGGAGTGTGCCTCCTGCACAAACCACCCACTGCTGGTCATGGGGAGAGGCCTTGAGGCCCTGTGGGATGATGGAGCCGCAGAGGTAAGACGCCAGCATCCTGAACCAGCATCTGCACACCCGCCAACCAGGCACTTGCGCTCTAGACGACACCCGTGTGAGCAACGAAGCCCCGCCCAGCGAAGCCTCCTTTATGGAAGCTCCTGGCGCTTGACTAAACAGCTGCTCAATGGGGAGGGTGCCGTGGGAGCTTGGAAATGTGGTGGAGTGATTCACAAAAATTCGAGGCACTACAAATCCAGGGTCTCACTCGTGTGTCCAGTGCCTCAGAAAATAGTTGCCAACACCCAGCCCTCCGCTGGGCACCCCACGCCTGCCCCACAATGCTGACTTTATGTAGGAACCATTCGTGCAACCGCTGTTGCATCTGTCCCTTGTGTTAGCATAAGTCACATGCCAGGGCTCGCTGGGTGTGGCCCGGTCATGGCCCCCCATCCTGCGGTTAGGCCCACCCACAGCCCATTCATTGTCCTGACCTTCAGAAGTGACCCCATCAATCACTACACCTCATTTACTAATGTGGCTCCCTGCAGCGGCGCTCTGCCAGTGACGGAGCCCCAGCCCTCAGCAGCGGATGGGGGTATCGGGGACAGCAGCCTGCACCCCGCAGATCCACCCACAGCAGAATCCTGGCCCTACTTCAGGCCCCAAGGACAGGGCCTTCCTCAGGGCTCCGGTCTGTGGTGGGCTCACTTCGGCTGACGGGCCAGACTTCCTCTAGGAGGCAGGAGCAGCGGGGACCACCCCCTCCTCCTGGGAGGCTGCGGAATCTCAGCGTCATTACCTGAAGCGAGCTCTGAGTTTTATTTCTTTTTTTTTTTTTTTAAATAAAAAATCCAAACTCCAACAGTTTGTCTGCATTTTCGTTCAGTGTGTTGGTATCAAGATGAAATAGTCTGTGGCTGCTCCCCAGTTCACCTCTCAGGTCATAAAACCTCTGTAGTGACTGAAAGCAGGAGACCATCAAGTGGCTTTCTGCTCCCCCACCCTGTCCCCCCAGGGCCAGTTACAAGGAATTCAAGTTACAAAGTGCAGGTTCCTGGGCCTGGCCCCAAGTGGCCTCAGATGTCCCCTAGTCTGGGATGAGGTTCTCATAACCCCATCCCCGCAATTGGGTGCGACAGATTGACTTAGGGTTCTCAAGATGCCCTCTCCTTGATGGCCAGGCAGGCACCCCTCCCCAGCCCTGGCCCATTCCTGTGGGGGCGGAGAGGGGAGGCTCTGGACTGACAGGGCAGCTGGAGGAAGCCCAGTGCAGAGAGGGAGGTCCAGCCTGCCGGTGAGCAGCCTCCCTGGAGCTGGGCCTCTCCTACCATTCCTTGGACGGCTTCACTGTAGCCCCTCTCGGTAAGGCAGCCCTGCAAAAGCAAGTATTTGGGACCTACCAGTTCTACCCATCAAAATGTTGCAGCAACCTGGGGGAAATAAATACAAAGGAACAAAATTGGAAATTGTAAATTTTTAATGAATCCACCCAAACATCAGTAATTGTCCAGTTTGGTACTCGTGAAAATTCCTTCCCATTCGAAAACAATTTGTACCTTTGATTTTCTCACCTTGTACCGGCTCCCGAGGATGTGTGAGGATGCCGGGCAAGTTGGAGCCAAACGTAAACCAAATGAGTAAACTTCAGCCAAATAATTTCAAAAGCAAAATTATAAAAATTCTTTCCAAGTATTTTATGGCAAAATCATTCTATTTAATGTGGGATGTGGGTGCCTTTCAATTCTTTTATATACTCTGGGGTGGGACCCACAAGGGAACACTGTCTAGAGCGCTGGAAGATATGACTTCTCTTTTCCCCTCATCCCCTCCTTCCAACCTTCTTTTCCTCCATCTTCTTCTTTTTTTTTCTTTTAAGATTTATTTATTTATGCATACAAGAGCTGGGGTACAGGCCAGAATCGCAGGAGGTGAGAGGACTCACCAGAGACAGAGTGGGGAGCAGAACAGTCAGATGGACTGAAACACACTGCTGAGGGGAGCAGCGGGGAGGCAGGAGAGGTCTGCTGCACCATGTGGATCTGCTCTGTGGCCTGGGATCGAACTCGTGCTGCTGTGCCACTGATGTTTCACAGTGCAGCGCTCAACCCGCTGCGCCACCAGGGAGGCCCTTTCCCTCCATCTTCTCAAGGAAGCATCAACTGAATTTCCCTGTTGCATCTTTTATACAATGTCTTTTTATAAAGACACACCCAAACCTCTTAAAGTATCTGAGGTGTCTCCTTGAAGGTGGTAACAATTCCTCAAAAGGACAGATATTTTTGTCTTTTCCAGTCTCTTAGATGTTCACAAATACATCACATTCTGCTGACTGAAGTCTTCTCATCCAAGGAAACTGAAGATGCACTGCCGGCGGCTCCTGCTCAGTTGGTTGGTTCCCTCGCTCCCGCGGGCCTGGTGCCCGGCGGCCATCGTGGTCGGTACATTGTGGGACAGGCCCAAAGTTCAACCGGCAACAACAGATGCTCCACCCGTGCTTGAGCTGAAAGGCCCCTTTCAACAGACAGGTGGATACCCACGGCCCGCTCACCAAAATGCTCAGCAGCCTCGGGCTACTGGGGAGGGCACCTTGAGCACCCAACTGGCTCCTGGGTGGGGCTGTGGCCACGGGTCCCGAGCAGGGACTGCAACAGGGAACCCAGGGGGCTGCAGAGGGAGCGTCTGTGTCAGGAAAGGAACTCCGGAGACACAACCGGAAGTCCACCCAGCACCCAATCAGACAACACCGAGGGGGGACCGTTGTCTCACTCTGGGGCAGCATGTTCCAGAATGTTCTGCAGGGCCCACCCTGTGCCCGAGCCACACTTAGTTTTGTAGCTTCCCTCTTTCTACTCCCCTCACACCCTGCTCTCCAAATGGTGACTCTTGAGTAGCACCAGGCCTGCTTTTCCTGTCCTAAGTCTCTGTCCGTGCAGCCCCCACTTACACTGCCCATGGCCTGGCGTGGCATAACAATTGCTGATGCTTATTCACCCCTTCCTATCTTCTGGGGGCTAGTCTAGGCACTTTCTGTGCATTAACTTATTTAAACCCACACAGCTCAGCAAGGCAGTATTTTCCTGAAGCCCCAAATGCTCCCAAGTGTCTTCTTAGGAGGAAGGAGGAGATGCTGAGGGAGCCCAGCCCAGCGCTGCCCTCAGGGCATGCAGGGGACACAGGTGGTCAGCCGCCTCGCAGCCTGGCCTCCATGCCTCCCCTACACAGAACCCTGCTCACCCCAGGCCCACCAGGCTATGAACTCTGGGCATTGTCGAGAGCAAGTCAGGGCCTGGGTAATGCACATGGGAACACTGGGCCTATTGTCACACTCCCCGCCTGGGCACGGAGGCCAAGAGCAACAGGGCACCATCCACACCCAGCTCCTGCTGCCCACCTGCCAGGAGAAAGCTGTGTGCGGGGTGAAACAGGAGGAGGAAAGTCCTGTTCTGCTCTGGAATGTCAACTTTCCTCCCTGTCCCCGGGCTCTGCACGGTACCGGGGCTTCCCCAGGGACCCCAGCTCTCTGCCCCCAGGCCCATGCCTCCACTGTGTCAAACACAAGACTGGGGCCTAGCAGAAGCACAGCCTCCTCCACTTTCCCTTCTACCCAAGGACACCTGGACTTCTGGTGATGCAGAAAGACCCATGGGGAGAGAAAAAGAAAAAAAAAAGGTACAAGGAAGGGTGGCTTTCTAAGGTTTGCTTTTCAGGAACCCAAGAAAAATTAAAAAAGCAGTTCCATCCATACATCAAACTGGCTAGTGCTTGGCCAGATTGGGCCTCTCCTCCAGGAAGTCTTCCCTGGCTGCACTCATCTATAATCTCCTCCTTTATTTTTTTAATAATTTTTAAAAAGATTTATTTATCTATGCATACAAGAACTGGGGTACAGGCCAGAGGTGCAGTGGCTGAGAGGATTCACTGGAGACAGAGTGGGGAGCAGAACAGGCAGATGGACTGAAACACACTGCTGGGGGGAGCAGCGGGCGAGGCAGGAGAGATCTGCTGTGCCATGTGGGTCCCCTCCCTGGCCGGCAGCAGGGATCGAACTCATGCTGCAGTGGCTGCGGTTTGCTTCATAGTGCGTTGCTTAACCCACTGCACCCCTGGGGTGCAGTCTCCTCCTTTTTTGCACTTACAGTCTCCTCCTTTTTTGCAGTTATTCTAAATCCGCCCCCTTCCACCACACACACACCCACACAAACACACACACAAATGAGGACGGTTGACTAGACTGGTGGCCAGGCCGCGCGTGGGTGCGGGGGCTGCGAGCAGAGGCCCTCCTGCCTCACGCTGCGCTCACGCTGCGCTCTGAAGGGTGTCCTGAGCACATCCAACCTCCCGCTTCGTCTCTTGCCCTGCTCACAGCAGCTGGATGCTCAGTCCCACTGGGGTCAGACGTCTTGAACCACTTGTCAGCCTCAGTCTTCCCAAACATGAAATTCACCCTGAGGGAGGGGCTGAGGAAGGGAGCCCAGCAGTCCCCTGAGTCCGAAACTGGTCCTTTCTCTGCTCGCCTGGAGAGGAAGCCTGGCGCCTTGTGACGGGAGGTGCTGGAGGAGCGCCCTCCTGCCCCGCCTCCTGGAACTCTGGTGGAGGCAGGACCAGTGGCTCCTCTCGGTCACCACCAAGCTGTTTGTCCATAGCTGCTTTCCTTCCAGAAAGCCCTTTCTTCTACTGACTCATTTCCTCAGGGCCCATTCTCCAGAGAGGTGGGGAACAAGCAGGCCCTTCTTGCAGATCTGTCACTGACTCAATCTCTCTTTGTTCCCTGTCCTTCCGAGCCCCCTGCCCAGGTCCCCCCCTTGTGCAGTCAGAAGGGTCCGGGCGGGGACTGCCCTGGCACCTGACTCCTCCGCAGCACAGAGCCAAGGGCGGCCGGAGGGAGGGCAGCCAGACCTGCCACCTCCCATGGTGTCAGCGGCTCTAGGGTGCCACATTCTCTCCGGAGACCCTTCGGGACCCTGGTTTTGGGTGCGTTTTGGAGGGGCCTGTGTCTGCCCTCATTTCTCTTTGCTCCTTCCATGTCCCTTCCTGCTCCCCACCCTACACCACCAAAGAATAAAGTTTCTTTCAGACCATCTGACTCACATGATTCATGAGGTGAGGTCACCTTGTGACCGACTCCAGGAGGTTCTGAAACCTAAATGGGCCTTAGGGACCTGTCAGAGCAGATTCCCTGCAGCCCTGTCCAGTGATTCTGATTCGGGAGGTCGAGAGTGCAGTCTGGGACTCAGATTCGTAGCCAGCGTCATGAAGGAACAGAGAGGAAATGAGGCACCGGGGCGCTCGCGGCTGCCCTGGTGCTCACGCAGGGCCCAGGCCGCTCCTCGGGGTTCTCGGCGCAGGTGCCCAGGGCCGTGCAGCGTGCAGTGCCCTGTAGAAGTGGGCAGGCCAGGGGAACATGTGAAGGCGACTTGGCAAGAAGCAGGACTTGGGCTGGATTTGAGGGCCGAGGGCTCTGGAACCCACAGGGAGGAGGCCCGAGGTACCTAGGGAAGGACGTGCCAGCCGCAGCACCCTGCAGACTCTGTGGAGGTTGGACCCCTTCCACCCTCTGTCGGGGTCAGGCCTGGGAGGGACTGGCAGAAGCAGCAACAGAGGAGAGACCAGAAAAGTGAAAAGGTGGATTCCGTGCAAGTTTGGAACCAAATGTTCCAAATACGTAGCTCAGGCCCTGACCTGAGTTCCGGTGCCTTTCCCCTTCCTGTCCCCAGTTAAGGACAGTGCACAGGCATCTGACAGTGAGAAGGGGAGCGTGCCTAGGTGCTGTTCTGGCCGGGGTAGGGTCTGCAGCCCCGGCCCCCTTACCGTGGCACGGTGCCCAAATACTGGCCTTTTCCTGACCAAGATGGCTGACCTCTGACCACACAAGTGTCCTGTGGACCCAGCTGGAGGGCTTGAGACAGGCTGCTGCCCACTTCCTCGCGCTGGCTATGGCCCCAGGGGCCTGGCCTCAGCCTCCTGATAGATGACCCCCTTCTACCTCCCATTTCACACGCACTATGGTTACGTATTTTAGCTGTGTTGAGGAGTCACCCCCCCATGCAAGTTGGTGAGAAGAGCCGCAATGGTGAGAAGCTTTCCCACTTCTACAAGGACCCCACAGTCCTGGGCACCTGCATGGAGTACCACTGAGGAGCACCTGGTGAGCACTAGGGCAGCTGTGAGCGTTTTCCAAGAAGTGGAAAAACAAGGAGGAGAGCACCCAGGACCCCAGGAGAGGGAGCACCGGCCTGGACACCCACGGCCAAAGTTCTAGGCTTGGCTCTACGGTGTGGGCTTGAACCTCCCTGGACTCAGATCCCGTCCCCCTAAAATAAAGGGGTTGAAACAACTCGTCCTGCTCCAGGGTACTGCATCTGGGTGAAGACCAACAAGGGGAACATTAACGAGGCCAAGAGCAGACGGCGTGAGGTCAGCAGCATTTGGGAGAACTGGCTTGGGCTGAACACAGATGGGTGTTTGCTTCTGAGCTGGAGGCCACAGCCCAGGCAGTCTTGAGAGGGAGAGGGAGGGATCGTGTTATTCATCAAGGTCCTACCAGCAGCTACCACGTGGCGAGGTGTAACTGGTAATGTATTTTATCCTCAAAATAGCTTGGACATATAGGTGTTATAGGAGGTCAAGATTAGCTATTAAGTGGTAGAGCTTGAACTTGAACCCCTGTTGGTCCAGGCAGAACTCGGGGTGTTGGCAGGCCACTAGGAGAACTGCTTTGGGTGAATCTGTCATGAAGGCCTTGTCCTCCCAGGAATGAAGCTGCCGTAGGGTCACCCCCATCCTGGCCCCACCCCAGAGTTCCTCCTGGGCCACCTCTAGGCCTATCCAGAGACTGACCCCAGCTGTAGGGGAGACATTTCTTTGCTCCACGTTCCTGGTCATGGAACAGCCTCTGTGGATCTGGAAGGGGACCTGGTCGTATAAGCGAGGGCTCTATCAACACTCCTGGCCGAACCAGTAACTGACAAAATCACAGCTGGGGAGTTTCACATTAAATCAGCTTCTCTGAGAAAAGGAAGTGCCAGGAGAGAGGCCCAAACAGCTACACATGGCTCAGCTCCTGCACTGATCGCTGAGCTGTGGGCGGTGTGTTGCTGGGGACAGCTGTGATATTATGTGTCTTTTTCAGAAATAGCTTTCAGATGAATGAAGCTTAAAAATAGAATGTCAGATGATAATTCACTTTTTTTGACACATATATGTACCAGGAAGTGTTTTAAATGCTTCATATCCATTAGCCCACAGAGTCCTTGCAAGAACTGTAAGACACGTATTCTGTGACTAGCCCACTTCACCAATGCAGAAACTGAGGCACAGAGAGGGAAGTGGCTTGTCCAAGGTCACAGAGCTGGTGTGGCATGCCTAGATTCGTGCTGACCAGGCTACTCACTGGACCAGACACTCAGGGCAGGCATGACCAGGCCTCCCCACAGCCCTCAGCACACCATCCTCTGTGGCTCCTGCAGACCCAGTCTAGCCCCCAAGGGGGTAGACTACTCTATGGCTTCTTGCTGTTAACAAGGGTAACTGGGCCCCTCTATAGCACTCAGTGGGTCTACCCTCACCTCCAGGACCACCCCTATTCTGAATTGTCTTAAATATGGACCCTTGACAGCGCTCAGCTTAAAACACACAACCAAACTGCCCATCACTTGGTCCTGTGAAACCTGTTTTGACCCCTGAATTCTTTCCCTAAATCCCTCCTATTTGCTACTGCTTTGTTCTCAAAGAAGAGGGGTCTATTTAGGCCTTTCTTTTGCACATTGCCTATTTATATTTCTTGTTCATTTTTTCTATTGAAGCACTTCATCTTTTTTAATAGTCGGTGATGGTTATCCCCACATTTGCAACCTTTCTCTTTCACAGTTGTTGCTTCTGTGCAGAATTCTCACTCCTGCAGCTCAAGTGTAATTCCCCAGCAGAGACAGTGTCAGAGATGATTTTGCACAGTGGTGGAAACACAGAGCTGATACCCTGCTTGGGTTCAAATCCTGATTGCAACAGTAATCAGCTGTGTGACTTTGGCTGAGTTACTTAACCTTTCTGGGCCTCTGTTTTTCCAAACATTAAAAGGGACTACTAATACTTCCTTCATAGGGTTGCTGAGAGGATTAAGGGAGAAGATCTATGTAAAGTGTTTCTTGTCCGTCATATAATACATCTTCAAGTGAGAGCTACTCTTTTAAAATTAAAGATATTGACACTTTGATGGTCATTTGTGACAAATGTGAGCGAAACCAGTTGCCTTTTAAGATTAGAGGGTCGGTCCTATTAGATGGCAGTCTCTCAGTATTTTTGCAGAGTTTCTAGAAAGATTGGAGTATTTTTGCCAGGAGGTAAGACAGCAAAGAATAACTGAATTGCTCTGTGTGCCAGAGGGAGAAAAATTTGAAGTTGGGGGAATGCTAAAATGTAGGGTGAGAAGGGGAGACGGGAGCAAGAGAAGAAAGGGTGTGGATGAAAGACAAATGAGGCTGGATTCCAAGCACGGAACTCCCTTCCCAAGACCCTCCAGACAATTCCCCCTGGATAATGCTCAGTAAATGTGGGCCTTTTGGTCTGAGTTGATAATTAGACCCAGTCGACATGAAAGGACTGTGTCAAACCATGAAGTCAGGGAACATAAGAGCCTGTTTCCCTTTTGTTCCCCCAAATAGCAAACCCAAGCCCCAAGCCCAGGAACATTAGAAGGTGATACTGGATCACACACATACTTTCAAAGCTAATTTATCATTTGGTTTATATTTTTTTACAGTTGGAATGGACATGGTGATATACCACCCAGGGCTCCCTTTGGGACTGCAGGATCAATGTCGCAGGTGGAAAGACTGTGTCATCAGAAAACCCTCAGCTGTCAGCTCTCAGAGCCACCTTGCCCCAGGTCACAGGTGTAATGGCTACCGGATGCTCTGTGATACTTTATCCCACAACATGGCGGCTTAACACTACATTCATTACATTGCAGTTTCTGTGAAATGGGAAATTGGGAGCCACCTACTGTGTGGTTCTGGCCTGGGGTCTCTCACGAGGTTGTACTCAGGAGGCAGGCAAGACTGCAGTCATTTGAAGGCCTGGCCGGGCTGGAAGACTGACCCTTATTTTTTTTTAAAGATTTATTTATTTATGCACACAAGAACTGGGATACAGGCCAGAGGTGTTGGGATGAGAGGATTCATCAGAGACAGACTGAGGAGCAGAACAGGAAGGTTGACTGAAACACACTGCTGAGGGGAGCAGCAGGTGAGGCAGGAGAGGTCTTCTGCACCATGTGGGTCACTCCCTGGCCAGGGATTGACCTCCTGCTGCAGTGGCCGTGGAAGCTCCATAGTGTGTTGCTTAACCCAAATCGCCACCAGGGAGGCCCAAATATCGACTTTTAAAGGTGACTCCCTATACACGTCCTTTTTATCCACGCCTCTGTCCTTGGGCACTTAGGTTGTTTCCATAACTTGGCTGCTGTACAGTGCTGCAATGGACATATGAATGCACATACCCCTTCAAATTAGTGTTTTTGCATTATTTGTAGATTTGAGGACTGGAATTGCTGATTTATGGATGTATTTTTAATAATTTGAGAAACCGCTATACTATTTTCCAACAAAGTATTAACCAGCTGTTAAAAAAAAAAAGACAAAATCTTACTATTTGCAGCAATATGGATGGAACTGGAGGGGACCGTGCTAGGTAAGTTAGAAGGAAAAAGACAAATACTGCATAATTTCATAACAAGAGAATATAAAGGAACATATCAAAGGAACAGACAAAACTAAAACAAACAAAAAGCCCCAGAAATCTGACTGCAGAATTGAGGTGACCCTAAGATGGGGCTCAAGGAAGGGGGGGACAATGGACCATGGTGGAGGATTATTAGTGTTTTGGAGGTGAGTGTGATCTGCAGATGTGTGAATTTATACCTCTAAAACATGTAGTGTTGTTAACCAATGTCCCTCAGTGGTTATGAAACAAAAGAGTAAGATGAAACATAAGTGGAAAAATAGATAAATAAAGGTGACTCTCTAGAATGGCTGCAGGCAGAGGCTTTGGTTAGTCACTCTGTGGGCTTCTCCGTAGAGCTCTTTGGGTGTCCTCACAACATGGGCATTTCTGCGCGGATGCTTCACTGTGCGGCTCTCAACCGGCTGCGCCACCAGGAAGGCCCCAAGAGCACATTTTTAAGGCTTGACTTATTTCTATTCTAGACACAAGTAACATATGAGCTTAGTACAAATGTTAGAACAAAAATTAAAATCAAACACCTGAAATGCAAGTTCTTGACACTTCCATGTATTTTCTTTTTCGATCATTACCTGTGAAAATAAATATCGTGTATATGTGAGTGTATATGTATAACTATACATGCGTTTATAGATATTATAAAACTAGGCATTATTTGTAATGAAAATTTTAAACTTTTGTATCATGAAGTATTTTCAGGAAAGTAAATCTATTTCCATTACGATTTTATATTGTTTTACGCCTCTGTATCATCGTTTATTCATTCAGGCTTCTACTTTAGGGCATTTGTCTCCAAGTTTTGATAGTCTAAATAGCCTTGCAATAAACAACCTTTTTAGAAATATGACAACTCCCCCTTCCCCACTTAGAGTAAATTCCTAAGTCAAATGATACATGTTCACAAAAAAAAATTTGATTTCTGTAATATTGTCCTACCTGTGGTTATAAGGGAATCGATAATTCCTTTCTTTGGAGCATGTCTCTCTGTCTTCACTCTCATCAATGCTGATTTTATCATATATTTTCATCTTTACCAATCTAAAAAAGGCATTTAATTTCAACATAAGGTGTTTTTTTTTTCCTATGGAGATTGAATGCAATTGGAAAAGACGAAAGATTTACACGCTCTGAAGAGAAAGCAGAGTATGAATACAATTGGAAATTGTATCCATGTTTTGAAACCTGCCTTCTTACATAGTTTGTCTAGATTTAGATTTTGAGGTGATTGTATAATTCTGTTACTGAATTTCAGGCATTCCATATACATAAATAATATTAACCCCTTTTTGTCATAGGTTTTACAAATTTTTTCACAGCTTGCTTGCTGACATACGGAAGGCTATAATAACATAGAGTGACATAATGACATATAGAATGATAGAATTTTGCATATTCTTTCTTGTGGCCTTGTGAAATATCATAATATTTGTATAATATTTATTTGATGGAAATATATGTAATAACTTATCACTTTGCCTTATACATTTTTAAAGGAACAAAAGATTGCCATGTTAATTAATACACTGTGTGTTCTCTGTTCTCATGTGTCCCTCCTCTCTAAATCTAATCACTATCCTAATGTTTTTGCTCATCACTTCCAAGCATATTTTATAGCAATGTCACACGTGTGTTCATAAATGACATATATGTATATGGTATTATTTTGCACATTATGTTTTGAAACGTTACATGGATGGAATCATATTGTATATCCTACAGTTTGCCTTGGCTCAACACCATACATTAGAAATGTATTTTTATGAGGGCCTCCCCTGGTGGCGCAGTGGGTTAAGCACCGCACTATGAAGCAGACCGCAGCCACTTGCAGCATGAGTTCGATCCCTGCTGCCGGCCAGGGAG
>JAGFMF010011626.1:2282498-2324053 GCA_019455555.1 Galemys pyrenaicus
TTGATCTGCCTGTTCTGCTCCCTGCTCTCTGTGGTGAATCCTCTCACCGCCCCCCCACACCTCTGGCCTGTACCCCAGTGCTTGTATGCATAAATAAATCAATCTTTAAAAAAAAAAAAAAGAAATGTATTTTTATGAAAAGTTACAGCTGTAAATTCCTTCCTTCATTGAGAATAGTGATATAATTTATAAATACAGCACAGTTTGCCCATTTTCCTGTTGCAAGGCACTTGGAGTTCTTTTTCTTCTAAATTTTCACTATAGGAATAACATTTCACTAATGTACATGACCCTTTATGTGAATGAATAAGAGACTCTGCTGGTACCTGCTGAGGTGTGGATAATGGTATGCGTGTTTTCAGATCCCATGACCGCTGCTTAACCACATCCCAAGCAGTAGTGCCTATTTATCTTCTGAATATTGCTGCTCATCCACAAGACAGTATTATTAGACTTTTAATTTTGTCAACATTATAGGTTAAAAAAGTTATCTCTTTTTTTTAACATTTCCCTGGCCTCAAGTCAATATACCTATCTTTCCACAATTCATTTGCCTTTGGGATTCCCTTTTCTGTAAATATTCATACTTGGCACATTATTCTATTTATTTTTCTAACTGAACTATAGTATTTCTTTGTAATTATACATGCTGCAGATTGTTTTTGCAGTCTGTGGTTGGCTTAGTAAATTTGTATGGCATCT
The DNA here is from genome assembly GCA_019455555.1 of Galemys pyrenaicus. Classification (NCBI taxonomy): domain Eukaryota; kingdom Metazoa; phylum Chordata; class Mammalia; order Eulipotyphla; family Talpidae; genus Galemys; species Galemys pyrenaicus. The sequence continues at coordinate 2,283,201 of JAGFMF010011626.1, forward strand.
TTATTGAAAAATATCTTAAACTGTAATATAATCTTACTTCTCAATCTTTTTATTCAGGATTTGGACTCTGTGTGTGTGTGTATGGTTGTTAAATATGTCTTTCCCATCCAAACACTGTAAAAATAGTTTCATATATTGTCTTCTAAAAGTTAACAGTCTTTGCTTTTTATGTTTAGATCTTTAATCTCCCTTGAGTTTATTTTTTTAGATGGTACGAGGGATTGATTCTTTTTCTCATGTGGATAACCTTGTATCCCAGTACCATTTCTTATATAATTTGTCCTTTTGCCACTGGTTCATAATTGCCCTTTTCATCATATCAGCCTTCTATATATGAGTTAGTTTGTATTCTGTTCCATTGGTCTTTTTGTCAATCCTGCCAACATCACATTATATTTATATATATATATAAAATGTTCTGAATCATGATCAAAAAAATTCCTATACCAGTTTTTTTCAAAAGTTGTTTAAAATAGAGAAGTATAACTTTTTTTCCCTTATATTTAGCCTGGTGTTTGGAAAGGCATATCCTAAGATTGCATAAATACCAGAGGGACAATGTATAAATAGTTGAACACTACTCTGCCCTCTTCCATGGCAAAGAATATTTTGTGCCTATTGGCTTAAATCTCCAACTTTTTTATGCTTAAAAATAATTAGTAGAAAGGGGTGCAGAATTAAAATGAGCTAGGAAACAGGAGATTTTACAAAGGAAAGAGAAATAATTCTAGGAAAGAAAAGTGTATATCCAAGGAAGAGGAGTGGAGAGTTATAGTGTGCACTCAGTTACAGAATGAGATTTTTATTAGGAATTTAAGACTGTAATAAAGACTGAATTTTGTAGCTACCAGCTGCTGTACATGTGGAAGACATAGAGAATGGCAGAGATGGGACAGAATTTTTTAAATGTTTGTGGTTCATTAAAAATGTACTTCTCTCACATATGCGTACACTGTCACTACAACCCATCAGTGTTTTCTCGAGAATAAAGATTTAAACTTCTTTCAATTATATTTTTCTGTATGGATTCTGTTTAACTGTTATTCCATGTTAAGATTCAACTGCAAAACCAGTCAAGTTTAATTTGAATTAATATATATTCATCAATTTTTCTAATACTTTCATAACTGTACGATTTATTTTAATAAGTAACAAATGCTCATGGTAGCTGTGTCTTCCATGATTCCCAGTCTCCAACTTATCTTCTTCAAAGGCAAATTGTGTGACCAGTTTCTCTGGTAACCTTCCAGAGGTACTACGGCATAGACCATGTGCATATTTTATGTTTTCCCCCACTTTTTCCCATATAGACTAGCACGCTACACCAAGTGTTCTCTTGCTTGTGTTCCCATTAAACATGTTACTTGGAGACCGTTCTTCATCATTGCATAAAAATTGCTATTATTAACGACTGCATAATATTTTATTAGGTGGACTCATTGGTGCACTTATTCAGAATTTTTTTAATTTGGGGTGGGCTTTTAAATTTTTTCAGCGTTTTACTACTGTGACTGTTATGTGAATAAGCACGCCTCATGACATAATGGAAATAAAACTTTACTTCTTTCTTTCATCATTCCTTGAAAAGTATTTCTTTAGGACAATGCTTTCTGCCTTTGTTCCCAGCCATTTTCAGTCAAAGACACAACCTCAATTCAGAAACTATCATATCTATTCTCCCATAATAAGCCAAACCTCCCTACTTGACTTAATGTTGTATCTTCTCTCCACTCCTCCCCCAGCCCTCTTCCAGCAGAAGCCTTCAGTGGGGAAGGAACTTTGGTCTGTCTCCTGTTCTTCCTTTCATCTTCCCACTAAGCTGATATTTCACTTCCAGTGAGAATAAAGATGAGGAGAGAGTGTGAATGAGCAAGGAAAGGCAGAGGGATGAGATGATTCCTATTATTTGGTTGGAGGATATTGAGTTCTTTTCCCTGGCAGATGGCTCATGCTAACTTTTTTTCTTAGGGAGCGTTATGGGGTGGTTGGATCTTCCCAGAAAGTTCCTCTTCCCTGCAGTTCTCCTAATTGGTTCATTATTGTTGCTCAAGACTCTTTTTTTTTTGGCATGAGCATGTGGAAGTATATCTCCCACCTTGTTCTACCAAGTACTCCTTGGCCCACTGGGCAGCTGTACCAGACCCAGGGGAACCCCATACTGGTCCTCTCTTTGGCACACAGCCCATATCTGGCCTTGGAAACATGTGCATATCCTTTGTCCTAAAAAGTTCTTGATTCTAACACAGCAGTCATTGCAAGGCTCTGCCACCAAAGTCACAGGCAGCTCTTTTGTCATTTCTGGATTTCTCAGGAGAGTCACCTCTGACCCCAGGCCACTGTAGACCCCGAGACCCTGCACAGACATCAGTCATCTGTGTCTCCCACTGGAAGAGCCTCTTGAAACTCTTGAAATCTCCTTTCCTAGTCTTGATTATCACTTTTCTTACTGGTTCTCCAACAGTAAGGTAAGGACCCAAAAAAACGACAGCTCGCACCAAAGAATCCCATTCCCAATTCCCCCATGCTTGTAGTCTCAGACCTTTTGCTTATCCTTGATGTGACTGAAGAGTCCAAGAATCATTGAATAGGGTCTTGGCCAAATTCCTTTGTCAATCTATGGAGAGGGATGGGTCCATGGCACAGTTCATTTGCTTTGGTGTCCTGAGCCAAGAAGTGTCTGTTCCAGCATTTTGTTGCACTATCATAAACAATGCTGCCATTAATATTCTGTCCAAGGATATTTATTTGTGCACACGGACCAGTATATCTACATGAATTATCAAATGAATTAACAGAAGAGGAATTGTGGGACCAAAGTGTATGAGCATTCCTTCATTTTAATAGATATTGCCAAATTGTCCTCCAAAGAGTAATATAAATTATTCTCCCCCAAAAATATATGACAGTGCTTTTTCCCCACACCCTTGATAAACTTCATATTCTACATGTATTTAATCTACATGAATTTATTCATGTATAAATTATGCTCTAATTCCTCAATATCTCTTGCCCCAAATATATTACATAGAAAATTCAAATTTATTTATTGAATAATTTCATCCACTCCCCACTGACTTGAAATGCCACTTTTATCTTGCAATGCATTCTTGAATATTTTTGGACTTTTTTCAGGCTTTGTCTTTTGTTCCACTGATCTGTTTTGTCTATTTCTGCACTAGTTCCATACGATTGTGATTAATGTAACTTTATTGTACATTTTAATATCTGGTAGGGAAACTCCCATTTCATTACTCTCCTTTAAAAAAAAATTCCTGGAACTTTTCAAACTTTATTCTTTCAGTGATTTTTAGAGTCATTTTACTTAGTTCTAAAAAAAATCCCAATTGGATTTTGATGAAAATTACAAATAATTTATAGTTTAATTTGTGGGAAAGGGACAAATTTCCAGTATTAAGTGTTCCCAAATGAAAGTCCAATATTCTCCCAAGTTATTTTTAAAAACTTTTATCATTCAAGTGAGCTCTGTAATTTTCTTCATACAATTTATTTCTGTATATTTCCATAAATCTGATTTTACATATATATGTATGTATACACACACATATACATACATATATATACACAGAGAGAGAAAGAGAGAAAGGAGGAAGGGAGAAAGACAGAAAGATACATTATTAAAGTAATGCAAATATGGTTTAATAGGAAATCCATTATATATAATTAATATAATTCACTGCATCTTGAGGTCAATGGAGAAAACCCAATTAACATATGGATAGGTGTGAAAAAGCAAGAAAAAAATCTTTTTCATTGGCAAAATGAAATGGGAATGTAGCCTCTCCACCACCACCCCCAACGGTTTTTCCTTACAACTAGATCGCTTACACAATTAGGAGTTTTTCTGAACCTGTCAGATAATGTCATAAAACTACCAAATGAACTGAATTTCAAAGCGTACAAAGTCCATTTGAGAACCTAATATCTCCCTTTGGCAGAGCACAGGAGAAAGAGGCAGTCAGTCACATAGGGCAGGAGTTGACTGCCGCTAGAAGAATTGCCAGATGTGGTATTGTGACGATATACAGCAACAACAAAACTCAAACCCAGTTAAAATATTGATTACTTTAACTCAAGTCCCCCCTTCTCCCAAAACACACAGGAATACACATGCGTTAATGGTCTCATCGAAAGCGTCACGCCCCTGGGCAAACATCCTGTTTACCGCAAATCTCTGCTATTTTTCTCAATTTCATGTCTATTATCAAGGAAAAAAAAACATAAAATACGCAAAAAAGCAATAAAAAGATCAAGCAATAGGGCCTCCCTGGTGGCACAAGTGTTTGGGCGCTGCATTGTGGGACTTCTGCAGCCACTGCAGCACAAGTTCGATCCCCAGCCTGGGAGCTGACCCACCTGGCGCAGCAGACCTCTCCTGCCTCACCTGCTGCTCCCCTCAGCAGTGTGCTTCCGTTGATCTGCCTGTTCTGCTCCCTGCTCTCTGTGATGAATCCTCTCACCACCCCCACACCTCTGGCCTGTACCCCAGTGCTTGTATGCATAAATAAATAAATCTTTAAAAAAATAAAAAATAAAAATAAAAATATAACCACAGGGCCTCCCTGGTGGCACAGCTGGTTGAGCACCGCACTGTGAAGCATCCTCAGTACAGCAGCTCGAGTTCGATCCCTGGCCGGGGAGGGGACCCACATGGTGGAGACCTCTCCTGCCTCACCCATTGCTCCCCTCAACAGTGTGTTTCAGTCCATCTGCCTGTTCTGCTCCCCACTCTGTCTCTGGTGAATCCTCTCACCCCCAACCCCTGTGCCCCAGCTCTTGTATGCATAAATAAATAAGATCCTAAAAAAAAAAAATCAAGCATAGAACCAGACACAGATCCTCAATGTTGGAATGATCAAAAAAATAGGAACTTCAAAATAATTGAATTTATATGTTTAAGGCTCTAGTGGGGAAAGTGAACTACATGCTTGAACAGATACAGAATTGCAACACAGAGAAGGAGATTTTCAGTAGGATAGCTGTAAACACTATGGGGAAAAACATCCAAAATAGAAAAGAATTCCTTTGAGAGATTTATCAGCAGAATAGACTCAAGAGAAAGCATCATCAAACCTGAAGGTAGATCATTAGATATTTTCCAAACTGAAGCACACACACAAAAAGATGAGAAATTAGGGAAGCCCAAAAGATATAGGACTTTATCAAATTGGAACAACAGAAGAAGAGAAAAAGAATTTCAAGAATTTGAAAAGATAGTGGCTGAGAACTTTTCCAAAATTAATGGACAAATCATGGATCAGAGAAAAAATACAAAAAGAAACAAAATAAATTTAAACATATTATTAGTCAAAGTACCAAAAACCAAAAACGTTTCCTGTTGATTTATCGTTTCAATGGATGCCAATGAAAATCCTAGTGAATATTTTTTTTGGTAAAAATTTACAAACTAACCTGAATATTTATATGGAAGGGCAAAGTAACAAGGATAGTTAAAATAATTGTGAAAAAGAAAGTGGAAAGCCTCATATGATTTGACTTTGAGACACAAAGCTACAATAATCAAGATTGTTAGTGTAGTCAAAAGGAGCCTCCCTGGTGGCACAAGGGGTTAAGTCGCAAGCTGCTCCCCTCAGCAGTGTTATTCTGTATCTGGCTGTTCCTCTCCTCACTCTGTCTCTAGTGAATCCTCTCTCACCCCCTCACCCCCCCACACACACCTCTGGCCTGCACCCCAGCTCTTATATGCATAAATAAATAAATCTTTTTAAAAAATAGACACTTGGACCAGTAGAATAGGTACCCTTGTGTATTTGGTTAATTATTTTTGACAAAGGATTGAGGGACAATTCATTAGAAAAACAGTAGTCTTTTCAACAATTGGAAATCCAAATGCAAATAAATGAGCTGCAATCCATATATCACTCCAAACAAAAAAATAACTCAAAGTATCTAGACCTAAATATAAATTCCCAAACTATAAAACTTCTAGAAACAAACTTTAGAAGAAATCTTTGCGACTTTGGGTTGGGTATATTTTAGCTATGATCTAAATAGCGCAGTCCATGAAAGAAAAAAATGGATAAATTGGACTTGATCAAATTTAAATATTCTGCTCTTTAGTAGACACAATTTAAAAAATGAAAAGACATAGGTTGGAAAAAAAATTTGCAAAACACATATATAATCAAGACTTTGTTCCAGAATATACAAGGAACGTTTACATGTACTAATAAGACAATTAACCCAGCTGAAAACTATACAAATGATTTAAGCATATAGCCAAAGAAGATATATGAGTTGTTAATAAGCACAAGAAAACATGCTCACTATCATCAATCATTAGAAAAATGTAAATTAAAACCACAATGTGATTCCACTGCCTCCCTACTAGAATGGCTAAAATTTAAAAACTAATAATACCAAGTGCTGCTGAGGAATGTGATTATAAACTCTCAGACATTGCTGGTAGATGTGGAAAATAGCACAGCCTCTTAGGAAAACAGTTTGACAGTTTCTTATAAAGTTGAACCTACACTTACTATACATACACGACTCAGTAATTCTAGTCCTAGGAATTTACCCAAGAAGAATGAAAACATATGTCCACCCAATGATGGGTATGTAAATTTTTAGGAGCTTTACTAATAATTTAAACCCAAATTGGAAATTATCCAAAAGTTTATCAACGAATGAATTGGATAAGCGAATTCTGTTAAAACTCTGTGACGGAATATGGGCAGCAATAAAAAGGAAGGTGGTGTGATAAAGCAACAACATGAATGAATCCAAAGCATCTTGCAAAGTTAGACAGAACAAAGTTAGACAGAAAACTCTTCATACTCTATGATGCCATTTATTTGACATTCTAGGAAAAGCCAAAGCATAGTGATGGAAATCTCCTGTATCTTCCCCAAGATCATAAGCATAAATAGTCTGCAAGTTAATTCTTTCTTGCATATCAATTTACTCCTAAATTGACATGTGTGGGAAAAACTCAGTCTCAAGCTTGGACCCTCTTAGAATGCAGGACGCACATCACCTACAGAGACAGGTAAAGGAGAAGGCTGGATGGATAACCTATGACTAGAAAGCAGTGTTTAGTCATGCTCTCGAGAATACTAATGACATGGGAAGATGCGATGCCATATATAGAAGAGGAAAAGACAGGATACAAAATAGAAGCACTGATATAACAACTGCTGTGTGGTGGCTACGCCCAGACTCTCCTCTGCATGCTCTATGTACATTTATCCTGCTCGGTGCTGGCAACCAACATATTAACCTGACGTTGCCACCGCTGTCACATTATCAACTGGAGGTGAGTACCCAGAGTGAGGAAAGCTGCCGGAACCCACGCCAGCCACTGGTGGAGCTGTGGGCTGGGACTGGAACCCAGATAGGCCACTCTGGACCCCGGATTCTAACCATCACATGAGCCATCTTCATCCTGAGTGAGTCTCAATCTGGTTTCTAAAGGGAAAAAAAAAATACAACATAGGCCTGGTGGCAGCTGTATAAAAATGTTAAAGTCTTTTCTGGAGTGAGGTTATGGTAGCTTTTATTTTGTTATTTTGTCTTTCTGTAAGTTAAATTTTAACATGTGCACCAAAAATGTTTATAATAAAGTAAAATGATGCAAGTGAGTTAAACAGACGAAGACGGTCTTACCTCAAAAGCTGCCTCCTTAGAAGACACTACATTCTAAGACTGTGTCTAGTCTCTCTGGGTGAGCTCCCCTGAGGGGGGACTTGCACTCCCCCTCACCCTTCTGGCTCTGCCCTGCCTGTGGGGTCACCCCACCTAAGAACTCTAGGATGAGCAGAGAGGCACTGTCTCCAGAGAAAAGCCTTCCAGCTGCTTCTGCCAGGCGTCCTGGACGGCAGCCGGAGGGAGGCTGGGAGCGTCCAGCTCCCCCTGAGTCTGACGCCAGCAGGGCCGGCCTTGGGTCCTCTGCTGAGACTCAGGTCCTCCACCCCCGGGTGGGGATCCTGTTTATGGGGGAGGTGCTAGAGCACAGGGAGCTGTGGCGCTGTGGTAGCAAAAGGTAACAAATAAGAAGAGACCTGTTTGATTAAGTTAAGTCTTCCCTCCACAGGCCTTCTCTTCCCTCCCTGGGCTATATTCAAACTCCATTGCATTTGGAGGGAAATCCAACCCATGTGTTTCTGATTCATTTACACTTAACTCATCAAAATCCTGTTTTGAAAGAGGCCATTGGATGGTCTACAAAGTCTGAGCAGAGCTCCGCGCCGCTGTGGGCTGGTTGTGGACTCACCAAATACCCCTTCTAATCCACCAGGCCTGTGGGCAGTCTGCACCGTGGGGAAGGCTGTCCGACCGTCTGCTCCAGGCCTCACTCCCCGGGAGCCCTTCCCCACGGCCTCTGCCTCTCTGTGAGCCCTCGACGGCCTGTGACTGCCTGGGAAGCTCTCACAGCCCAACACAGAGCGCTGCCATCTTCATGGAGCGAGGCTGAGTTTGAGAGGAACCTGGGGAGCAGAATGCCAAACCACAGGCAGGCCACTCACAGGCTCTTTGCAGGGCAAGGGGCCTGCAGTCTCCTCTGTCAGTGTGGGGCTGTGCTCAGGTCAGACAGCCTGGAGAGGAACCAGCAGTGGGCCTGTCCCTCCCACCCAGGGTCCAAGCCTGTGTTATTTCTCCGTCTCAGAACCACTGGCATCGGATTTGAGCAAGGGATTGGTTTTTCTTCAAGAGCAGGCACCTACGACCATCTTTGGGGCCTAGCAGTTTTTCTCAGGTCAAATTGGGGTGGTTTGGGAGTCAACTACTGGTGTAAAGGCGAATGCTTCCAAGCAGACATTTGGAAGTCGTTAAATCAAAAATTGGTTGACTCAGACACAAAGCACGCCAGAGCAAGGAAAGACCTTAGAGAACTTTGTGGTCCAGCCCCCACATTTATGGATCAATCCCACGAGATCCCCTCCAGGAGGACTTGGAAGAAGTCAAGATGCTCTGACTTGCAAGAGGGGAGACCTGGGTCCTTTTGTGTCACCATCAAAATGGGCTTGAGCCTTTATAGTAACCCCCTTTCTTATGTGCATGCTGTTCCCCTTTCTCTGTGGTTTTTATATCTGGGGAAAGTCTCCAGAACCTGCTACAGAGTATGTGCATTTGGGGACCAGAAGGCAAACTCTGCCTTCAGAAACTGAGGAGGGATACCAGGGGCTGACTGAGCCAACAAAAGAGAAGTTAATGAATTAGTGATTGTTTATTGGGGGAGCAATCCTTCAATCATGAAGCTCAGAGAGGTTCAGTAATTTGTTCCGTGTCACACAGCTACTGAGTGTTGACATAAGCTATGTGGCTCTAGAATTCACGAAACCCACGAAATATGGAATGGGAACATAGAGGGGAAAACCTAGAGACAACTCTGTGCTCCTTCGTCTGCAGAGTTGATAATCATGGATGCTCGCAGAAGGAGGTGCTGTTGCATGGAGCCTGGAAGAGGTAGAGGAAATGGTTTCTGATGGAGGGGAGGAGGCTATTCAAATGGGGCAATCGAGGTGGGTGCCAGTTGCCCTGGGCCAGAATAGTACATGCTGGTTGCACCCGGAACCTGCCAGCAGGTGGCAGTGTTTCAGAACAAGAAGGTGATCTAGTATGTTAGAACTGTGATAAAGAGGAGGAGCTACTGCCATCCCATTAAGTACCAGATATTGCCCTGAACATTTATACAGAGCATCTCATTGAACCTTTACAACAACTTTATGGGGTAAATAAAATCATCAGCCTCATTTCTACACCTGAGAGGGAATTAGTAACTTGCTGCAGGTCACAGACCCTGGAAATAAAGGGACCAAGGCAGCCCAGGCAGGCTGACTCAGGTCCAGACCTAAACCCTGCGTAGACGCAGCAGCATGCCCGGGTCCACGGACACGTGCCGAATTTGCACCATGCGTTAAACGTGGAGCTGGGTGCGAGAGACTTAAACATGATCTACACGCTATCCTGGTAGCTCCTCCACCAGCTGATGGCTCAGCGGTCACTCTTGGCTCAAGTCCTGCTCCTCTATCCCAGCTGGACCTTGGGCATGTGAATGAGTGTCTCAGGCCCAGTGTTCTCATCTATGGTGGGTTACAACAGCAGCTTCACGAGGACTAAGGGGGAAAGGAACCAGGCATGGTCTAGATTTACTGGAAAAACTTCAGGTATCAAACACAAGGGGTACCAGGAGTCCAGAGGAGGGCTGTTAGATGAGGTTCCAGACTGAGCAGTTGGCTGACAGGGTGAAGAATTCCATTCTAGTAGAAGAACATCGGGAGGCATGGAGGCTCACCTGCCCACAAGCCTGAGGGGCGGCGGGGGGTGGGAGGACTCAGTGAGTGCCTTGCCATCCCATGACCCCAGGGCGATGGAGTGTGTTAGAAGACTGGGCAATGTGGATCTTTGGGGGGGTGTCAGGGAGCTAGATTTAAAGCAGGAAGAGCACTTGGAGAGCCCCAGTCAGCATACTGTCATTCAAAAGCATCTCGTGTTCCTCCTAAGGCCCAAGCTGCAGTCTTGGCTGGCTTGGTCTGGGCCCTTCTTCTTGCACTGGGTGTTCCCAGAGCTGCTCACACCGTCTTGCTCTCAACTGGATGGAGCCCATTCAAGATCCTCATCACAGGCCACGCAGCCCACCTCCCGGCTCTGCCCAACGTGTTGTGAGCCACCTGGTTCGGTCAGAAGTTCGTGCTCTGTGCACTCCACCCGCCTGTGACCATCCCAGCCACACCCCCAAGGGGAGAAGAGCACCCCACCAGGGCAGGAGAAGAGTACCCAATAGTCTCTGCTCCCTGAGGAGGTTGAACCATTCAGAGGGGACACCCGCCAGGAGATGAGGGAGAGCAGGCAGAGCCCAGCCCCCCATACCTGCAGGCATAGTGCCCCCAAGGGTGCTTAAGCTGGAGGACACAGAGGTGCCCAGGCTGCAGGACCCACCTCCTCTTCATTCTACCTCTATCTCCATGAGGACGCCCTCCTGCTCTGCTCCAGCAGCATGGTGCCTCCCCCCAGCGCGCATGCTCTCACACACACACACACGAACACATGCACACCCATGCCTCCAGCCTTCCTTCTTAGATAGGGCAGGAACAAAGGCGAGTGGCTCTTCAGGCTGCCGGGGGTGTTAGGAGTGTCCCTCTGGCCCTGGTGTTATCTGCGCAGAGATGCATTCCTTCCTGGGGCCGCCCCCCACCCAGCAGCAGCGTCGTTCATTCCATCACACACACAGCTGGAGCTGGGGGAGGCCATGACAGGTGAGCCAGCTGGGGCATGGGGATGGGGCGCCGTGGTCTTCTCCCCACCCCCCCAAACAAGACAGATATGTCCCCTCTGAACATGCTGGGGGAGATTATTTTAACAAGCACTTTTGTACCAGGAAATCAGTGTGTTTAACCTAACAAGCAAAGAACAGTCCGGTGGGGCCCATAAATCTCGTTCCCACCTATTAATTTTACGGCCTACATAAAGCAGTGTTGAAGTCCAAAGTATATGTGACCTAAAAAGGCATTGCTCATTCTGACACATATACGACGTGGCCAGGACTCGAACCCTGACCCTGACCCTCACTCCAGGAAGCCAGCTCCCAAGCCTCACAGGGTGCAGGGCGCACACCGCAGAGACCTGCCCAGTGCGGCAGGACAACTGGAGGAGACAATTGGGGAGAGGGCGCGGGGTGCAGGCGCTGCTGAGACCGAGACTGGGTCTCGGGGACTCCCTACACAGGGACCCGAGCACCCCGGCAGCCACATGGGGTGGTGTGGCCTGTCACTCCCACACCAGTGAGGCCCATGCTCCGCTCGCCGTGCTTGCCCTCGGGGGGCCCGTGTGCACCCCCAGTGGGGCGGCACCTGGGCTCCACCTGAAGATGATTTGTGGATGGTGGTGGTGCTCGTCGTCTCTGCTTTCTCCTGTCTCCCCTGCACCTGGTGCTTTAAATACAGACCCCCAAATCCGACGATTCACCTCAAACCAGTTACACAGCCCCCCTCGTAGAGAAGTCCGACCCCCGACCCCAGCTTGCGCTGACCCCACAATCCTAATAAACACACTGAGTTGTCCCACGCCCCACTGGGTCCCTCTGGCCTCCCCACAGAAACTGCACATTGCTCCCCACGAAGTCATCAAGGACATGGACCCCCTCAATGCAGCCAAACCCTAAGTCAAGTCACCTCCATCCCAAAGCGACTCTGCCATAGAAGGAACAGAGCCGGGACCCCAAATCTCAGCCACACACTTACTACAGCCCAACCGTGTGCCTGTCCCCACACTCAAGTGCGCAGCTGTGCTCAGGGCCTCCTTTTCCTCCCCACACCCCAGATTCAAGATGCAGCCTGCCCGGGAAGCCGACCTCCAGCAGTGCATCCTGCCGCTCCTGGCCTATGACTCCCAGCCAGGTCCCCAAATGAGCGTCCCTGTTAGCGTGGTAAGGAGGGGATCCCCCACCAGAGGCAATCACTCTCCATCATGATTTTTGCTTTATCTTGAAAAGTCTTGTGGAATTTATGCTCCATAATATATCTTTGTTAGCTTTATTATAAAAATGTTTCTCTTAGGTCGGCTTCCCCAGCAGCAAATCTGAGACAAGGATGTGAGGGCAAGTCGTTTACTTGGGCTGTGATCCCAGGAAGCTCTATAGGGGAGGAAGGCTGAGCCGGGGAAGGGGAGGAAGCCCACCCGGGCGGGTTAATGAGCAAGAGACTACCGTAGGAAAGGGGCAGTCCCACTGAGGACCGAAGCCCAGGGATTTATCCAACTGCTGCCTTTCCGGCCTGCTCGATGAACAGAACCTGCTCCCACAGCCGGTCGACATCCCCAGGCAGAGTTGCAGGTAATCCTGTAAAGAGCTAATGGCAATGAAGGGACGGTGGGTCCTGAAGGGTTCAGGCGGCTTTTGCTATGATTTTTAGACCAATGTTTGAGAAAATTTGACCCCCAAGTCTCCCCTGGTCCTGTGTTCTCTAAGAAGCCCAGTTCAAGAAGTCCATACCCAGAACACTCCATCCCAAACAAGCACAACTCCGATGTAGCCCCTGTCCACCAACTCCCGTGACCGGTTCTCGCTCTCATAGTTACATCTCTGCAGTGGGCCGAAGTGGACCCCAGCTCAGCCACCGAGTCTCTGCCTATGAGGCTTCTTTCCTGCGCCATTCCCCACTGGGGAGGCCATTTATTCTCCCCAACCCCCAACTCTCTCCATGCCCTAGCTCCTCCAGTGAGCTGAGCCTGAATCCACACTGAACTCTCAAGCCTGGGAACGCAGCTTGCAGAGACCCACACACTGCAAGTTCAACTATATTCGAACCCACAATTTCAAGTGGCCCCAAATCACTATGACCTCACCCCCCGCCACTGCCAACTGTACACTAATGCCTCAGTTCCATCGCTAGAGTCACACTGACCCGCAGACACAACCACGCTGGAGTATTCATTCAGCCTGGTCACAACTTATCTCTAAACTCAGTTCCATATGGTGGTGCCCCGACACCTGCTACACACTGACACCCCAGTTGCCAACAGCACGGATATGAACCCTCTAGATTCAGCAAGAGGCTGAGCCTCCGAAGCCCAAAGGGTGTCAGCCACTGCTCTGATTCACGTGCTGATTCCCAACCCAAACCACTGTCTGTCTCTCCCATCTCAAGGCCCCATAATTCCCACCGCTCAGCAGAATCACTGGCCTTGATGTGCCAAGCCGGATACACACTGATCTCATGGACTTCAACCGAACAATGACCTCAATCCCAGTTACCCCAATACTAAAGCACTCAGACCCCCAAACAAAGCCACGCCCTTAGTCTGAGAACTTCACCTCACAGTTAGCTCCAATGAAGATTGATCCCCAAACTTAACCTCAGAGTGACCCTGTCCTGAGAACACACTGACCCTCCATCCCTGCCCATGTTCTTACTGCCAGCCTAAGCTCAGCCAACAAAGACATGCTGACCCAAAAGCCAGACGCCACGCCCTCCCCCCACGCTAACCCTCAGCCTGACTATAGCTGAACACCTTCTGCCAAACCCCATGCCCCTCCACACGGCCCCAAGTTCACCATCTGCTTGCTGTAGCCATCTGCTTACTTACAGGGCCACACCAGAGCCCTGGCCACTGGGAGCCTGCACACCTTTGCCACACATGATCCACCGCCACAGAATATTCCCAGCCCAGCCTCAGGCTGCCCACCTCAGCTTCACCTATCCTGAAAGGCCCACAATCCCATCTATAAAAAGACCACCCAAGTTGAAGTGCCCCTTGATTCTCTAACACAACCTCACCCACACCCATGACTCCACACAAGTCAGCACCGAGGTGCAGGAAGGCCCTCTTCGGGCTCCTGTGGCAGAGAACCTGGAGCGGGTATTGGCGCGCGCCTCTGTGTTCTGTTATCACTGGGACTCGGTTCCTTGTCCAGTGGGAGGACCAGCCCCGTTCCACCACTTGTTTGCGGCTTATATTTGGCAAGTCTCCGAGTGGTCTCCAGCTCAGCGAGGATCAGTTCCATGGGGTTCAGTTACCTGGGGCTGAGTTCAAGTGTCCAGGAAGCCATCCCGGTTGGGTCTGAGTTGGGTCACACCGGTCGGTGCAGCCTCCGGGTTCAGGGGTCAGGGGCCTGGACCATTGTCCTGCTCACTTGCCCACGGGCGGTGTAATCCTGGCCGGTCAGCTCGCCTCTCTTGGACCCATCCGATCTTGTCCATCAGAGGTCAGCCAGCCTCCACCAGCAGATCAAACCTGGCCATGACCGACCTGTCACCTGCTGTCTTCACGCAACAGCGGTGCAGGTGAGTGGTGACAGGAATCGCGAGGCCCAAAGCTGCAGCTATTTGCCGTCTTTACAGAAGATTGCTGCTTCTGCTCTGCACCCCCGCTTCCTCTCGGGGTTTGGTCCCCCTCCAGAGTGAACGCTTGGGTACAGGATACCTGCCTTCCTTCCTTCTCTGAAATTCTCTAGAAAGACATTCTTTCATGATGTGCAAATCGTCCATTAAGATGATGATAAAACCTGACCCCAACCTGTGGAGAATGGGTAGAAGATCCCAGGGTGCCTTAGGGCTTGGGGAGCAATATCAAGATGCCCCAGTCTCTGTTTATTGTTGAGGTCCTTCCAAAATTATTTCTTTTGTTTATTGAAACTCAACCCCCATGGCACTCACAACCCTTGGCAATGGGCCCAGACCTGCCCAGGCCCCAGCCTGCCAGTCCTGGCCAGGAGGACTGGGGGGTGGAGGGAGCACTGGCCAGGCCCCATTCCAGGAGCCCTGCTTGCTTACAGCCTAAGGCACTAGCCCCCCCCACCCCCCCAACGTCTTGCTTACAAGACAGCATTTGGAGACAATTTCTCATCAGACCTTCTTGTAAACATCCTCCTGGATGAAGCAAGCCCAAAGGAGCCCTTATTAGAAACACCTGTGCCAGACGGCGGGCCTGGTGAATGACAGCTTGCAGAGCCACCCCCCCTCCCCATCCTGGGGCTGGTGAAACCCGTGGGATGGGAGATGGGGTGAGGTTTGGGTGGGGACAGTCTCTTCCTCCCTCTCCTCGCCTCCCTGAGCCGGCAGTGTGCGCAGTGCATCCCCATGCGGTGGGAGAGGCTCAGGATGGTTGGGAAAGTTCAGGGTATGGAGACCTCTCAGCTCACCCTGGTGGGGGCCATACTCTCCACATTATCACCCCTCTGCTTAGTCACTGTCCTTGCAGGTTCTCTAAACAGGACGGCAGCTACTCTTCCCACTCTCATGCATTCATCCTTGGGAGTGTCAGTATATCGCTTTTCTCACCACTCTAAAGGAGTGAAAACATTCAAGACTCTCAGCACTGTCCAAGCTCAAAGGGAGCTACCTAGAAAGATGCAGAGGTGACTCCCTACCTGGAATCCCCAGCCTGGAAGGAACCCTGACAAGCCAGCAAAGACACAGAAAGAGGGAAGTCAAGTCCAGAGGTTGCACCTTCCACGCTAAGGCACTTTCAGGTCACCTTCCTGCTCTGAGCAAACGTGTGGGCTGGTACTGATTCAGATGCCCATTCTGCTGGGAGAAGGCAAAGGGAGAAGGGAAGGAGGTCTAGGACGGGATGCTATGTAATCTAGAACCCTCAACTCCTCGAGACTCAATTCCTGTGCCATTGGTCTTTGATGGGAATTTCTAGCACCCTCTGCACCCTCCCATGCCCTCCTCACCTGGGGTTTCTGGTGAAGCTCACCTGGGCCTCTTCCTGCCACCCCATTCAAGACTATCTCCGTGATTTGCCTGCTGCCTTTGTCCTGGCCCCCGCCAAGGCCGGGAACCTATAGATCTCTTTCTTCTGCCTTGGGTGGAGGCTGGCCTTCCCATGGTAGCCCCTTTCTGAGATGGTCTGGGTAGTTTCAGAGAGAGCAAAGATGTGGGGGTCTCTCAAGGCCCAAGAAGATGGCCTCTGTTCTACCCCCACCTCCCCAAAAGCCCTAGAGCTCTGAGTAGACTGAGGTGGGGGAGACTGCAGCAGGGGAGTTAGAAGGGAACCTGTCATTAATGAGTTGGTCAGAAAGAGGAAGCCTGAGGCTCCATGAAATAAATTAGTGAATCTCAGTTCCGATAAATCCAGTTTCTTTTTAAAAAAAAAAAAAAAAAGAACAGCAACTGGTAGGAAAAGAAAATGTAATTTATGCCCATTGAAAGGAGGCCAGGTTTAAATTGATGAAGTCTCCTGTTTATGTAATAAATCCATTTTCATTCATGTCACCAATATATTTATCCACACATCCTGGTCCAAGTCAAATCTTCATTATTTTATTATTCAACGGGGGGCAGAGGGGAGGGCAGGGGAACAGAGTTCTGTGTCGAATTAATAAAGTCTCACTCTCTCCCCCAGATCCCTCCTTGCACAGGGACAATTTATTCCTAAGAAAGAGGCAGAAGAACTGGATGCAATTTATGTGCTTTGAAAGAGACCCAAACGTAATTAGGCAAAGTCTCAAGTTCACGGAGAAATAAATCCCAGAGAAAGTAGCCCGGGGTAAAATTTACGTTCCCTGAAAGTCTGAAAGCCTTTCTCCCCCACTGGCCTCCCACCCCTCCCCCAGGCCACCGTGCTTGGTTCCTGAAGCCTGCCAGTGCCCAGAGATTCTCTCCAGCACCCCACTTTCTAGGGGTCCCTAATGTATCTATGTGGCACTTCCCTCAGCCTGCCTCACTATTCCTCCCCATTAAACACACACACACACACACACACATTCAGTGCCTGTCCATGTACTCCATGCCTGTGATGCAGTTAGGACTAAGGACTTCTTACCCTGTAGGCGCGCTTGGTGCAGAGAATTACTGGGGGTGCTTTGGCTCCCTCCCCAGCCAGGAGGTTTTCTGGAGCGAGGCATGTGCCTGCCATAAAGGCCCCAGGCGATGGTCTCAGAGTCTAGGAGCCTCACTTCTCTCTTCCTCTCCCTTCATCCCCCGGGGAGCGAGGGCAGGGGAGGGGGTGTTCTTCTCCTAGGAGGGCAGACAGTAGTCCATAGTGCAGTAAGGGCGACAGAGGGTTTTCAAGCTGTCAGTTCAGAGAATCCAGGGTGGCTGGAGTGGGAGACAACGATAGGGAGGGGGCGCGAGGGGCAGAACAGTGAGGGGTGTGGGTAGAGCAGAAGTTTCCACCCTGTGGGGAGGTCTGGGGGCTCCCGGGACTCGATGTAGGGAGGGCATGTCCTTACAAGTTCACACTGGGGGAGCCACCCTTCTCTTCTCTGTCCACCAGCAAATCTCTGGGAATGTAACTGTGCAGCCGCAGGAGCGAAGACATCCCAGGCAGCGTCAGCCTGGTGAGAGGCATCTGGACACACAAGCTGGGTTGCTCCAGACCGACTGTGGGAACCTCTCTAGGTTCAGCCTTACTTCATGTCCCACTAGCCAGAAGCTACGGAAGGGCCGTCCTGGCCTGGCCCTGTTCCCCCTCAAGGAACGGGCACTCTGCTCCTGGTGAGGAAAAGCAAAAGCACTCCAGAAATGCCTGGGAATTGGCGAAAGGTTTGTAGGGAGCCCAGGCCCTGGCCACAGGAAATGGGGCAGACGTGAGAAATAATGTACAGGGAAAACCTATAGACTTGTGCAGGGGGAGAGGGGGAAGGGGGAAGGAGTGGGGGCAACTCCCAGGTTTCTGGCCTGAACTCCTATGTGGTTATCCGCTGCCAGGGGTTTTGGAGGAGCCAGCTGGGGACAAAGGAAGAGTTTACCTGAGGAGGAGCAGGTCTGGGGGAAAGTGGGGAGAAGCTGGTTCAGATTTGGGCAATTGAGTTGGGCAAGACTTGGCCCTATTTCCAAGGAGATGTCCAGTAGAGACACC
Source organism: Galemys pyrenaicus (assembly GCA_019455555.1). Taxonomy (NCBI): domain Eukaryota; kingdom Metazoa; phylum Chordata; class Mammalia; order Eulipotyphla; family Talpidae; genus Galemys; species Galemys pyrenaicus. The sequence goes on from JAGFMF010011626.1 coordinate 2,301,486, forward strand.
ACTGACGTTTAGGAGGGACCACTGGGAGCCAGCAGCACAGAGCTGGTTCCTGATGCAGGCTACAGACCAGGGCCACTTGTCCAGGGAGAGCGAGAGGACTGAGGAGAGGGGCTAAGGCCGGAGGATGAGGGCCTGTGAAGACAGGGAAGGCATGGCCAACAGGAAGAGGGGAAGAAAAGTTGGCGTCAAGAATGGGGACACTTGGGCCTCCCTGGTGGCGCAGTGGGTTGAGCGCCACATTGTGAAGCATCCACGGCACAGCAGCGCGAGTTCGATCCCCGGCCAGGGAGGGGGCCCACATGGCACAGCAGACCTCTCCTGCCTTGTCCGCTGCTCCCTTCAGCAGTGCGTTTCAGTGGATCTGCCTGTTCTGCTCCCTGTTCTGTCTCTGGTGAATCCTCTTACCTCCCACAACTCCGGCCTCTACCCCAGTTCTTGTATGCATAAATAAATAAATCTTTAAAAAAAAAAAGAATGGGGGCACTTACAATGTACTCAGCTCAGAGATGCCTCTGTTGTGGTGCAGAGAAAGATACCATCACCTTGGTGGGAGCCCTCCTGGATTGGAGGGGTCTGAGCAGAGGCTGGACCACCGCAGCAGAGGGAGGAGGGTCTATGGGCCTGCGTCTCACTCCGAGGCCTGGACTGACTTCACAGGCTGAGTGGTAACAAAACAGAGAGCTGGGGAAAGCCGGACGCCAGTTCTCAGCGCTGAAAGGCCATGGCTGGGGTACTTTCTCCTCTGAGAAGGGAAAAAATGTGGTTCTGACCATCAGGGGAAGGCTATGTCCAGCTGGGAAGAGAGCGCACAGGCACCGTTACAGAGAGGGCATGAGCGTTGCTAGACTGTCAGGCGTCAGGGGCTCTGGGTGGGACCCAGGCCTCAGCCCTTCTTTCCAAATCCACGTTCCTTGGAAGAGCCCTGGACTGTAGACTCTTCTGGGTCACTGGCTAACAGGTTGTCTGAGGCAGCTTCCCTGCCGCTGGAAAACGCCAGGTACCTGAGTCAGCAGGACCAGCGTCAGTGTCAGCTTCCTTTGTGTGGCCCAGGCGGCTCCTCAGGCTCGGGAAGCAGCTAGAGAACTTCCCTATCTGCATTCCTCCAAATGCACGCTGAGAATGCTGGTGCATTTCTCAAAAAGGCCAGGGCCGCTCCATCCTCCGACAAGCTCTAGGAGGTTGCTCCCCTGCGGGCCACACCTCTGGAAAGTCACCGTGACGAGGGGCCCTCCGATTCCCCGGACACGTATTGCTCAACAGCCTCCCATGGCATATGCTGATGGGAAATGGGCTTACAGTTCAGCCAAAGGGCTGGTGTCTTTGATGAAGCAACCATCGCCATATCTGCGACACGGGGGTATTCTAGAGAGTTCAGAAAGAGAGCCCTTCACCCCTAAACACCCTCTGCCGCAGGGTAACCTCAGGTCAGCTCTGGGCGCCTGGGCAGGCCTGGCCTGGGAGGACCCAGGAGGGGGCTGGGACCACCCTGTGCCCAGGGCAGTGGGTGGGCTGCTGCGGCAGCTCTCCCCAGCAGCACTTTCCCTGTGGCCACCCGTGGGGGCCGCTCCATCTCCGGCTGGCTTCCCTGATCTGGGCAGCAGAGACTCTGGCTATAAAACTCTTGTTTTACGAGGTTCTCTGGGAAGCCAAAACTCCCCTGGCAAGCCTAGAAGGGCAACCCCGGAGGAGCACGGCAAAGGCAGCCCCGTTGCCAGGATGCACGGCCTCTCACTCTCCCATGTCAGTTCTCTAAAGCCCAAACTCCCAGCCGGTTAGCAGAGCTCTCAGGGTCTCTCCGGCTTGCTCGGGAGGGCTGGCAACGGAGGAACAGCCCTGGATCCTGGTGCCCGTGTCCCAAGCACAGTGAGAGGAGTGGGGTGTGGGGGAAGGTCAGCCCAAGCCCAAATCAGTCCCTCCCCTTCTGCATGAGCACCGGAAAGCCCCTATTATTAGTAGCCCTGCTGTCTGTCTCTTGGGAGCAGACCCCGAGGAGGAGGAGGAGGAGGAGGAGGAGGAGAAGAAGATTCGTGAACAAGTAAGATGGAGGACGTGCTCCCAGGAGAAACCAGTAAGGGAAGAAGGGGAGGCTGGCCCGGGACAGGCGGAAGCTAAGGAACAGTGTGACTCAGTGACCCCCAGCCTCTCTGGACCCCGCAGGAGCGCCCCAGACAAGGTCCTGGCTGCCCGTGCTCTGCCAGTCCGGCAGTGCTTTTGTTGGGCAACCCCGGAGGGGTTAGAGACTGTCGGAGCCCAAGAGTGGCCTGTTCGGCTGCCGATGGCGCTGACCACAGATGCCTCCTGGAGCTGGGCAGGCACCGAAGGGTCTCTGCTCTCAAACTCTTACCCTGAGTGTAGGTCCAAATCCCTGCGTTTCCTATGCAGCAGCTACAGACCATACAGAAAGCAGAGTCTCTGCTCCCCACCGAAGGGGCAACTTCCTCCTCTGCCCTGGGTGCCAGATCGCCAGCCTGCTGCTTTCTAGCTTCTCAACAGGGGCTCTTTCTCTTTTATGAGCTTCAAAGGTAGAGTGACAGCGATTCCCTCCACTGAGCAGCAGTCGAAAACTGCGTCCCTGCTTCCCAGTCTGGGTCCTGCTGTTAGCCCTTGACTTCTGGGCAGGAATGGTTCCAGGGCTGATGTGGTTTCAGTATGCTCAGGAGCATCCTGAGAACCTCCGTGACATCCCTCCACTCTGCGTGCTGTTGGGTGACCATTTGCTCTTTTTGGTTTTTTGAGATATTTTTATTCATGCATACAAGAGCTGGGGTACAGGCCAGAAGCACAGGGGGTGAGAGGAGTCACCAGAGACAGAGTGGGGAGCATAATAGGCAGATCGACCGAAACACACTGCTGAGGGGAGCAGCGGGTGAGGCGGGAGAGGGCTGCTGCGCCATGTGGGTCCCTCCAGGCCAGGGATCGAACTCTCCCGCAGTGGCTGCGGAAGCCCCACAGTGAGGTGCTCAACCCCTTGTGGCACCAGGGAGGCCACATGAGTCTCTTTTTGAAAGGGAGAGAGGACTAGTTTCCAGGCTCCTTAGTCTCAGGACTGCAAGCCTTCAGCTCAGCTGTGCGGTTTACACCACGGGCACGCGGTCCTCGGAGGGCTCCAAGCGTCGCTGGTCAGCGATCAGAGCTGTGCACTTGGACCGTGACCTGAGCCTTTCACGACTGAAGTCTGTGGACTCCCACAGGAAAGCAGTCTAAGGCAGAATTCTCTGTGGTCCTTGTCCATTTTCCTTCTGACTGTAAGAAAGGTCCTATCAGAGTTTTGTGTTTAGGAAGAGTCTGATATGAGACATAGCTTGAATTTACGTGCATTTCTTGATATAATGTCCCCTTATTTACCCATACTCCTTCATGCGTCTGGATTAGTAGGCCATCAACCTGTTCCTGGTGAGGACTCCATTCCCAGGCAAGGTGGGAATGTGGCATCAGCAAAGCTCAGGGCTATCCCATGAGGCAGCAGAGCATACTTTCACTCTGGTTGCTTGCCTGAAGTTGTTGCCTGATTTCTCTGCTGTTTAGCTTAATTCAAAAGCTTGGTCTGGAGAAATAGTCATTGGAGTGGTGTGGGAGGAGAGTTCCTGGTATTAAAAATCTTATTTCTGATTCAAGTCAGGATACCCTAAGTCACTGCCAAGCTCATACCTGGGCATGTCTTTGAACTCTCTTATAATTGCTATTGCTAAATTGCCTTTTGGGCGTCAGCTTGGATTTCAGCTGTATAAGCAGTAGTAAGTTTCATTGAACTGCACATGTGCTTTGAAACTCAGTAAGTTTTAAGCACTTTACTATGATGGGGATGTTACCTAAGGTCTTGTTTATGAAAAAACATATTGATTCCAGGAGCAATTCATAGGAGATAACTTTCAACCAATAACCAAAAAGCCAGAGTCACTGGTCCACTTTTTTGTTATATGGGCTTTGAAATCTTGTCAATAATCATCTGCTTGTTTTTGTTTTGGCCACTAGGAAGCTCAGAGCCAAACAAGGCTTCCCATTGCTATCAGTTGAGCCTGTGTGCCAATTTCCATAGAATAATGGGGTGGAAAGAATGCACGTCTTCAACTTAACTAAATATTATCAACATTAGCAGATATCAGTGTCCAAGGAGACTGTAGTTATTTACACTCCCATCAGGCCAACCACAGAGCTCCGTTTGCCCTTTTCTCCCCAACACTGGCTATCATCATGATATTAATTTTTGCCAAGCCAAGGAGTTTGAAGTGATTGGTGTCTTATTGTCTCTTTAATTTGCATTTCCCTGATTACTCAGGAGCATCCTTTCATATATTATTAGCCTTGGGGTTAACTCACTGGCAAGTTATCTGTTAGCCTTTGTCCGGTTTTTTAAAATTTCTGTTAAGTATTACTTTTCTGTAAGATTTGTAAGAAAGATCTTCCTGTCAACTTCCTCTTACTCTTTATCTTAACTCCTTTATCTTAACTCCCTAGTCTGTTTTGCTACCATTTTGATTTCCTTGGCTATTTATTTTTGGAAATAAATAAAAATTTTATTTTGCAACCTGTAAAGGTTACTCTTAGGTCAATAGGGCTATTCCATCCAGACTCCTGGAGATCTGGAAGAGCTGAGAGTTTCTGTCCCCCTGGGGCCAATTGAAAACACTGCCCTATCGGAGGAGGAATATGGCGGCCCCGGTTCCTTGTCTCCAGGGGGATAAAGTCTGTGGCGTAATGTTGGCTCCAGAGCTCCCTGCAGGATCAGGTAGAATCTGGAACTTGCCTAAAATCACACTGTTTCTTATATTCTCCCTGTCCCAGTCCTGCTTTTGTTCTTCTTCTACTGGTTTCTCCTGGGAGCATTTCCTTGATAAATCTTTTTATGTAACACCAGCTCCATATATCTCTGTAAGCCGCGTAAGTGCTCTTGGGGTTGCAGTAATCAGAGTAGGGTCACTATGGTAATAAACAATCCCCAAAGTGAAATGACTTAACAGAAATAAGAGTTTATTTCTCTCTGCCATAGCAGTCCTAGCAGGAAGTGCTGATTGGGTGACTCCTGGTGTAATTCAGGGACCTGGAATCTTCCCACTCCTGGGTGCCAGAGTTCTTTGCTGGACTCTACATCCAGCCAGGGTGCAGGCTGGGGTGGGGGAGGGTGTCAGGGCCAAACTGGTAGGGCCTCCCATCACTTGCTCTATCCCATTGGCCAGTACATGGTCCATTTCTTCTGCAAGGGAAGAAATGCCAGACCGGAAGGCAGAGGCAGTGAAGTTAGGCGAGCACAGCACCATGGCCAAGGTGATACGAGTGTGAGCACACCCCTTGTCTCTCGCTCAGAGTGTGCTTCTTTCACGCCAGCAGATCTGTGTATTTGGTAGCATCAAAGCAGAAGTTCAGCAGATATGGAGAAGGATGACTTTGTGGAAGGACGGGGAGAAAGAACTCAGGTCCATGTAGGGGGGACCTTTTTCAGAGATGTTGAGAAGAGGCGGGAGCTAGGACAGCGGGTTAAAGGGTATGTGTCTGAAAACTGCCAGGATTGCCTCAACAGCTGTTCTCCCCTGTGCCATGGAGGAGCACATAAAAGGGGGAGCACAGTCCCTGCCCTCAGGGGCTCACTGTCTGGAAGGACAGATATACCTCCAACTGATTACACCAGACCATGATAAATCATGCCCTAAAAGCTGATACCAAGCTTCTAGCAGGAGAGAAATCACTAAACGTGGATTTTGCCAAGATGAGTGAGAAGGCATTGACACTGGGAGGGCCACACAAGAGTAGAAAGTACAACGGGTGAACAGGGAAAATGGTGAGGACTCTGCAGAGAGTGATGCACCCCAGAATGAAGCCAGCCACAGCGAGATGCACTTGGCATATATTATCTCATTTAATCACTCACGAGCACTCAAGGTCATGGTTACCCTCCCTTTGCTGATAAGGAAACACAGTCGTGAAGCGATGTGATATCTGCCCAGAACGCCAGCCAAAAACAGCAGCAGTGGCAGAAGAAGTTGTCTGAGCGAAGCCCACAGAGTGGAAAGCAGGACTGCATTTAGGGCAGTGACCTCCTCCGCCCAGACCCTGAGCTCAGAAGAGCTGGCCGCCAGGACCAGCTCAGCCTCCCAGCCATGTGCCCAGCTGCCCACTAGGACTGGACAAGAGCCTTGCGTGTACCCGCATCATCCTGGGAGCCCGATCCTCATGCCAGCTCTGGATCTGGAGAAGGGGGCCATTTTCAGAATGGGGGGCCCAGGAGCGAGACAGGCGGGGGCAAGCCAGGCTTCCGCATGCAGCCTCCTGTCACACCGCTAGGCCTTCTGTCTCGGTTTCCTTGCTCATGACCGTGACACTGCTGTTCTGTAACAGACAGAACCTACGTGTGGGTATCTCGTGTGGTTCCTTGGGTCTTGAAGGAACTCAGGGAGGAGCGTGCTGAGTCTCAGTTACCTGTATGTGTGGGCAGAGTGGCCTCACCAGGGTTCCTCTTGTTGCCCCTCATTTACAATCCCGACTTTCAGAGGTGTTCCCCCCCCCCACCCGCTCAGGTCCGCTAAGCTCTCTGCTGCAGCCCCTGGGGGCACGATCACCATAGTCAGACTTCCCGAGCCACACACCTACAGCCCTAGGACACTGCCAGCTGCAGCCCAGCTCAGGTGAGTGCCGGGACCTCGAGCCCAGCCTGCTCCTGCTCCCACCAGGTAGGGCCTCCCTCTCACGGGTTAGGACAGAGCCCCTCTCCCTGCACTCAGGTCTGCACACCTTGTCCCTCCATCCTGCCCACCATGCCCTCGCTCCAGCAGAGACCTGGATCTCACCTTCCAGCTGCGGCTCAGGCGTTTACCTGGGTCTGGAACACTCAGCCCCTGCCAGTGGACTTGGTCTTCAAGATCTGGAGTGAGCCTCAAGCCCCGCGTGCAACCTGCGCAGAGACTGTCCCCCCTCACCCCCCGTTCCTGGGTGCTCAGTTATCCCTCCCTCCACTGCCCCTGCTGTGCCTTGGTTCACCATGACATGTGTCACGCTGGGCACCAACCGAGAACCACTGGGAAGCTCCTTTTGCCAAGAGATAGGCCCGTCCTACGTAGGACAGGCAGGCTGGGACATGGTTCACCAGGTCAGGGTGGGACGTGTACACGAGGGCTCCTGTGCTGAGAGCGAGCAAGTGAGAGTGAATGGGCGCGTCCGCAAGCTCTCTAGATGTCCCTCCTGACCTCGCGCCACGCCCATTGCTAAGGGTGTGGGAGTTGTCCAGTTGTCCCCTGGATGGGGTCAGAGCTATGGGATGGTCCCCTGTCTTCCTTCCTCAGGGGGGTTGTTGGACATTGAGGTCTGACCCCCAGGAACATCTGAAGTGTCTGCCAGGGGAAGCAAGGGCCGGGCTAGAGTACACCTCTTTAACCACAGGCACCTGCTCCCCCGGCTGGGCCAGCACCAGCTTCCTGGACACAGTCGGACAGGGATCTAACCAGGGCTGCAGGGCAGAGAGGGCCCAGAGGAGGTGATGCAAATGGCAAAGGGAGGAGGAAGCTACAGAGAGAGCCGTGGACACCAGGAAGCTGGCTAAGCCAAGGTCCCCAAGGGGTCCGGCGGGGGAAGCTCACCTCCTCTCTCCAGCTCTGTTTGCAGGACTTACCTGAGTCTCCACTGGGAGCCTGGCCCAAGCGTCCGAGGCCAGAAGGGATGAGCAAAACAACTGTCTGCCGGCAGCAGCGGCGCGGCCAGAGCACCAGCAGAGCAGCCGCAGAGGGGCTGTCCTGTTCTGACTCTGCTCCAGGGCTGGACAGCGCGCCTCAGTCCCAAACAAGGAGAGCCAGGGTGGCAGACACCTACCTTGAGCTTCGCTGGTCCGACCCCTTCATTTTGTTGGGGCCCTGGGACATGGCAAGGGCCAGAGGACGGCCCATGTCTCCAGCAGCCAGGAGCTCCCTGCCAGCACTTTTGCTTGCTGTCAGAGACCCCCGCTTCTGCTCTGCGGGGATGGCATCGACTTGGTTGCATGGTCTTTGCCACCAAATCTGTTTGGAAACTGTGACTGATCCGAGCTGCTTGGGAGGAGGCAGAAGGGGGCCAGTGATGGTCTCGTCTTAACAAATAAAATTTTATGTTCCTCAAATACATGAAGTCACCCTGGACGCCATTAACAAAACCTGGTCAAGGGAAGGCACTGGCCGCTCCAGAGATAAGGTCAGAGTTCACTTGTGATCGGCACGCTAAGTGGCACCATACCATCAGGCGTTGCCAAAGGGCACGGCGCCCCCTCGGCCATCTGGAACGCAACCGCGCTCGGAGACAGGAGCGCCTGTTATCATTCTCTTGTTCCCACTAGGGGTTTGTTCAGCACGGGTTCCCATCAGCAGGGTCCAACTCCTCTCTGGCCTTGTGAAAGCATCACAAATTCTAAATTGGAGGTGTCTGAGCTAACATGGGCCTCTCTCCACTCTTCTTAAGTTTCTTCCATTGTGTGTTTCTCGGGCTGACCTCCATCCCCTGTGAAATCTTCAATGCCATGGAGACGGGGACCATTTCTTCTGTTTCATCCATTCAACAAGTATTGATTGACCACCTGTCCTGGGCCGTACCAGGTGCTCTGGGGAATACAGATCAGGAGAAATTCACAGCCTCCACCCATAAGGAAGTGGCCATGGCCTACTGTGAATGAAAAATCCCTTGTTTTATGCAGCCATCAGATTGTCAGTGCTGGGGCCTCCCTGGTGGCGCAGTGGGTTAAGCAACACACTACGAAGCAAACCTCAGCCACTGCAGCACGAGTTCGATTCTTGCCACTGGCCAGGGAGGGGACCCACATGGCTCGGCAGACCTCTCCTGCTGTGCCCGCTGCTCCCTTCAGCAGTATACTTCAGTTGATCTGCCTGTTCTGCTCCCGCTCTGTGTGGTGAATCCTCTCATCCCCCACACCTCTGGCCTGTACCCCAGTGCTTGTATACATAAATAAATAAATCTTTAAAAATAAAAAAAGATTGTCAGTGCTGTTTTAGATACTGACTCATTTGGACAGCCACAGTTTTCTGGCGGGGAAGGCAAAGCTGTACTGCCCCCTTGTACAGATGAGTAAACTGAGGCCCAGAGAGGCTAGTTGACTCCCCCAGAGGCATAGTCTGTTGATGAGGCAAATTAGATGAGAATCCCTGCCTCTCTGTTCTTGCCAACCTGTGGGCGACTAGACACGCTCAAGCTCACACACCCCTTCTGCCTGCTGGTCCGGGGGTGGGGTGTGCCCCCTCCTCTCTGACCCTGCCAGGGACACCACCAAATACCCCCCTCCAGCCGGTGTGAACAGTCCAAGCAAACACAAATTCACATGAGTAGAGTCCATATTCCTCGTTGGATTAGAGAATGAGAAAATGATAAAAAGCCATGAAAATTTGGTATTTGGCCAAATGCTCGCAGGAGAAGAAGAGCCTAATGGACAGAAAGCAGCCCTCCCCTCCCCCTTCTTGCTCAGTGCCTCCTCCGGGGCTAGGCCAAGAGCTCTGTGAAGCAGGAGATCCAAGGAGAAGCATTTGTCCAGGGCATGGGTCTTGATTTTACATTTTTTAAAAAGATTTATTTACTTTGCATACAAGAGCTGGGGTACAAGCCAGAGTTATAGGGGGTGAGAGGATTCACCAGAGACAGAGTGGGGAGCAGAACAGACAGATCCACTGAAATATACTGCTGAGGCAGCAGCGGGCAAGGCAGGAGAGGTCTGCTGAGCCTTGTGGGTCCCCTCTCTGGCCCGGGATCGAACTCCTCTGCACTGCAGTGGCTGCAGTGCTTAGCCCCTTGCGCTACCAGGGAGGCCCTTGATTGTAGATTTAAAGAAAGCAGAGGCTCCTAGTTGGCGCTGACCCATCACAGGAGTTCCGTAGGACCGTGAAGCTGCGCCACCCCAGCTGGCAGCCGAGGCACAGCAGAACCAGCCCTTCCTCTCCACCCTACAGAAGCCAAGGGAATGGTGATGGCCTGGTGCTGCCCCCTCCACGGTGACAGGCGTCCAGGGCAGAAAATGCGCACTAGGTAGATGGGGGTATTGGGGAACCCCCCTTCCTGGTCACATGCCAATCCTTCTATTCCACAGCTTGGACGTTCCCATGGCTGCTGGTGGCTGCGGTGGGGACACTGCCTCGATGGGGCAGGCCAGGCTGGGGAGGGGACGGAGCAGGAAAAGGCGGCAGATGCGGCCACCTGGTCCTCACTCCCACAGCCCAGGGAAGGATGGGAGTGGACAATAAACTTGAAGACTAAAGAGTCCATATGGGCAGGCGGAAATCACTTCTGGGGAGGAGGCAGGATTAGGCCCTGGAGGGACTGCTGGCCTTTACTTGGGGTGAGCAGGAGGGGGCAAACCGCAGAAGAGAAACACCTCCCTTTTCTGGGGAAGTTTACTCCTAGGACTGCCAGGGTTCTCAAACTTGAGTATGTAGCCAGCGCCCCGAGGGGCCATGAAAACAGACTGCTGGGCCATGCCTCTGCTCAGAGTTTCTGATTCAGCAGGTCTGGAGTGGGCCCGGGAGCGTGCATGGTACCAAGTCTCGGGGTGATGCTGATGCTGCTGGTCTGGTTCCACGCCTCAAGACTTGGGGCATTCTGGAGAGATAGGTAAGGTGGGCCAGGGTGTGAGGAAGCTCAGAACAGATCAGCAAATGACTGTTCCCAAAGATCTCCTCGCTAGCTCTCTGGGGTTGCCTGGGATGGTGGGCAAGGAAAGTGGGCAGCTGATGGCTCAGTGTTCCTTCTCCATACCTTGTCAGGGAAGAGGGAAACACGATGGCCAAGGTTAGAGACCAGGAGTGGTGAGGCAGGGCGTGCGCGCGCGTGTGTATGTGTGTGTGTGTGAGCTGAAGATGGCCTCAGGAGTCCATCAGACCTGCTGACACTGCTGCCGGCTCCCACAGTTTGACCATAAATAAATGTCCACCACTCTCGATAACTATTTTCTCTACCCTGAGAACAGTTTCATGGGGATTTCCCTTGCCAAGCCTCCTACACCCAGCTCATACCCATCCTTCACGCCAGACCAAACCTCTGCCTCCTCCAGGAAGACCTCCCTGGTTATGTGCAACTTCTCTGCCTGTGCCCCTTGTCTCCCCACTCCACAAAAGCTGGACCACATGTGCTTCTCCTCCTGTTTAGCCCATAGTGCCCTTCACGTGGCCAGGCCACAGCAGCACTCAGTAAATAATACTGAGCTGAATTTGATTTAGAACAGAGCTAAGAGAACCAAGAGTGGGAGGCAAGGAATGGCAAGGCCATGGGTTCCCAACTGCTGAGCTAAAAGTGGAAAGTACAATCACAGCCGCAGAGCCTTGGCCTTCTTCCTTCTCTCACCATCTGCTTTGCAAGGAAGGGAGCAGAGAGAGGCCACAGCACATGTTACTCACTGGCTGAAGCCACGGGTGGAGGCAGCAGGGATAGTATGGGGGGGCTCGGGAAGGGGGCCCATGCTCCTGTCCCAGCGATGGCCCTTCCACCCGCCCTGCTTTTTCAGGGCCCAAACTGAGGACACTCCTTGTCCTCACCCCTGAATCCAGTCCTCAGAAAGTCCAAGCACGTCTTCCCCAATACACGTTCAAATCTCTCCACTTCTCTTCCTCTTACTGACGCTACCTTGGAATGGTCAGCATTATCAGAGGGACCACCTTGCTCACCTGGGCCCTCGGAATGACTCTACCATGTAATCTCCTTATCTCACTTTTTTGCTTAAAGTCTTTCAAAGGCGCAGCCACTTTGAATAAAATTCAGAACCTGCCACGGCCCTCTAGAACCTTCCCGAACAGACCCTTGCTCCAGCGTCAGATCTCCCAGTTCTGCTGCTACCTTCCCCACACCCTGCACTGAGATCAATCACATCAGCCCGCCCCCACAGCCTGCAACCCGGGCCCTCCCCACTCTGAACTCCGCACTGACTTTCTCTCAGGAAATCCCTCCCGTCATGTAGCAGCTAGTTCAGCCACGATGCAGGCACACACTGCAGGTGTTTATTGAGTGACTAAGTGATTTGTTGTTGGCCTGCTAACTCCAGGTCAGGCCATGCAGATCCCAGGAGGGATCACAAAGGAAGGATTTCCAGTCCTGCGGCAACCTAGAGGGGAGCATATTTCAAAGTAAATAGACACCCAATTTTTAACTCCTTCTTGCAGGAGATACAGACATCTCCAGGGCCCAGACAAGCTAAGTCTCATCAAGCCCTTCCAAGGCCCAGCCTCCCGCCTGGGTAGGTGTCAGGAAATTTAGGAGGCGGCCAGGCTGTCTTTTGCACAGTGGTTCCTGGGTATGGTACTCCAGGACCTACACACAGAGCCCCGCGGGAGCTCCTGGTCTCTGGGGAGCTGGGAGAAGGCCAGTGATGACTTGGGGGAGAAGTCAGCAAGGAAAGGGAATGCACCTCCACTTGCGTGTTTTATACCATGACTTCTGCAGGGTGGACAAAGACACTGCTGGGGAAATTCAAGGTCAGTGGATTTCAAGATCTCGAGAGATCTACCTGACTCCTTCGGGGGGGGGGGGGCGGCAAGTTCTCTGGTTAAGATGCTCAACCCCAGGTGGGTGATGAGAAGCAAAATGGCAATATCTGACCTCCACCCCCAGCCTCAGCTCAGGCCCTACAGCCTAGGGACGCTGAGCGGACAGGCAGACTCCCCCTCCCAGGCGTGGGGACAGCAGCAAAGCTGTGACGCACAGCGGGGTCCAGCCACAGGTAGCGTTCTGTGCCCTGCCGGCCAGTTGGCAGCTGGGGCAGGGATTTAGAAACAAGGAGGACTTCCTGGCACCTCTGAAATTACTCCTCAAAGAAAAAGAATTAGAAGAGAGAACAGAAAAGAGGGGAAATGACAGTATTGCTCCTCGATATGCTTCTAATTTGGAGCTCCTGGCAGAGAGCTGGGGCCAGCGTGGCAGGCGAGTGTAGGGCTGATCCAGAGCCACCCATCCCAGCCTCCCTCTGTCTTCAAGTCACCCCTGCACACAAAAGGGCCAGGGGAGCGCACCCCCAGCCCGGCTCCCGCCAGAGCTCTGAGTCTGGGATTCTATTTAAGAGCACGCAGCCCATCTGGTTCCCATTGAGGAGGCTGCGTTTTCTCAAGTGCCCCCCCCCGCCCCCCGCCTGCAATCCAGAGCCCCGCCATGTGACTCCATCTTCTCCCAATGGTGTTCTGTTTTATGGCTTGTTGTTCTGTGTGTGCGTGATTTGAGTTTGGGGACTTTTTTTATCCCCCACACACAGATTTCCCTCCCTCTTCCAGAAAACGTGGAGCCTGAACTTTTGACTGCTTGCAACCCTCGGGGGATGGCCGCGAGGACAGAGGGCAGGAGGAGATGGATGTCTCCGCCTGTCTCCTACTGCCGATTTCTCAGCTTCTTCATTTGTTTCTTCTCTGTTTGAAGCGCTGCTCCTGATGGCCCCTCACATGAATCAGTCAAGGGCTGAGCCAGAGAGAAGGAATTGGTTCAGTTCAACAGTTCAACCAACATTTATTGAACTGCCTGGGCCTGTGCGTGCTGGAGCCGCAGAGGGAGAGGCTGGCCGGGCTGAAGGAGGCCACACGGGTAGGGAGAGGCGTGGACAAAATAACCCCGTTCAGGGCTGAGCGCTCCCATGCACTGCTCACTGGGTCCATTGAGAAAACGGTGGTATGGGGGGGGGGGGGGGGGNGGGAGGGGGGGGGGGGGGGGGGGGGGGGGGGGGGGATGTGAGCGCCGTGGCAGGGGAGGGGCGCAGAGCAGGCTTCCTGGAAAACAGACTTCCCCATTGTCGGTTCACGTGGTCACTCCGCAGTTATGCGTTAGGCCTCTCCTAGGTGCCGGCCCTGCGCTGGGCGGGGTACCATATACAGGGCAGAGGATAAAATAAACGTGGTCCCTGCATTCACCGAGGGAGCGTCCAGCCCCTAGCAAGGGAAAGACATCATACAGCCCAGGAGAAATGTGTAGTTACCAAGCACAAACATTCTAAAAGGCACCGATGGCTGAGAGTTAGGCAGTGTGTTGGGAGTATGGGGGTTGGGGGCTAGGGGGGGTGAAGATGACCCAGGACAGGCAGACTGGGGTGAGGCCAGGACTCAGCCTAGGGTCAGGATCAGAGGTCATTCTGGGGTCAAGTGTAGGGGTCTATCTAAAGCTGGGTTTGGTGCTCAAGCCCCAGAGTGAGAAGCTGCACTCAGGCTGTGACCAGGGTTAGGTCTTTGATGCCAGAATTAGGGGTTGGTCTGCGGCCAGGGTGAGATTCAGTCTAAATCCAGGGCCAGAGTCATTCTGAGGTCAAGCTTAGGGGTCAATCTGAGGACACTGTTTGGATCAGTCATACATTAAATATTCGCTGAGCATCTCCCTGGCTGTCTCCCTAGGAGTGTAGTGATGGATCTGTCAGCATCCCTGGCTTTCCTGGAACTCAGACTTGAATGTGAAAGACAGTCATTAAAGAAAGAATAGCCTGCGTGGCCAGCTCATTAATCGCCATTGCGATGAGGGGTATGGAGGGGAATGTGAAGAGTCCCAAGGCGTTAGAGTAGGGCATCCTTTAGTGACTTGACCAAGTAGCAGATGAGCCCACAACTCCACAGCTCCAAATAACCACTTACTACTGCTCACAGAATTTGTGGCTAAGGAACTGGGAAGGGCACGCTTGGGATGGCTTGTCTCTATTCATCCTGGACTTCAGCCGGTCGACCCAGTGCTGGAGGTGGCTCCATCTCTGGGACTGGAATCACCTCAGGCTCCTCACTCACAACTCTGGCACCTGCACCAAGAACACTCATTGATAGATTTGGCTTGGCTTCCTAACAGCACGGCGGCCTCAAGGTGCCCAGACCTCTCACATAAGCACACGTGTTACGGGAACAGGCAGAAGCTACGTCACTTTCCGAGTCCCCACCTCAGATGACACGGGGCATCATCACTCCCTCCCGCCTCCCTGGTTTAGGCAGTCAGTGTCCACAAGAAACAAGTGAAGGGGGTTTAGGCCCCGCCCTCAATGGGAATGGCAAGTCACACCGAAGAACAGGTGGCTACTTGGGAATCTCTGGGCAATCTGCTAGATACCAGCAGAGGGCAGGTCTTTGGGCTGCAGTAAGGGATCTGTCCCTGAACAGCTTCAGGAAAAGGGACACAGAGTTTGTTTCTAGAATGTATTCTGGCCTCTGGCGCTATGGGAGCTAATCATTTAGCCAGGCAGTCCCACCCCTTCAGGACACATGCGGATAGGTGGGAGGATTCAGGATTGAAGGAATTCTGTAGCTGTCCAGGTTCCAAATACTGACTCGCTGCACTGTGGAGAAAGGGACAGTTGTCACGTCTAGGTTCCAGTGCTGCACTCCTGCATCCGTCTCCCTTTGTAAGTTGGGACTGAATTCTCTGGGCCTGAGAAGATCAGAAGACAGCATTGTCCACACTGATTTGGTTCCTTGATCAAAACAGGTAGGCTTAATTTTGATTGGATGTCATATTTTAAAAACTCTGGTGACTTATAGGTCATCATTGTGGATGGAATTAGAAATGCTGTGAATCCAACTCATAGGCGGTACACCAGGGGACTCTGTCTTAATGGAATCCTATGGTGAACTCTTCTCTAAAATGAAGAGGAGTTTGGAGTTAAGGATTTTTTTCCCCTTTAGTTTTTTTTTTTTCTCCCCCCACCAGGTAGCAGGAAGCAGAGGCTCCAACCCCAGGCTGCAGGCTGAGATAAAACATTCCTTTACTCATGTTGGTCTTTCCCTGCCATCTGGAGTGTTGATATCTGTCAGGGAGGGGGAAGGAATTGAAAGGAAAAGAAATGGGTCCCAAGAGCAGCGAAGATACTAGTCAGAAGTGGACTGAGCCTGAGTTCTGTGGGTCTGTGGGAAAAATCAAAACAGCTGGAACAGTCACCAACCTGGAGGCTGTGAGGATGAAATCCGGCCACAGGGCCTTGGGGCCGCCTTCCTGTGGAGAGCGAAGGGCCTTATGTGTGAGCCCTGGGTGCAGGTCATGGCTCGCTGCCCACTCCTTGAATGGTCGTTGGGCCTCTCCATGGGCCTCAGTTTTCTCCCTGCACTGAGTCACTTCTGAGGTCCATTCCACAGCTCCTGGGTCCTAACCCCAACAGCACCCCAGCCACCCACTTTCACACATTCTCAAAGTCTGGAGCTCTGTCACAGTCAGGGTATGACCCCCTTCCTCACGGGCCTTGGGAAACTCCCTGAACTTGTCCCCTGGGCTGAGGTCAGGCGGGAAGCGTGGTTCATCCTGGGTTCTTGACCTATCATTCATCCTCAGGCAGCTTGGTGAATCATCTCATGGAGAAAGAGCCAAGGCCATTTGAAAATGGAAACCCTGTGGGCCCTCCCCTTCCCAGGGCTCTGAGAACAGGCCTTTGGTGGCACTTAGCCCCACCTCTCCTAGGGACCCGGATGTCAGTCTAGCTGCCCCTGCCAGGATCACTGCTCCCCCAGGAGCAGGTGGACCACCATGTCTTTCCCTCTCTTCCCTGAACTCAGGGCTCCGGGCTGCGGTGTGGCAGTGGCTGTACTGCTTGCCCTCTCTGGACCTGTGTCTGCATCTCAGGTTGCATTCCCTCTGCCCGGTCAGCCCATTTTGGCCCTTCCTCTCCATACAGACAATCTCAATCTGCCCCTCCAAATCTCAAGCACCTCCACCTCAGGAAGGTTTGACTGTGCTTACAGGACCTCTAGGAATATTCATGTTTTCCTTCACATTTTCTAGTCCCCTTAATTGCTTGTTGACTAGGCTAGTCAATGACACTTCTTGGCTGAGTATCAGAAACAGGTGAGAGATGGATGGCACATGCCTCTCTTTCGCAGACACTTGGGAGGTGACCGTGGAGACATGTTATAGATTTACAGCATCCAATGTGCTGGAACTAGCCACGTGTGGCAGTTCACACTACTGCAAATGAAATGTTCCTCTCCATGCAGAAGACTTAGTGTTCTAAGTCACATTAACCTCATTTCAAATTCCCAATAGCCACACCAGGCTAGCACTTCTGCATTACACAGCAGATACAGAATATTTCCTTGCTGAGTTTTCTACAGGACGGCACTGTTCCAGCTGGGGCGCCATCACCCAGGTCCTCAAGCGAGCGAGGAGCGGGGCCTCCCGCCAACTCACATGGACATGCAGCAGAAGAAAGTAAACTCACATCTGTGAAGCCACTGAGGTTTCAGAGGGAGCTGTACTCCCACAGAGCCCTGCCTGCCCTGCCGAGCACAGCCTCCCTGCGTGAAGTGAACAAGCTGCAGCAAAGGACCACGTTCTAGCTCGCTGGGCAAACGTCATAAGCAATCCAAACAATCCAGATAATAGCGTTGCCACCTTGCTGGCCTGGTGGGGGGAGCGGGCTGAAGCATAATCATGGGAGAGCTCCTGGAGGAGGTGAAACTAGGGATGGGCCTTGGAAAATGGGCAGGGTTTGCATAGGCTTGTGGTTTTTCAACCTACAAGATTTTTCTGGCTGCCCACCTGGGAAAGCAGAGATAGGCCAAGGAGAAGGGCAGGCATTCCAGGAGCACTCAGATGGGCGAAACACATGAGCAAAAATATTAGTGAAGATGCGAAGGGACTGAGCCATGCAGTTTTCCTTGGGGTTGAAAGGGAACCTGAGGGAGGCTCAGGGGATAAGTCAGATGGGAATTGAGAGGTGAACTTCTCTGCATGTTTCCACCCAGAGTTGTCCAAGACCAGGGGGGAGAGCCCCCAGGGAATAAAGGGTGAACTCATGTTGTTGTTACCGATAGTCAAGGGTGGGGTTGACCTCAGGAATGACAAGCCAGAATTCAATAACTGAGGTTGAAGAGTTTGACTGGGATGTGTGGGAATTCACAGAGGCGGCATTTTGCTTATGGAATGATCAGTTAATTGGTGATTAATTCACACCAGACGCTAGTTAACCCCAGAGCACCTCCCTTCTGGGTTCCAGGCTTAACTTTCCAATACTCCACTTGGCTTCCCTAGCTGGGTGTCTGCTCAGCAACTCAACCTCAGCCTGCAGGAGTCCACACCCACAGCCCAACCTGGCACCAACGGTCACAGTAATCCGAGCCTGTGACCATGGCTTTGGCCTTGCAATTGTCTGGGATTCACTCCCCCAACACCTCCACTACCACGCACACGTACGTGTACAGACAGGCACCACACACACACACACACACACACACACACTCATCACTCAATAATGCCAGCAATGCCCCCAACCTCTACGTCAACCTCTCTGCCTCCCCCAGAGTCACACCTGGCTCTTTTCCTCTTAGACCACAGCGGTCTCAAATGGCCCTGCCACCTGTCTCTCCATTCCCTCCAACCCGCCCTACATTCCTGCACCAAACAAGATTCCCCATACTTACCTGGGTCACGCCTCTGCTCAAAAGCCTTCAGGGATCTCAAAATAAATAAATAGATAGCTAGATAAATAAATAAATACACGAATAAATAAATCCTCTTCAGTTTGGCATTCAAAACCTTCCATTTGTTGACTCCAGTGCAATTCTGCCCAACTTTTTTTTTCTCATTTATTTTTTTATTTATAATTTTTTAAATTTACATATATTTGACATCAATTGTAATCCCCATCACCATATCACCAGCGCACCATCACCTCAGTCCCCCGTGCTCCCATCTGCCCTCAACCCTCCCTCTCCCCTCTCCCCACCAAGTGTCCCCAATTTGTCCTTGTCTTTTCATTTTTGGTTTTTGTGTCTTTATTGTTATTATTATTATTGTTGTTGTTGTTCTTATTCCTTTCCCAACTTCTTACTTCTCCCTTTGCACAAACTCCGCCTGTGCCACACAGCTCCCCTCCTTTCTCCTGAGACACTCCTGTCCTGTGAAGCTCTCTTTGATGATTCTCTTGTCCTGTCTTCTCACCCTTCTCCTATTGCCACTGTAAAGAGGCTCAGAAAGACAGGCATTGGGTCCGAGGTCTGGGGCCAGCTTTTGTACTTACTGGCTGTGTGAGCTTGGGCAAGCCGCTTAACTTCTCTGAACCTCAGGCTCCTCAGCTCTGAAGTCACGATAGTATGTACTTTGCAGAGGGCTGAGGTCTGGGAGATCACTTTGGGAATTCCAAAGTAGTACTCAGATGGGAGGGATCACATCACACTTTGGGCCTCATCTTATACACTCACCTTGCCTCCCATACCTCTAGTTCACAACCAGGACTCACCAAAGATGGCCAGTGGAAGGCGTTCGAGGCCTCTGTGGCGAAGGCCTCTGCATCTAGAATGCTCTACAGGAACAGTGGAAGCAACTCCTCCCTCCTGCTTTGGTCTGCACACCCATAAATGAGAGAATTGGACTAAGCACACAGAGGCTTCCAGGGAGCACAGCCCGATGCTGCGCCTGACTCCTCCCGCCAGCCTGAGAGCAGAAGCAGGGAGCAGCACTGCAAGCCTCGGGGTGCTTCGGGGAAATCTGGGAGTGGAGGGGAGGAGGAAGCTGGCCTTCCTCTCTTTCTAGCTACTCTCTGGGAAATGTTCCTGGTGGAGAGAAATCAAGTGAAGAGGGAGGCTGGGAGTGAATTCATGGACTTCTGTTTCCTTTTCCTGATCGGAAGAGTTCCCTTTGAGCAGGAGGGCCTTGCACCCAAACCTCTGCCAGCCACTGGCAGCGAGAGCTTCTGCCCTGAATAAAACCCTAACCCTCCATTGCAGCCACCAAGGCCCAGTGTGATCTGGGTCCTGCCAACCTCCCTCTATAACGCACCCTCCTCTGTGTCACATTGTCACGGCACCTTCTGCTTCCTGGAACAGCTGCTCCCTGCTCCTGTGGGCCCCTTTCTCTTGGCCTCAAATCCTATACAGCCCTACTCAGTGTCCACCCAGGCTTCAGGCTCCCCTCAAAGGCAGCCTCATCCAGAACCCCAAACACTGTATCTCCCTCATTGTAGGATCCCTCTTACACGCTTTCACAGCTAACGGTCCCATCTCTCCAAAGCTCTTCCCTGGCTCATAATTACCTAGTAGCACGTTATTTGTTTGATGTCTGTCTCCCCTACCAGATGGTAAGCTCCACGAGAGCTGAGATCTAGTTTACTCTCTGTTTAATCCCCAGCAATAAGCCTGACATATATAAATGGTAGGTGCTCAATAAAGATTGGGGAATGACTGAAGAGTGAATGAATGGGATAGCTGAGATGACTTTTTAAAAAAATATTTATTTATTTATGCATACAAGACCTGGGGTATAGGCCGGAGCCATGGGAAGTGAGAGGATTCACCAGAGACAGAGTGGGGAGCAGAACAGGCAGATGGACCAAAACACACTGCTGAGGGGAGCAGCAGGCGAGGCAGGAGAAGTCAGCTGTGCCATGTGGGTTCCCTCCCTGGCCAGGGATCGAACTCATGCACTGATGCAGTGCGTGCTTCACAGTCAGCGCTCAACCCACTGCGCCACCGGGGAGGCCCAGCTGAGATGGTTTTTTTAAGCAAGCAGAATACCCTTAACCCCACACGCGGGCCCATCTGCCCTGGAACACGCTACATCCTCTGCCCACACCCCGTTCATCCTCACTGGACACAGGGGAAGAGGCCCTGCGCATGGGCCTTGCGCTGAGGCTGGGCTTGCTGAGGATAAATAGTTCTAACAGAGAGGAGCCTCGCTTTGCCCAGGCACTGGGCTTAAACATGTCGATTTCTGAGAATCTGATTTCCCTGGACCCAGGCCCTTCCCGGGGCAGTAGCCTCAGCCTCCTGGGGGGGCTCTGAGCAGGAGCGAGGGTTCTGCCACCCTGGGGATACTTCACCTCCCACAGCTCTCGGCACCCCCCAGCTCATAATCTCTCCTCCAAGATGTAAAAATATGTTTCGAGGCACTAACTAGGGAGGTCATTACTTCAAAGACCCTCTTGGCAAATTCTTTTATGGGCCCCAGTTTAAAAAGCCAGAGTCTCCTTATAATGGGGACTCCGTAGGCAGGACCCACCTGTGAAAATACTGCCCTCTTCAGGGACTCAGCTGGGCTGGGAAGGGCAGGCAAGGCCACTCAGCTGCTCTCAGAGGAAGGGCGGGGGGAGTTTCAGAATAGTTTAAGAAATGGTCTTTTCCTAAAGAGTGGGAAATTCCTCCTGGCCAAAGACTCCAGATGGATGTTAACACTTTCAGTGCCTCCTTGAGGGAACCACGGTGTTCTGGCCCCAGAAGGCGCTTTCTTCAATAGGAATTCATGTCCTGCTGGGGCCACGCTGCATTCAGCCATCCCTCTGCCCCCCTCTGCTCCATGGCCTTGCCTCCCACCTCCCAAAGAAGGAGAGTGTTGGAATGGCAGTCCCTTTAGTCCCCAGAAGAGCTCCAAGCAAGGCCACCCTGACCTCAGTGCGTCCCTCTGGCTAGCATGGGGAGCACACCAAGCCAGCAGACCTACAGGCTCCCTCCCCAGGGGAGTCACATGGGCCTGCCTTCCTGGCTTCTCAGGAACTTGCAATTAGCATCCCTGCCCCACACCGATCATTTACTGTCTCCCTGTCTCTTTGCCCTTCACTGGCATGTACAATGCTCAGGGTCTGCCATGCTGAACCTGTACGGCTCCGGCTGCTGCCCTTTCCCTGCGTCCACTCACAGCCAGCTTCTCCCACCTGCTGCTGCCTTTCCTTCCTCGCCTTTTCTTTCTTCTCCTCGATCTGTGGCAGCGTGTCTTCTGTCCCCACCACTCTCTAGAAACAACTCTCTCCAAGTACCC
The DNA here is from genome assembly GCA_019455555.1 of Galemys pyrenaicus. Taxonomy (NCBI): domain Eukaryota; kingdom Metazoa; phylum Chordata; class Mammalia; order Eulipotyphla; family Talpidae; genus Galemys; species Galemys pyrenaicus. The sequence goes on from JAGFMF010011626.1 coordinate 2,323,110, forward strand.
CACAGATCTCCTAATTGCTAAATCCAATTTCCGCAGCATATGGCCCTGTCTCTCCATTTGGAAGTGTTCCTTCCCTTGTCTTTCCAGCACCGCACAGCACACCTGAGGAGGTTCCTATTTCCGGCTGCACCTTCTTCTCTATTTTGGGTCCCTTCAGAATTCTGCCTTTGATTCTCTTTTTTTTTTTCCTTAGTCCATATTAATTCCTACTCCTCCCACCCCCAGGTCATCTCATCTACTTCTATGATTTCAGACTCTAGAATCTTTGGAGCTCTCTCCTGACCTTTGACCCCATTCATTCATTCATTCATTCATTCCTGTGCTCATACTCTGCCTCGCTGGACAGATTGAGCACCTACCAGGTACTGTTCTCAGGACAAACAGATCAAGTCCCTGCTCTTGGTGGGAGTTCAAGGGGGACAATTAACAATGTGGTAGAGACAAGGCTGTCCCAAGCAGGACAAGCACTAAAAGAGTGTGGCCAGTGTGACTGGGGGAGGGGGCCACCGCCTCCATCAGGGTTAAGTCAGTGTCTTAGACAATGTCTAAGGTAGCAACACATTGTGAGTATTAAGAAACAAGGCTGTATGGGGCATGCCTGGTGGCAAAAGGGGTTAGGGAATGCACTAGGAAGCATTCGCAGCCACTGCAGCAAGAGTTCAATCCCCTGCTAGGGAGGTGACCCACATGTCGCAGCAGACCTCTCCTTCCCTGCCAGCTGCTCCCCTCAGCAGTGTATTTCAGACCATCTGCCTGCTCTGCTCCCTACTCTGTGTCCTGTGAATCTTCTCACCCCCCTACACCTCTGGTCTGTACCCCAGTTCTTGTATGCATAAATAAATCAGGAAAGAAAGAAGGAAGGAAGGAAGGAAGGAAGGAAGGAAGGAAGGAAGGAAGGAAGGAAGGAAGGAAGGAAGGAAGGAAGGAAGGAAGGAAGGAAGGAA
>JAGFMF010011626.1:2324864-2335385 GCA_019455555.1 Galemys pyrenaicus
GTAGACAGTAGAAGATAAAATTTGTGTATTCATAATTTTATAATTTGCTAAGATAAATAGAAAGAAAAGCTATGCAGTTAAAATAAAAGGGCAGGGTGAAGGAGTAAGGTACGTGTCTCCGGAAGCTAGACTAGGAACTCATTTTCTTCTTTCTGCATTTCAGTTTCAAACTTCCTTAAAGTTTTCGAAAAAAATTGACACTCAATATTTTTCAAAAGCAATAAATTGCTTTCTTACCACCTACGCCTATTTTTATATTCTCATTCCGTCCTAACTATATTTGTTCTATACTTTGGAGAATGAAGATCTCTGCCTTGGGTAAAAACCCCTCAAAAAAAAAGCATTTTTTCATTTTTTTTCAAGTAGGAGTTGACTGACCTGCCTCTCTCTGTCATCTGTTCCCAGATACCATCTGCCAGAAAACGTGTTCCATCCCTTCCTTTTTCTTCTTGCCTTGTATGATAAAAAGGAATCATAGAGGTTTTGACTTCTATCAGAACAGAGTTCTGCTGGGTATTTATAGAGACATAAGTGGTCCAGGGTGGGCTCCTAATTCTGACTTTTAACAACAAGCCTTTCCCAGAATCCCCCCAAAGGAATGAAAGAACAGGAGACAAAACAAGGCAGAGGAGCCTTGTGTCCCCAACAGGAACTTTACCCCAAATCCAGGAGCAGAGCTGAGCCAGATTCCTCTGGGCCTGGCTGGGTACTCTCTGCAGGTGAGCCCAGTCTCAGGTCCTGGACTCTGGTCAGGGGAGGGGGAAGGGCAATCCTGGGTGCGCCTGTCTGGAGTGGGAGCGGCGGCAACCCCCAGGGGGTCACTGGAAATGCAGGAGCTGTGTCTAGAGAAGGGCACTCAAAGGCCCTCCCCTCAGGGATAAGAGGACACTGGACAGGCTGTCAGAAGAGCTGGGTGAGCCACAAGGAGGAGCCAGGAGAGACCCCCGGCTTACCTTTCCTAGGCAATCAGCATCAATTGCTATGACCCATTAAAAACACAGACCATCCTTTGATATGGTTGCCAGGTCTTTAGATTAGGAACATGGTTACATATAGGTCCAAAAAGTGAAGTAGCCTATAACCACAATTCCCCAGAGTAATACTATTGAATTTTATTCAATACTTTGAACTTTAGTACTGTTGAAGCTATTGAATTTTGTACTTATTTTGTAGACAGTAGAAGATAAAATTTGTGTATTCATAATTTTATAATTTGCTAAGATAAATAGAAAGAAAAGCTATGCAGTTAAAATAAAAGGGCAGGGTGACGGAGTAAGGTACGTGTCTCCGGAAGCTAGACTAGGAACTAGTGCTTTACATAAACACGTTTTTACTTTTTGCAAAAATGGAATCTTCCTACACATTTTTTATAACTTTCCTTTTCAAACTGTATAATAAAAACATCTCTTGGAGTCAACGCTTCTATTTCTATAAGGTTTTTACTGACTGCATGTAATTCTATTGTTTGTGTATATCATCATTTATAGAACCAATTCTGGGGCCATTTTGGCAATATCCAATTTCTTATGATTTTTATTACTAAATCTTTATGCGTATAACTTTTAACTTAGGACTTAGAAAAGTTCCTAGAAACAGGGGCCTCCCTGGTGGCGCAGTGGGTTGGGCAACGCACTGTGAAGCAAACCACAGCCACTGCAGCACAAGTTCGATCCCTGCTGCCGGCTGGGCGGGGACCAACATGGCTCGGCAGACCTCTCCTGCTGTGCCCGCTGCTCCCCTCAGCAGTGTACTTCTGTTGATCTGCCTGTTCTGCTCTCTGCTCTCTGTGGTGAATCCTCTCACCGCCCCCCCACACCTCTGACCTGTACCCCAGTGCTTGTATACATAAATAAATAAATCTTTAAAAAAAAAAAAAAAGAAAAGTTCCCAGAAACATAATTTCTCGGAAAGGAGTATGCATACTATAAAAACTAAAGTTGTCCTTCTGGAAAGTTTGTCCCTCTTCACATCCCATCGATGGTATACAAGTGGCCTTCCCTTTGTTCTTTGCCAGCAGGTTTCTTTCTCTCTATTACTGTTTAAAATAATATATTTTCTTCCTCTTGGGAATATATTGAAAAAGTCTTATTCAAAAATTTGGAAGTCAGACAAAGGATAAAGGAAAAAGACTATATTTTGTAGATATTTACTGGGTTGTTTTTCTATTAATCGATTTAAAGAACTACTTAGGTGTTCTTGCACTTTGTCAGATACATGTACTGCAATTTTTTCCCATAATCTAGCTTATCTTTTATTTTCCTCGTGATAGTCTTTAAACAGCAAAAGTTTTTCATTTTGTTGATTAGTTTTTCCATTTTTTTTCCTGCTGTTCCTGATTTTTGCTTACCTTTTTGTAGTTTTAGCCTTTATATTTAGGTTTCTGACACATTTTTAATAACATTTTTTCATAGTAAGAGGTGAAGATTAAGGTTTTTTTCCACATGAATATCAGATTGCTCCAGCACCATGTGTTGAAAAAAACTATCCTTTGCCCATTAAATTAGCTTGTCCTCCTTGTTACAAATCAACTGGTTATATATAGATGAGTTGACTGTGGAACTCTGAGACGTTCTACATGTCACTGATGAGTCTACCCTTATAAAAATAAGAGACTGTCTTAATTACTGTTACTTGATAGTAAGTCTTAAAACCACTATCTATTAATTCTTTAGCTTCTTGATAAATAAATTCAAAAAATTTTATTTTGTTTTCCTTGTTTAACATTAAAGCATTTTAGGATCACAAATTTGCCCCTGAATAAAGCTCTGGATGCATGTTTGTTATACAGGACGAACTTGTACTACCAGGCATTAAAACACATTTTAAAGTTAAAATTATTAAATTTTATGTTAGTCTAAAAACAGAATTTAGATAGTACTCATTGAAGAAGTATAACATTTCCAGTATATAAAGTCCCAGTCCTTTGTAACACCAACCCACCCCCAGCCATCCCTACTGGAGGGGCTGTGTACGTTCCTGTGAATCTGTTCCAGCTGCTAGTCACTCACTGCTGTGCTCTGAGCTCCAAAACACTACTGTGTGTGGCCTCCACTACCTTGCTTAGCTCCCCATGGCCCTCACCAAGCCACCCATCATTAGTTACACCCTCCTGACCTGAGCCACATCCCTAGTGGCACCCAACATTGCTCAGTGCTCTCCTGACCTCTTGCTACTCACTCCTCTCTTCCCAGATGCTTTTCCTTGACCATTCGCCCTGGCAACTAGTGTGCACCACTCTGAAATAGCCCGCAGTATCTTCCACGGTGAGAAAAGTGCCCCCTCCAAGATGGCGCACTGGCGTGGAGGGGGCACATAGAAGGGTGTGTCCATCCAAAGGCAGGTCCATTTGGGTTCCAGAAACACTACACGGCTTTGTGAAAATGGCTTCCTTCTCAGGCCTTTCAGAATTTTGCTGAGCTCTTAAAAATAAACAGGATTATACAAGTAATGCAGCTCAGTGTAGAACATTTGAAAACGCAAATGTTACATGTAATTCACTACACTCATGCACACCGTTACTATTATCTTATGCATAGCTTTAGTTTAATTAAGAACCAAACTGTTTCCACAGTTGTATATCCTGCTATGATATGTTAATGTTACTTGGGGAATATCACTCTATTTCATTTAATTTTTTGAGAACTGTACTTTGAAGTCTGTATTTTCCCATAGGTGTGCTATATGTGCCCTTAACTATTGTCAATTATCTATAATAAACTATTTCCCTTTTACTTTTATAAATAAAGTGGGCTATGCATCCCTAAACACAACTGCATTTGGGGGTGAATTAAATGGGTAAAGGGGATCAACTGTACTGTACAGTGATGGATGGAAACTGGATTTTTGTGGTGATCACGAGGCCAAGTACAGAAATGTTGAATTATAATGCTGTACACCTGAAACTTATATAGTGTTGTAAACCAATGTTCGCTCAATAAAAATTTATTATTAATAAAAAATACATCTGCATTACTTATTATTTCTTTATAATAAATTCCTAGAAGTAGAATGACTGGTTGAAAGAGTAAAAGTCATTGTAAAGCTCCTCCTATATAAAGGACCAATTTCTTTCTAGAAAAATTTTATCAGTTTATACTCCCACCGGCTGTGAATAACTGTGTCATATAGCACTCTAGCAAGCGCTGTTTCTTTGCTAATTTGATAGGTTAAAAAACACTTTATTATTGCTTTAATTTGCATATTTTGATTACCAGCCATGTTAAAAATTCTTAAGTGTGTTTATTAACGTCTCATAGCTTTGTTTCAAAGTTTGTTATGTATTTAGAAAATTGCAGTTTTTCCTTTGGTTCCAAAAAGGAGGAGACAAGGACAGACTGGGGACACTTGGTGGGGAGGGGAGGGGGAGGGTTGGGGGGAGGATGGGAGCACGGGGGACTGAGGTGATGGTGCGCTGGTGAGGTGGTGATGGGGAGTACATGGGGATTACAGTTGATGGCAAGTATATGTAAATTTTAAAAAAATATTTTATATTAATAAAAAATATATTAAAAAAAGAAAGAAAATTGCAGTTTTTTCCATGTGTGTTCAATATTTTAAATTACTCGTGGATATTTATTTAAAAATAGTACATATTCTTTTAACCTAGGCTGAAAATTTTACATTGCTGCTTAAACTATTTGGATGGATAGTTCTAGGTTAAAAATGTCTCAGGAAAGTTCTATAATTTTATGCACATAGTTTTCTATTTTATAAATCTCTTCTTACAGTTCTAATTGGTTTTGCTTTGTGTCTTTTGATGCTACCGTGTTTGGAGCATAAGTATCCGTGGCCCTTCAAGGAAACAGATGGTCCACTCTAAGTGGGTAATTGGAAGAGGGTTTAATAAAGGGACCGCGTGCAAAGGTGTGGTTCTGGTGCAGTGAAACCACAGAGGTAATAGAGTACACTAGGCTAGAAAGAACAGGGCACATCATTTCCTTGGGCTGGAAGGGGATAGGGTGAGAATAGATAAGGACACCTGGAAACAGGGAGCGCCACGGGAACTGTGACTGCAGGCGCAGGACAGAGCCAACTGGAGGCACCCTGACATTCATTTTCTTACAGTTCTTGAGAAGTATAAAAATATTCCAAAGTGTCTACAATTCGTTCCTCCTGTTGCCCACCATCAGTATGCAAAGAAGTGAAATGGAATCCCATGGTGACTAGCACTTTCTCTGACTCAAGATAGTTGTATGGCTAGTGTTGGCCATGGCACGAGAGTCACGTGTTTGCCTTTATGTGTGACAGTCAGTCACCCATAAGGCTCCTGGAGAGCTCTGCACCCCAGCTCCTAGCTCCAAGCTCCACCCTCCCCTTAACCTCCTACTGATGCACTTCCTTGCATGCAGAGGGCAGAGGAGCTGTCCACAGAGCCCCTAGGGGTCAGCCCCTGGACTCCAGAGCCACAAGGAAACAGAGAAAGAAGAGATAGGAGGGGGTACATGGGGGAACGGTAGGGACTCCCTATTGTTAAAAAGCTCCTGTGAGTTTTAATTTTCTTTAGAAAGTGGATCTTTGTGACCTTCTTTTTCTTTGATTCTACTCTTTTTTTGGTTTCTCATTTACATGTTTTCTAGTGTAATTTAGCCTATGTCTTTGCTGATGGTGTGCGTGCAATTTGACGTATTATTTGCATAGTTTGCACATTTTGACTGTGAGCCAAGAGTAAAGGGAAAATACACAGGTGATGAGCAGCATCTGAAAGCTGTCTCCTAATATCCATTTCTCTCTCCTCTGTGGCATTAGAACCCTCAATGGGCACCTGAGCCCATGGCTCCCCCAACCCCACCCCAGCCTTTCTTAAAGCTGGGTGGTCATGGGACTACGATCTGGCCAGGGGCATGTGCAGGGAAGTGATGTAGGCAGCATGGGCCATTTCCCTGAAGGATGGAGCATGATGAGCTTTTTCTCCCTTGTTCACCAGCTGGTGGGGCATGAATGTGGTAGAGAGATACCTGGGATGACAGGATGCTGGGGCAGTGGGGCCCTTGGACTCTTGGATGCTTGTCTCTAAACACTCCAGAGAAAGGCACAAATTTCTCTTCAATCAGTCAGTACTGATGGGGCTGTCACATCAAGCCACACCTCATTCCTAACTACCACAGATATCGATGGGCACAAAGTCAGCCTCCCACTTACAGGGGAGAAGAGAACAGAGATTAACATCTTCTGAGAATCCACTATATGCTTTCACCTGTATTATTGCATTTAATCCACCCAATAATCCTGCAAAATGGATGTTATTATCCCTGTTGTTACTCATGAGGAGATTGAGACTTGCTTACAGTCACACACCTAACCCCTGACTAGGGCGTATCTAACTAGGGCGAAGGAAGCCCAGGTTCCCTTCATGCTGGTCTCTTGAATGAGTGAAAAGAAATGAGGCTCCCCACTGGGCCAAGAGCAAACTTAAGTACAGGCCTTAATCACCTGATATCCTCTAGAACCAGTGTGCTTTGGGGAAACAAATAAGCCACACCACCTTGTCTTCATAGCAACTGTTTTTTACAACTCAAATTCATTCTTCTTTTTGTTCAAATGAGGTAATACTAGGATGTCCTACCAGGCTTGACACCATAATGCACCCATCATCAGACACCATAGTCCAGCACCATGTCCATCGTGCCTCCTTCTCTCTTTACTCTTTCCCCTTTCCCCACCCCTCCCTGCTCTGATTCTGTGCACTGGATGCTTCAGTTCTACAGTCAGCTTTTAAGGGTTAATTTTTTAAACTTGGCTTTATGTGGCCCTTTGGTTTGGTTTCTCTGTGGTCCACATGTTAGTGACACTGTCCTGACTTATTTCACTTAGCATTATCCCTTCCGGTTCCATGCATGTTGCTGCAAATAGCATGAGTTTATCTTTTTGATCACTGAGTAACATTCCACTGTGTGTGTGTGTATATATATATATATATATATATACACACACACATATGTATCATCTCTTCTTAATCCACTCTTTAGCTCTTTAGCTCTGAGGAATGGGCCAGGAACCCTCAGCTGCAGGAATTTATGAGTATTCAGAAATGCAAGAACTCCAGCTTCTTGCTGTTAAAGAGAGAGGCCTGAAAAGACTGACTGTCACACATAAAGGCAAACACGTGACTCTCGTGCCATGGCCAACACTAGCCATACAACTATCTTGAGTCAGAGAAAGTGCTAGTCACCATGGGATTCCATTTCACTTCTTTGCATACTGATGGTGGGCAACAGGAGGAACGAATTGTAGACACTTTGGAATATTTTTATACTTCTCAAGAACTGTAAGAAAATGAATTGGGTCAGGAAATGTGTTCAGTTCCTGGACATCATTAGTTAGAAAAGGCTCCATATTTATACCTTCCTGGGCTCTCTTCCAGATGACTGATTTGGACCAGCACTTTAGGAGGGTGGGGAGACTGTAAAGTTTGCTCATCTTTAAAAATAATCAAGTTGTCATTTCAATCACCTAGCATAAGCCCCAAATATCCATACCAAGCTACCCATTCCAGGTACTGCGGAAGTTTCCAGGCCTCTTGGTAACAAACCTTGCCTAGGTTCTAAGTAAAAAAGAAGGGAGTAACACCTTTTCTTTATTTTTGTTGTCTGGTAGTGCTCACTCCAATGTTCTCTTTCAAAGTACAGGAGTAAGGAGCTTCCCTGGTGGTGCAAGGGGCAAAGTTACAGCTTTGTGAAGCTATCTGCAGTCATTGTAGCATGAATTTGATCCCTGGCCAAGGAGGGACCCACATGGACCTCTCCTGCCTCGCCCGCTGCTCCCCTCAGCAGTGTATTTCAGTCAGTCTGCCTGTTCTGCTCCCCACTCTGTCTCTGGTGAATCCTCTCACCCCTGGCGCCTCTGGCCTGTGCCCCAGTTCTTGCATAAATAAATAAATCTTTAAAATAAAAAATAAAGTGTAGGTGTGAGATGTAAGTGAGGTTCATTTTTGGCTTGTGAAAGTTCAGTTGTTACAAGACCATCATTTGAGACTATTCTTCCTTCACTGATGTGCTCTTGTACTTTTGTCAGCAGTCAATTTATCAACCTCATACCATATACAAAAATTAATGAAAAATGAACCAAACTGTTAAATATAAACATAGACCTGTAGAATTAGAAGTACATGGGTGTGAATCCCCATGACCTCGGCTTCACAGATATGACAACAAAAATTCAAGCAATAAAACAAAAAATGTACAATAACAACACTGTAAACCTCTGTGCATCAAAGGATGCCATCATAAAGTGATAAGACAATGCACCAAATTGGAGAAAATATTTACAAACCATATATCTGATGAGGGTCTTAGTATCCAGACTATATAAAAACACTTACATGGGCCTCCCTGGTGGCGCAGTGGGTTAAGCAACGCATTATGAAGCAAACAGCAGCCACTGCAGCACAAGTTCGATCTCCAGCCAGGGAGGGGACCCACATGGTGCAGCAGACCTCTCCTGCTGTGCCCGCTGCTCCCCTCAGCAGTGTACTTTAGTTGATCTGCCTGTTCTGCTCCCCGCTCTGTCTGTGGTGAATCCTCTCACCCCCCACACCTCTGGCCTGTACCCCAGTGCTTGTATGCATAAATAAATAAATCTTTAAAAAAAAAAAAAACACTTACAACTCAACATCAAAAGACAGACAACCCAGTCATAAAACAGGCAAAGGAGGGCCTCCCTGGTGGCACAAGGAGTTGAGTGCCACATTGTGGAGCTTCTGCAGCCACTGTAGCAGGAGCTCAATCCGATCCAGCCAGGGAAGGGACCCACATGGCCCAGCAGACCTCTCCTGTCTCACCCACTGCTCCCCTCAGCAGTGTGTTTCAATCAGTCTGCCTGTTCTGCTCCCCACTCTGCCTCTGGTGAATCCTTTCCTCCCCTGCACCTCTGGCCTGTACCCCAGCTCTTGTATACATAAACAAATATATCTTTAAAAAAAAAACAGGCAAAGGATTTGGATTTGACATATTTCAAAAGAGGACAGAAGATATTTCTAAGGAAGTTCTCTTTAAGGAAGATGTTCAAAGGCCGACAAACACGTGGAAAGATGCTCAGCATCCCCAGGATGCCCATAGTGAAACAAAACCAAACCAGAAGCTAACAAGGGTTGATAAACCTATGGGAAACCATTGGAACGCTCATTGATAGCTGGTGGAAATGTGAAGCTGTGAGGCAATTATGGAAAAAACCTTAGCAATTCCTTAATAGGTTAAACATAGAGCTACAATATGACCCAGTAACTCTACTGCTAGGTATATATCCAAAAGAATTGTAAGCAGGTTTTTAAACAAAATCATGTACGCAAAGGTTCACAGCAGCACTTACTCATAACAGTCAAGAGGTGGAAAACACCCAATCCTTTTATTGGGGAACGGATAAACAAAATATGGTATATCATTAAATGCTATGTTACTCAGGTATAAAAAAGGAAGAAGTTCTGATACATGCTACCCTGTGGACAAATGCTGAAAACTTTACGCTGAGTACAAGAAGCAAGATGCAAAAAGTTGTATATTTATGATTCTGTTTATATGAAATATCCAGAAAGGCAAATCCATAAAGACAGAAATCAAATTGATGGTTGAGGACATGGTAACTTTAATGGTGAATGTTCCCCAGAGACAGTGGCAACTTTTGGGTAATGAAAAATTCTGGAATGAGACAGTGTGATGGTTCCTCACTGTGAAAATACTAAAAGCCAATGAACTGCCCCTTTATGATTAAATTCATAAAATTTATGTTTTATGTATTTTACAACACACAAAAGACAGCAAGTGGTGACATTTGGGTCTATTTCTGGGCTCTATTGTGCCATTAATGTGTGCGTCCACCCCTTCATTTATGGAGTACTATTGATTTCTATCAAGTCACAGTCTATTTTTAACTTAGTGTGATTCCTCCAGCTTTATTCTTCGTTTTCAGTTTTCTTCAGGTATACTATTTCCTATAAATTTTTAACAAATAAAGCTTCATTGAGATACAATTCACTTATCACTTAAATTCGACTAGGGTGTACAATTTAGGGTTTTTTAGCATCTTCACAGATATGTACAGCCATCACCTCAATCAATTTTAGGACATTTATCACCTCAGAAAGAAACCACTTACCTTTTAGTGGCCATCTCCACATTCCCAGCTCTAAATGACAATCAGTTTCCTACCTCCACAGAGTCTTCTTTTCTGGACTTTCATATGAGTGGAGTCAAATATGTTTCTTTGCTTTCTTCAGTAATTTTTATCTTTTTTTTAATTGAGGTAACATTGGTTTACCACACTGTACATAAGTTAAGGGTTCACACCTCCTCATACGTATATCACCACACCAAAGCACCACCATAGACCTTTGGCTCCTCCCCTCTTTGTCCCATCCCACTCTCTTTCCTCTTCTGGTAGCCTCAGTTCTTTTTTTTTTTTTTTTGCATTTTATTTTATTATTTTTTTTAATTTTTTTTATTAATATAAAATTTTTTTAAAAATTTACATATACTTGCCATCAATTGTAATCCCCATGTATTCCCCATCACCATCTCACCAGTGCACCAT
>JAGFMF010011626.1:2336660-2375961 GCA_019455555.1 Galemys pyrenaicus
CTCCCCGCTCTGTCTGTGGTGAATCCTCTCACCCCCCACACTTCTGGCCTGTACCCCAGTGCTTGTATGCATAAATAAATAAATCTTTAAAAAAAAAAAAAGAAAGTAGATCTTTGGTGGTATTTACTGAAAATGAGCTCATGGGTACCCTCTGGCCCAGCGAGTCCATTATTAGTTGTGTACCAGTGCTCGTGACTGCACTATTCATAATAGTAAAGACTAGAAATAATGCAAATGTGCATCTGCTACTGGATAGATAAATGGTGGCATATTGCGTGATGAAAATCTGTACAGAAAAGAGTAAGATAATTATAACCTCACAAAATAATACTGGGCAAGAGTGCAGATGGTACAATTTGCTTATATAAATTTCAAAAATCAACAAAATTAATCTATGGTGAAGGAGTCAGAATAGAGAATTCCCTTGAGGGCAAAGAGACTAGTAACTGAAAGTTCTGGGAAGGTGGCAATGTTGTATGTCTTGATCTGGATGTTGGGTATAAGGATTTATTCATTGACCTGCATACTTAGGATTAGTACACTTTTTTGCATACTTGTTGTTTCTACAAAACATTTATAAAATTATATTTATTACCTTACTAAAATCTAAGTGCAAAATCTAAACCACTAGCAGACAAAGAAATGTAGATTAAATAATAATGAAATGTCACTTCATTCAGTGACTTCAATTCCTAGAAGACATGTAGAGAAAAAGAAGGTCTAACATTGTTCATGGCAATATGAAATGTTAACGCTGTTATGAAAAGCAACTTGAAAATACCTATAAAACTATATATACCTATAACCTAATAATTTCACTGTCTAGAATCTAGTTATAACATTAAAATCTCTAGTATGTAAGGATATAGATTCAAGGACATTTATTGCAGCACTGTTATTGTGGAAAAAAATCTGAAAACAAAACTAATGTCTATGAATGGGAATGGTTGAGAAAATATGGTTTGGCCTCACTGTGGAATATTACGCAGCCATTTTTTAAAAAAGGGACTAGAAATATGTCTTTTGCTCCAGTGGGAATTTACATAGGCTTTATTGAACAAGAAATGGAGAAAGATAAATAATACTTCCTCTTCATATTTTTAGAATAAATACCAGACAAAATAAACCCTTTTTTTTTTTTTTAAATGCAGCTGTTTAGATAGAAGTGCTGAGACTCTGGCCATGAATCTAGATTTCTAAGTAAATTCCTTAATTGCACCTTCATTGCTGTGTTCATTGCACTTAGGCTAAACTCTGTGATGGGGAGGTATCTCCATATCCATTGTCCAGCAATATTTCTTCCACATTAGTAGGTATGAGTGTGTTTGTACACAGGGAAAATATGAAAGTTTACACACTAGTTCACTAACTACTGGTTGGGGTTGCTATTATACAGGAGAGGGAAAGAGGTACCAAAAAAGGGTAAACAAAAGCAACACATCCATACCTTTATGTGATACTGTAACAGGGTGGTCCCCAGGAAAGGGGGAAGTTCCAGAATCCCAGTTCCGCCCTAAGAGGGTGGAGCTGAGCAAAGATAAGAAGATGCTGGAGAGAGGAGGGCAGAAGGAAGGCAGAAAGAAGGAAGCAGGATGGAGAGCAGCAAGGAGACCTGGAGGAGGCATGTGGAGCAGAGGGACATATGAAAAAACTGTGCTTGCTTTTTAGTCTTAAATTGGTTAGAACAGATGTGGGCGAGAGACCCGTGGGGAGGTTAACAGTGGCAGCTTTCATCTTAATTTTAATTTTTCTCTTTTCCTCCCGGATTTGTTTAACTCTTTCTGACCCTTTTCTATGGGTCTCTACTGAAAGGTCCTTTAGACTTGTGGCAGGCTTTTGGGCCTTGCTTTGGGTCAATCCTATTTGACTGAACTTTTACCCTCAAGGAGATGGGTAACTTTAAATGCTTAATTTAGCAACTATATTCTTTGTCCTTTCTGTAATGTACCTTAATTGTATTAAAATTCCTTTCCATTAAAGGTCTTATATGTTTGTCTTAATGCGGCGGATGGCAGAACCCATTCAGAGAGGGCAGGTTTGGGGGTGCTGGGGTGCCCCTCTCCCTGCCCTGTAACAATATGACTTGTGTAGACGCATGAAGAAATCAAATAACTTTAAAAGACAAAAATCAAATAATAACTTTAAGGTCCTCTTGTTAGGGGGAAAGGTGGTCCTAAATGGATTATGGGTGTGTGGACTCCAACCCCCACTCCAGACCATCAGTGTTCCAGAACCACAAATCCGATAAGATGATTATCAAAGAGTGGATTACTGGGACCTGAGGGTGGATTAAGCAGCCAGGCTGGCTATGAAGCCGAGGTGAGCCTAGGAGACACTCTCATTCTACTCGGAGCCAGCTCTCAACACGCCATTGCTTAGATCTGGTAGAGTATTTGTATCCCTTTCTTTTTCCTTTGGTGTTATTACTATTTTATTCCCCTTCTTTCATAAAATAAAATGTGTTAATAACTTTTGCCACGTGTACCTGGAGTTGGGACTTTTAAGTCTTCTGAGCGCGCGGGTGGAGAACCCAGTGTGGGGAACCCATTTTATATTAGGGTTGCCCTGTAACACTCTTATGAAAGAGTGATCAGTAGGTTAATTCTTTTGCATCTTTCTAATCATTTCAGACATTTAAAAAACTAAATCCAGGGTTACAAACCCCATTATTTGCTTCTAAAATATACTTGAGTATTTTTATTTCATATTTCTATTTAATACATTTCTACTTAACATTTTTGTCTTTAAAATGCTTGGAGCTCACTCAACATTACCTGACTCTGTTTTTTTGTTGTTGTTGTTGTTTTTCATAATACCGATTGCCAGCTTAGGGGGTAAGTACCATCTGCTCCTTTATCCTGTCCTCCACACTGGGGGGCACAGGAGCTGGGGCAGGGTCAGGCAGGTCTAGCATTTTCTTTCCCTGGACTCTGGCCTATTTCTCTGAGATGGAGGCTGGCCTCCCTGCATCGTCCTGGTGTACTACTTATCACTAGGTTTACCCCAAAGGCAGTGTCTTTTAAGCATGACCATCCTACCCAAAATATGACTCCAACTGAGTCACATCACAAGAACTGCAGACAGGAGGCAATTTCTCTTCCCTTCATTTTAGGGCCCACCTTCCAAGTTCTTATTTTCCAGCCCTATGATTAACCTTTGCAAGCACGAATGACAATGAGCAATCAGCTCCTGTCAAGAAAACCCCAGCCCCACCCACAGGAATAAGGTCTTGCCCTTTGACCTTTAAAAGATGTCCAAACCCAAAGTTACAAATCAAGACATTTCCCATACTCTGTTTTATTTAGTCCTGCAAGCTTTCAATAACCTGAGTCAAATGAAAATCACTCCTTTTTCCTCTAGCAACAGTGTTGGCCAGACCTGCACAGGTTTTCTCCGAGACTTGTGCCCAAATGCTGGAGTGTAACATAGAAACAGCTCGGGAGAACAAGCGATATTATGCAAAGAAAGACAGCCTTACCCAGCAGTTGTGAAAGAGGAATTTCTTTAAAGGAAGTGTTTCTGCAGAGGTGCAGCTCTGTCCACCCCTCCCCACTCCATTATGCTCACTCAATATAACCTGTTAGCATTGTTATGCAGACACTTGGCTCTTTGGAAATCCATTGCCTTTGATTTGCTTAATCAGAAAGGCCATTGCCTAAGAATAAGTCCAAGAACTCATCTCTAGCAACAAAGGAAATCACTTGAACTTTGAGAGATGGTTGCAGTACAATCATCTTTATCAGGACTATATAAACTCCAGGACTAATCCTTGGTTTAAGATCAAGCTCAAAATGTCATTGTTTTTCTTCCCTCAACAGCTTCTACAAGGAGATTTCCAAAGTGACTGGTGGAAGATAGACCGTAGCTAGTGCCGTGCACCAGACACTGTTCCAAGCATGCTCTGTCAAGGACAGAGAAACTCAGAGAGGTTAAGTGGTTTGTTCAAGGTCTCATAGATAACCATTAGAAAGCCATTATTGGAAACCAATTAGTCTGGCTCTGGCCCTCTTAACTGTGACCTACTCTGCTTGCAAGGTTAAGAACAACAACCAGGTCTGGGGCAGAGACCCACTGTATATCCCTTTCTCATTTGTAACAGAGGCTGGGCACCATGACATGATCTTGGTGCAGACTAAGAAGCCAATGTCCCTCCATATGTGTGCTGCAACTCTGTTTCCCCACAGTCAAGGAGAACTGCTAGGCGTAGTCCCTTTGGTGCTTTTCTTGGCATTGTTATTTCTGCTGGTGCCGGCTCATCTCCTGGGACAGCAGATGCTCACTCTTGACAGCTCATTGGGCCCTGCTGTTGTTATAGGGTAGGTAGCGAGGTACCCCAGAACCCCCAAACCTGCCCTCTTTAAATGGGTTTTGCTATTTGTTGTATTAAGATAAACATATGAGACCTTTAATGGAAAGGAACTTTAATATAATTAGGGTATAATACAGGAAGGACAAAGAATATAGTTACTAAATTAAGCATTTAAAGTTACCCATTTTCTTGAGGGTAAAAGTTTAGCTAAATAGGATTGGTTTAAAGCAAGGCTTAAAAGCCTGCCACACACTTAAGGGACCTTTCAGTAGAAACCCATAGAAAAAGGTCAGAAAGAGTTAGATAAATCGGGGAGGAAAAGAGCAAAATCAAAATCAAGACGAAAGCTGCCATTGTTAACCTCCCCACGGGTCTCTCACCCACATCTGTTCCAACCAGTCCAAGACCAAAAAGCAAGCGCAGTTTCTTCACATGTCCCTCTGCTCCACATGCCTCCTCCAGGTCTCCTTGCTGCTCTCCATCCTGCTTCCTTCTTCCTCCCTTCCTTCTCTCCTCTGCAGAATCTTTTTTTCCTGCTCAGCTCCACCCTCTTAGGGCGGAACTGGGATTCTGGAACTTCCCCCTTTCCTGGGGACCACCCTGTTATACTGTCACTGTGGTTCCTATTCAACAAAGTCTCTCTGATTAGAGGATGGGAGGCAAGGGAGACAACATGAGAGAATTGCAGACCGATGAGTATAACACCTTTTACCAGCAAAATGCTGGGATGGACTAATAAGCAGGAAGTTTCTACCCACTCCATCACCAGGCATATCCTGGGTGATCAAGGAAAGGCTCACAGCAAGAACTTAGCCTGGGGGCCTCCCGGTGACGCAAGAGGTTGAACACAGCACTGTGGGGCTTCCACGGCCACTGCAGCATGAGTTGATCCCCGGCCAGGGAGGGGACCCTCATGGCACAGCAGACCTCTCCTGCCTTGCCCCCTGCTCCTCTCAGCAGTGTATTTCAGTTGATCCTCCTGTTCTGCTTCCTGCTCTGTCTCTGGTGAATCCTCTTATCCACCACACCTCTGGCCTGTACCCCAGCTCTTGCATGCATGCATAAATAAAAGTCTTTAAAAAAAAAAAGAACCTAGCCTATCTCCACTTGGCTATTCAAATATAGACCAAGCACCACTGCCAAAGTGGGTCATCCTGGCTTCAAGGAGCCGTTTATCGAAGACTCTCTGGAAATTTTGTTAAATGAGATAAAGAAAGACTAGCTGGCTTCTCATAAGTTCAGTGAATTCGTAACTGGCTGAACCACTATACTTAAAGAATGCTGATAACTATACCAAATTGGAGGGGTGACCAATAATGATGACAAGATTGGGATTCCAAAGGCTCTCGATAGACCAGAACTTGGGCTGATCTACCAATAACAAAATGAATAGAACCAGTTAAAAGGTTTTCATTTAGATACCAAAAAAGCAATAACAAAAACAGCAAGAGCATTCTTGAGTTAATAAATCCTTTCATTAGATGGGGGTGCTCTGGACTTTAAATAATAAAAATAGCTGATCTCAGCTGGGTAAGGCAATTTGTCATCTCTTATAACAAAGAAACAGAAGCCAGGTAGCTGCCGGTGTGAAAGCTATCCTTCTCCTAGGCGTTCAGGCTGGTTCTCAGCCACAAAGCAGGGGTGGGTTTGCTCTCAAGGGACATTTGACAATGCCTGGAGACATGTTCGTTGTCATGACTGGGATGAGGAGGTATGCCACTGGCATTTAATGGGTAGATGGGTAGAAAGAGGCCAGGGATGCTGGCAAGCATCCTATAAAGTATAAGCCAGCTCCCACAACAAAGAATTGTCAGCCCAAAATGGCAAAATGCTAAGAAATCCATATTTAGAGTAATGCAGATGTAGGGTGGATGAAGGCAGAATACTATGGCAGAGGAGTGGAATGAAACGGGGGCTTTCAGGAAGTAAGAAGGGAAGGTGGATATTGGAGAACCCCTCATAAAGATGACATATTTATATTTAAAAATCATCTTTTGCTATTTATATTTAAAAAACATCTAGTTGACTAGACCAAGGTCATTGGTAGCCCACAGAAGGTCTTTCTACGAATTAGAAAAGGCACCCCCACGTCAGACACTTGACTGCCACCTGCTGGAAATTATTATAAGAGATCTATAAGTCTACACACGATTGTAAATAGAGCCCCCTAGAGTTGTGCAGGGTAAAATCTCACGATAAACCTTCTGTGAGTCTGATGTCAGATGTGATACAGCCCTGGAAGATGTCAATCAAAGAAGTCGCTTGGGGTTTACAAAAAGGAACTTTATGTCCTAGGTCAGGAGAGTAAAAGAGCTCTCTCTATTCTATACAGTCAGACCCCAGCTGGAATTCTTGATTACATTCTTGCTTTAATGTTTTAAGATAGAAAGTGGCCAAAGAAGTTGGACCAGAGGAGGGAGAAGTCAAGAAGTCATAATACATGAGAAATGACTTAAAAAAAAAAAAGAATTCAAGATACAGAACTTGGAGAAGAAAACACTAGAAACTGGCAAAAGGCAAAAGTGATGAGTGGAACCATAAACTCATGTCATCTCAGGGCTGGCAGTCACCTTGATGGCCGCTTCTTCAGCTCCCAGAAATCCCGTCTCCATTGCTTCCACAGTGTTTCCTGGCAGCTGGCCTGCCAACGGAGCTGCAGCAAATCCTGAGGGTTTTTCTTGACATTGAACTCTGTCCTCTGACTCCCATCATTCCCAGTCTCCTCGACTGCTCTCCAATGACAAATAGGTTTCAGACAGTTGTGTTTGTATAACAACCAGGGTTTCCTCTCAAGGACTTCAAGTAGAAGGTGGACAAGCATTGGTCAGGATGAGATTGCTCATCTCTAAATAAACATATATATATGTATATGTATACTTATATACCCAAGTTATTCTTGGTACACAAGTATGACCTTTGAGCTACAGAACGAGGAGTGTGATTTTCAGACATATAACTGGCTGTGTGGTGCTAGGTTTTTCTTCCCCATTCCTCTCTCTCATTGTACACATTTACACAGTTTAAATTTATCATGCTTAAATTTATCATAATTCATTTAATCAGTCCCCAACTGAGAAAACTTTAGGTTGTTTCCAGCTTTTCGTCATTATAAACCATACAGTGATAAACATCCTTCCATATAACCTTTGGGCACTTACATAAATAGTTTTATATTCCCAGATGCAATTTTCAAATTGCATTAATTTATACTTACACCCACAGCAATACCCAACAATTATACTCATACTCATTTCTATCAAGCCGATAAATTTGAATTTCTTTTATTAGTGGTAAGGTTGGGCTGCTATGTTTATTGATTTTGGTGAATTGCTCTTCGTAATTTGCCTTTTCTCTGAGTTATTTTTATAAAAGTACTTAGTATATTGTGGATATTAATGATTTGTTCTGATATATCTGTTATAGATATCATTTCCACCTGAGTTCAGTCCCAGGCCATGGAGCTAACCCACATATGGCACAGCAGACCTCTCCTGTCTTACCCACCATCTGTTTAGGTCTTTTGTTGGACAGAAATTATTAATAAAATCCAATGTAATAATATCTGACATTGTTTTACATCTTTTAGGTTTTAAGTTATGCTTAGAAAGATGTTTCAAATGGAAAGACTATGCATGCTTCCTCCAATATTTTCATAGTAAACTGCTATTTGTTAAATTAGTAGGATTAGTAAATTTAATAGTAAACTTTATTTTTGTATATGGTGTCCAATAGCTATAGAACCATGTTTTAAAAGCTTTCTTCCCCTAATAATATGTTTGCAATCTTTTTGCATAATTTATGTATATATATTTATATATGTATCTCTCTGGGCATCCATCTATTTCTAAATTCTCTATTCTCTTCCATTAATTAAATTCTCTTTTCCAGTATCAGTGCCATGATAGCTCATAAAACAAATTTCCTTTCAGTTTCATCTCATAAGCTTTGAAATCCTCTGTTTCCTTTGTTATGAAGTAAAAAATTATTTGTAAAATATTGTTTTTAAATGACTCCTTTTTAGAAAACCTCTTATTATTCTTAATGTTATTGTACTATGATCAGTTTTGGAAATTTATTGAGAATTTGTTTATTAACTTGTACATGGTAACTTTTTATAAGTGATTCAAAATTTTATTGCATAGTTTAAAGTCAGGCTTACTGAGCCTCCCTAGTGGCCTGGGGGTTAAGATTCAGGTTATCACTGACTGCTAGGCCCTGAGTTCAATCCCAGGCCAGGGAGCTAACCCACATATGGCACAGCAGACCTCTCCTGTCTTACCTACTGCTCCACTCAGCATTCAGTAGATCCTTCTGTTCTTCTGCTCCCCACTTGTCTCTGGTGAGTCCTTTCACCACCCACCCATACCTCTGGCCTCACCCCAGTTCTTCTATGCAAAGAGATAAGTAGAACCTACTAATTGTGTTCTAAATCCTTCTGAAAGTGTGTTGAATTCTGACAAAGTTGTGCTAGAACCTCCACAAAGGTTGTGGTTTATTAAGCACTTACATTTCTAGCATTTATATCTTTCTCCATCTAATTATCAATACATAAAATTTTATTAGATTCGTACATTTCTTGAATATATGTTTTATACATATAAATCATTAAATTTTTCCAGTCTAATGTTTACCTTCCATTCTATTCCATCTCATGTCAACATTGCCGTCCCTGCTTCTATTTCCTAAGTTTCTCCCCGACCTCATGCATTTCCCAATATAGCTTTATTTTCTACATTTTAAATCACTTTGGCTTTCTCTTATAGACAGCACAATACTAGATTTGACTTTCATAGTCAAGATGATATTCTTTATCTTTAAATAGAGAATTTAACTTAGTCCCATTCACTATTATCACATCTATGCTTGATCTTATCCCAAACAATTTATTTTCCCTGCTTTTTATTTCTTAATATTTCCTGTTTTACTTTCCTAAATTTACTGGATAAGTTTTTGATGTTGTTTATTCTCAAGTAGTTTCTAAGTCCTACATCCAATTTCTGTAGGAAATTATAGGACAATTGTCCCTTGGTGATCTCTAAATATTAACAAATAAATCTGAACAAAATATGTACATCATTAGGGAGAACATTATCTCAAAATACAAAATGAAAATTTTAATAGGCTTTTTTTGTTTGTCTTCTCTCTGCCTCTCCTTACTTCCCAGATTTTTACATCTTTCTTCTTTGCATAATCCTTCCATAATGCTTGCATTAAATTTCAAAATCCCATTACTAACACGTTTGGATTAAGCTATTTCTTATATCCTAGAGCTTCCCTTTACCTGGATTTATTCTTCTCTGATTCATTTTCTGTTTTGTTTCTTCTCAACCCCTCTGCCCCACCCTTTCACAAAGGGTATCCGGGTATTCGACTTCTGTGTTCTAGAAATACCTCATTTCTCACATGTGGACATCAGTAGGAAGGTATAGATTTCCAGGTCACCATCATTTTCCCTAAAAAGAGTAGGTGAGGGCCTCCCTGGTGGTGTAGTGGGTTGAGCAACCACTATGAAGCAAACCGCAGCCACTGCAGCACGAGTTCGATCCCTGCTGCCGGCCAGGGAGGGGACCCACATGGCTCGGCAGACCTCTCCTGCCTCACCTGCTGCTCCCCTCAGCAGTGTGCTTCTGTTGATCTGCCTGTTCTGCTCCCCGGTCTGTCTGTGGTGAATCCTCTCACCCCCCCACACCTCTGACCAGTACCCCAATGCTTGTATGCATAAATAAAGAAATCTCTTAAAAAAAAAAAAAAGTAGGTGAGTGATGTCTGCCAGGTTCCAGGATTAGGGTCTGCCTGGGATGGGAACTGATTTGGGGGTTTCCTGTCATGGTGGGTAGGCTGTGGACAGAACATCAGGTCAGTGAAACACTGACGGCTGCCAGCTCTCAGCCTCGGCCCCGGCGTGCAGCCGGCTCTGAGTGGTAGTCCCAAGGGCTGGAGCGCACTGGGCGAGTCCTGAGGGCCATCTGGTCGCTCCCTGAGGATGATTTTCTGGCCTCCTACTTGGAAAGCTTAGGTGGGCATGTTCCTCCAGTCAAGCCATTGATGTCGCTTGGAAGAAGGAAAGGAGTGGCCGCTGGGAGAGCCAGTAGCCTTTAGGATTTCATCACCCTCAGATCCTTTCCAATTCTCCATATTTGTGGTACTGACCAGAGTTCACTGAGGCCACGGGCAGGCCTTACCTCACTCTAGTCATGTGAGGAACATGTGCAAAATCAACCTGCCGCTCTCACTTGGGGAGTGGTGGGGGAAGTGGCCCAGTTTCCAGTTCAAGTCCTTTCAAGTTCCCAGTGAAAAGTGTCCCCCCGCGCACTACTATTGCTGCAAGCACTGGGTGCTTTGAGTTTTGGAGCGAAGGCTCTGGCCCCACTTTCAAGGGCTTCCTAGGACTTCACTTACCTGCATGCTCGCTTGGTCAGCTGTCTATTCACCCCAATCCGTTCCACTTCATTTCTTCCAGAAATTCCTACAAATGTCTTCTCTTTTCACCGTAACCTTCCTCTTTGTCAGTGTTGCTATTTTTTCTAACTTTTCCCCCATCATAGCACACTTCAGGAGGGTGAAAGACTCAATTTGTCATCATGACAGTCCAGAAGGAACACAGCTATGGGAGGGCAGGAGGGAGACTGGCCACCAGACTGGGATGACAAGATGGGCACTTTGAAGAGCATGACTGCGCACACCCCCCAGAGGGAAGGCCAGCTGGACCACCACTTGCAGCTGGAGGGTGTGGCCTGGGCAAGGTCAAGGGCACTGAGGGGCAGAGGCCAGATAATGAAGAGCTGGCATATGGTGACAGAGATCTTCAGCTATGTTCAAAGACTCTGAGAGTTGTAGAAATGGGAATGAGGTAATTGAGATTTGTGTTTTAGAAATATCACTATGGAGACGGGGTGGAGAAGGGTGGATGGGTGCTAAAAAACAAGAGGTGGGAGAAGGAGACAACTGTATCAGAGGAAGCCAGAAGTGTTAGCACTGCAACTAGGGCAGCACCCAGTATATCCAAAGGAGGAGATGGATCACAAAGATAATGGGGGACTATACTCACCCAAACATGGAGACCTATTGGATATGGGGGTAAGGTAGAGGGAAGAGGCAGGATGATTCAGAGCTTTCTGGCTTGTGCAACTCAGAGGATTATGTGCTATTCATCAAGATAGAGAATACAGGAAGAGAAGCAGGTTTGGGGGGAGGATAATGAGTTTGGTCTTGAACTTATTTTTTTTAAGTTGCCTGCAAAATGACAAAGTGTTGCTATCAATAGGCTGGACCAACAATTGGATCTGGGGCTCAAGAAAGAAGGTAGATGTAGGGGTCGTTTGCATGTGTGGTAGCTAACTCCAACATGGATGAGATTGTCCTGGGAATGTGTACAGAGAATGAGGCTGGCTTCTGTGGCCACACAGGACCTTGTGCTCAGAAGGGCCCCTTATTTAGTTTAATGCTCTGGTGTCACCATCTTGGATTTCCTAAGAAGTTTTAAACTAGATATGCCACATTTTTCTTTTTGCATTGAGCCCCACAAATTACATAGCAATTTTTTAGGGTGAGGAGGGTAAAGACAAAATGTTCTGAAGCACCAAGTTTCAGTTTTTAAGATGTGGGTGGCGCAAGAGAAGGCTGGTGAAGCTATGGTGGCGATGTGTGCTATGCGGAAGGAGACTCGGGGGATGTGGGTCATGGGAAGAGGGGGGGGTCCCTGAAGCTCCATGCTGTAAGGAGGCACTGTCAATAAACTGAAGGAATAGGGGCCACAGCCACATTGTTCTGATTTTTTTTTAAGATTTATTTATTTATGCATACAAGCACTGGGGTACAGGCCAGAATCCAGGGAGGTGAGAGGATTCACCAGAGACAGAGCGGGGAACAGCACAGGCAGACAGACCGAAACACACTGCCGAGGGGAGCAGCGGGCGAGGCAGGAGAGGTCTGCTACGCCATGTGGGTCACCTCTCTGGCCGGTGGCAGGGATCGAACTTGTGCTGCAGTGGCCACGGTTTGCTTCATAGTGCGTTGCTTAACCCACTGCGCCACCAGGGAGGCCCACGTTGTTCTGTTTGAGGTATGAAAAATACGTGTAAACGATAAGAGTAGACAAAAAGACTTCTATTTTGATGATACAGTATAAAAGAAGATCCTGAAAGTAACCACTTCAGTCTCCTACTGCCACCATTGTATTTCAAGCGTTTACTTGCTCTCATCTAGAGTAGCCTCCTACCTTGTCTCCCTGCTCCAATTTGCTCCTGATAGTCGTGGTGATTCTGCTGCAACTTAGGTCAGAGCACGTTACACCTCTGCCCGAAGCCATCAAAGGCTTCCGTCTCAGAACAGCAAGTCTTTGTGGTGGCCTGGGAGGCAGTGCAGGGTCCAGTCCTAGCCCCCACCCTCCACCACTCTCCCCTTGCTCTGCTCAAGCCATGGTACCCTCCTTCTGTTCCCACCAGTTTTCACCAGTCAGTCTCTCCATCTGGAATGTTCTTCCTTTACCTCCCTCTCTTCCTCAGGCTCAACTCGAATATCCCTTCTCAGGGAGGTAGCCCCTGGCCTGATGTCTGTGCCCTCATCCCCCTCACTCACCTGCTTTATCTCCATCACGGCCCTACATCACCTGCCTTTTGTAGTTAAGTATTTGTTTTTGTCTTCCCGCCCCTTGGAGGTTGGACGTTTCACTTTGTTTACTGGTTCTTGAGATAAACACCAATGGTCCTGGGGGCAGTAGAAGCTCTACAGACCTGATTTGCCAGCTGAAATGATGATACATTGTCTAGAGACGAGACAGAATTTGTTTGTCTGCTATGTATACACCTCTTTGTTCATAAAGGATTTAAGGCAACTTATAAAGATGCATAAAATTTGGCAAGATGACATAAATTAGAAGCAGGTGAGAAAGAAAAAAAACATAAAAGCAAAAGGAAGGCCATAAACCGAAGGCAGGGATGGGACTAATACAAAATAAACATCCCATAAACTTTGATCCATTTGCTAGGGGTGGGCCACAAATTTGGCTCCAAAACTTTTAGCAGCCAGTGCCAAGTTGAAACCTGATCAGCTACACAATCCCAAGGATCCTCAAGATTAAAGCAAACTACTTGCCTGGGAGGAGTACCAGCATTCCTGATGTCCCAGAGAACAGAGGTGTCTCCCTAACCGCTCCCAAGAGGACAGCTGATAAGGCCACGCAGGTGCCCAGAGGCTCCGCAGCAGGCCCAGCCACAAGCTTTGCTGCTTACTCTCGTCAGTGGGACAGGTGGGCGTCTGCCTAACGTGAGGTGTGGTTCGCTGGGGGACTGGGACACGACGTTCAGTGCAGCTACATGAGCATCTGATGGTGCTCACGTGATTCTGTGGGGTGCTCACCTGATTCTGTATGGTGCTCACGTGATTCTGTGGGGTGCTCACCTGATTCTGTGGGGTGCTCACATGATTCTGTCGGGTGCTCTCCTGATTCTGTATGGTGCTCACGTGATTCTGTGGGGTGCTCACCTGATTCTGTGGGGTGCTCACATGATTCTGTCGGGTGCTCTCCTGATTCTGTCGGGTGTTCTCCTGATTCTGTGGGGTGCTCTCCTGATTCTGTCAGGTGCTCTCCTGATTTTGTATGGTGCTCTCCTGATTCTGTGATGGTGCTCTCCTGATTCTGTGGGGTACTCACCTGATTCAGTGGGGTGCTCACCTGATTCTGTGGGGTGCTCACGTGATTCTGTGGGGTGCTCACGTGATTCTGTGGGGTACTCACCTGATTCAGTGGGGTGCTCACCTGATTCTGTGGGGTGCTCTCCTGATTCTGTCGGGTGCTCTCCTGATTCTGTGGGGTGCTCACATGATTCTGTGGGGTGCTCTCCTGATTCTGTGGGGTGCTCACCTGATTCTGTGGGGTGCTCTCCTGATTCTGTGATGGTGCTCTCCTGATTCTGTGGGGTGCTCTCCTGATTCTGTGGGGTGCTCACGTGATTCTGTAGGGTGCTCTCCTGATTCTGTGGGGTGCTCATGTGATTCTGTGGGGTGCTCACCTGATTCTGTGGGGTGCTCTCCTGATTCTGTGGGGTGCTCTCCTGATTCTGTCGGGTGCTCTCCTGATTCTGTGGGGTGCTCACGTGATTCTGTGGGGTGCTCTCTGATTCTGTGGGGTGCTCACCTGATTCTGTGGGGTGCTCTCCTGATTCTGTGGGGTGCTCACGTGATTCTGTGGGGTGCTCTCTGATTCTGTATGGTGCTCACGTGATTCTGTGGGGTGCTCTGATTCTGTATGGTGCTCACGTGATTCTGTGGGGTGCTCACCTGATTCTGTGGGGTATCACCTAATTCTGTCAGGTACTCCTGATTCTACAGGGTGCTCACTGACTCTGTTGGGGACAGATGCTAGAGCAAATAGTGGTGGGTGTTTTCTGCAGAGCCCCAGATAACGCTTTCCAGCTGGATTTAGGCAGGTGGTGGGGACTGCAGTTCTCATGGCTGACCTTCCAGGAGGTCAAGTTTTGTGCAAAACCCAATGACCTGCCAGATATCAAGCTGGGGAAAGGTGGGATGTCCTCTTGTGAAAACTAAAAATGCCTGATGAGGACTGACCTACCTCTCCAGAGATGAGTCAAAAATCTTCCCAGAAAAATTGTGGTAGATTGAGTGAAACTCTGCTGCCAGTGACTTGAGCCTGGGAATATTTCAGAGCAGAGCCAGCCAAACACTAACCCACTTTCTGTGCCTGTAAAGTCTCCTGGCAGGCCAAATTTTGAGGCACCTTCTTCCTACCCAAGGTATGTGGGGTGATTAGCTACTCTTAAAAGGCTAAAGACAGCTACCTAAGATAGTGATGTGCTGATAGAATATTTGAATTGAATTCTTTCTTTCTGGCAACCATTAAGTAGTAGGACCAGGTTTCTCCTGGCACCAAAAGCTGCAAACAAGCTGCCCCAGAAAATCTAGACTGTGTGCTAACAGGAAGAGAAGCAGAGATGAGGTGGCCCCTCCCCAACTCCAAACCCCGCCCCTGATAAGGATCCCTGTGGCCTCCTGCCTCCCTGCCTCCTCTGGGTGTTGCAAGCCTCCAAGATAACAAAGTGCCCCTCCTCCGAGTTCCTGGGCAGGAAGGTGCTAGGCAAATAACAAACAAGCATGGCAAAGAGCACCAGGAAGACCTGAATGGCAAGACTTCCGTGCCATCAGCCCCTCCTCACCCCTTAGAGTCCCAGCTTCTGAAAACAAGGTTCTCAGCTTCATGACCTGGGTGTCTTCTCGAAATTTTTCTTGACACTGATTAGAACATCCTGTCAATCCACAAGTATTGCCCATTCGATGGCCGAGGCACAGTGTATCTTGGGCCCTGTGAAGTCCTCTGCCTTGTTCTTTGGCAGCTCCACCAGAGCTGCCCCTCGATCCCTATTTCTCTTCCTAGCTCCCAGGGCATGCGTGGAGGTAGTGGGGGCCTTCCGTGGCCTGAGCTGCAGGCTCAAGATGTCAGCCCTGGCCCCCCAGCTCCCTGGGCCTGCTCCTTGGGGGCGCTGCGGCCAAGTGACAGGGTTGTCTTCTCCCCACTCCTCATCTTCAGGGAGGATTGAGGCTCGGAGAAGTCTGGCTCTATAGTGAGTGAAATGGCTCTGTTTTCCCCTCCCTGAACCACTCGGCTGTCAACCCACTTGGTGTACCGCCAGAGTGGTTCAGTCCTGCCCATCTTGGTGCCCCCTCCAGCCTCCCTGAGCCTCTGAACTTGGACCTGGCCACACTCTCTCCTTCTCCCCGCTCTCAGGCTCTTTAGGGTTAATCATAATCACCCCTCACCTTAGCAGGGCAGGAGATCTCCTCAGATCTGCCCCACCACCAGGAGGAGGTGGGTGGCTGGAGGCTGTTATCTCAATTTTACAAATAAACAATCAGGCTCAGAATCGTTCCAGGGTTTTCCCACAGTCAGGCCACAGTGAGTATCCACGGGACTCGAGCATACTCGAAACCCCAGCCTCCCAGCAGGCCACCTACCCTGTACCCAGAGCTGCCAACTTTCGCAGCAGGCCGGCCTGATGACCGCCAGGGCGTACTCTGGGCAGCAGTTGTGTGAGGACGCATGGGGCTGGGGTGCGGGGCTCTCTGGAATGCCAGTGCCTCCACAGTTGCTTCACTACTTGGTACGAGGAATGACCCAACCAAAAGGACCCCAAGACTTTCCTACTGTAACACTTCAAAAAAGGGGCTTCAAGCTCAGAGCTACCTGTGGCATGATGCCCACCCCCTGTTAGACCCGGGCACACCGCAAGACTCCGTTGGCATGGAGAGATGATAAAGCAGCTTTGGGAAGTCTGGGGGTCAGTTTCTCCCTTCCTCTCCTGTATATCTGCACCACCCTCTGATTCCTGGCCATAGATCTTCTAGAAAGAGCGTGGGCTTGGGCTTCAGCAGTTCTTCCTTCTATCCCCAGTTGACATCTGACCTCTAGGCAGGCTTTGCCCTTTAACTTTTGAGAGCCTTCTCTCAGTCTTTCCTATGGCAGAGTTAGTGTGAATGAGTCCTGGGTCTCTCTGACTTAGTGTCCTTTCAAGATTCCAGGGCTTCCTTCAGGAAGGTAGCAGTCCCCTTGAACAGAGCTGTGACTGGCTGGGGTGGGGAGTCAGGGAGGTCAGAATGGATAGGGAAAGCATAGCGCTGCACTGGGAGCGGGGGCAAGAGGAGGCCAGGCACTGGGGAGGAAGAACAGGCCCTCCCAGGGCCAGGGAGAAGACGGTTGCGGTCTTTGGGGGCTCCCTGAAACTGTGAGTAAACCACATGGTTCCACCCCAGCCCAAGGCCCTGGAGTCCTAGACTGTTCAGTCTCTTCTCACTCTAGACAGAAGAACCTGAGGGCCACCTTTAACTTCAGCCAGGACTATTCTTTTGTTGTTGTTAAAGATTT
This sequence comes from Galemys pyrenaicus, assembly GCA_019455555.1. Taxonomy (NCBI): domain Eukaryota; kingdom Metazoa; phylum Chordata; class Mammalia; order Eulipotyphla; family Talpidae; genus Galemys; species Galemys pyrenaicus. The sequence continues at coordinate 2,353,844 of JAGFMF010011626.1, forward strand.
ATTTATTTATGCGTACAAGAGCTGGGGTACAGGCCAGAGATACAGGAGGTGAGAGGAGTCACCAAAGACAGAGCAGGGAGCAGAGCAGGCAGATCTACTGAAACACACTGCTGAGGGGAGCAGCGGGTGAGACAGGAGAAGTCTGCTGCGCCATGTGGGCCACTCCCTGACAGGGGATCGAGCTTGCGCTGCCGTGCCGTGGATGCTTCACAATGTGGCGCTCAACCTGCTGTGCCACCAGGGAGGCCCCGGGATTTATTCTTGGTGGACATTTTCACCTGCAGTGTCTTATCACTGCTTCACAATCTACCTGTTCAGGTGGGACTGATACCCCAACTTATGGACAAGAAAACAGGCCAGAAAAAGTGAGGGTAGGATGGACCTGGGACAAAACTGTAGCAGAGGCTGGGTCCTGGGCTGGTGCTCACCACACAGTGTGGTCCCCCTGCAGGGCAGAGACATCCCCATTTCTCTGAATTGAGGAACACAAAGGCCTGGCTCGGGAAGAAAGGCTCAGAGCCTGCGGCCCTCAAAAGCATGCGGCCCTCGTGTCAGTATTTTATGTTCGATACTGAACACGCCCATGTGCTATTCTTTTGCTCACTTTGCTCATTAGACCAGTATTTATTGAGCTTTCGTGTGCCAGGTACTGGGCCACACTGACTCTTTACCATTTGTTTAGGGCACCGGCTTTAAAATGATCTTGGCTATGATTATTTTGCTGCACTTGAGTATTGCTGGAAGGGTGGGGGAAGGGCGACTCGGCCCGAACCCCCAAAACACTCTGGAAAAGCTGTGTCTTCAACTTGTCAAGGGAGGCCTGGAGACTGTGGGAGTCAAGGAGGAGGAGGGAGAGAGCCAGAGCCTGAGAGAGCTGTAAAAGTGAGGAGGTAATCGCTGGAGAAGTTCCTCTCCATCATTAAAGAGGATCTTAATTAAGGTCCCCGAAATAGATACTGAAAACAAGCAGCAGCTGTGGGAACCAGATCTGGAGGGATAGCAAGGCCGCCCAGAGGTGCTGGGTGTTAGCTGGCCGGCTCTCACTGTCATTAGGGAGTGGGAAATCGCCCCACATCAAAGCCAGTCAGGAAGGAATGTGACAAATGCCATTCACCTTAAAAACAGTGATGAAAATTAGTGCCAAAGTCTGCCAGCCATTGTGTGTGAAAACTCCCCAGGGAAGGCATCCCCAGGGAGGAAAGCTAGGTGTGTCCAGTCTGGAAGCAGGAGGCCGGTGCCTGGGTCTGGGAGTGGAGCCCTCTCGGGGCCAGTGGTCTGCTTTGGGACACGCCTCTCCTGACCTCTGCTCTCCAGCCGAGGCCCTGGGGGTCCTGAGGGAGGGAGAAGCAACTGGCTGGTCCTTTGCTACCCACCGACCCTCACGTGGTTCTTTTACTCCCTGCCGCAGCCCCTCGGGGCCAGAGCCTCTGAGGAAGAGGCAGGAGGCAGAGGACACCCCAACTGGGCTCGGTCACACCCACAGTTGATGCGGGGTCACAGTTTTTTCCTGGCTTCCCCTCCCCCCCCCCACCGAGTTCTCTCTTCTGGGAGGCATTTAGTTTCATTTCTTATTTGTTATATAGATTATCCCAGACCAAAAAGAAAAAACAAAACCCTCTGAACTGGGGTGCTCTACTACAGAATGATCCAGAATGTGGGGGAATGGCAGCAGCCTGGTTTCAACGTCAGTTATTTGCCAATGGCAGCCTGGAAATGGATCCCTGGAGCCCGCTGGCCAGTCTCCTGCCCAGCCGAGTGCTGGTGCAGTCTCAGAGGGGCCTGGTGGCTGGCGCAGGGTGCCCGTGCTGAGGCTGTCTGCATGCTCGGCTGGTGGGTGTGGCGCCCAGACTCAGTGCAGGCGCCTTCTGAGTCTGTCTTAAGTGAAAGCAGAGACCAAGAGGCAGAAGCGGGCGTAAAAGAGGGCCAAAGAGAACAGGGGAGGCCGGCAGGGGTGCACAGCTGCACATCAGCCCTCATGGTGCTTCCCATACAGATTTCTCCTGGCAGTTGACTGCCAAATCCAGCATTGAGGCCAACCCATCCCCTCCTAGTCCAGCCTCGAACTTTGAATTCTGTGGGCATCCCATCGCCAGTTCCTAGAGAGGTCCAGCTATTCTCCTCACCCTTCCAGAGGCAGGTGACAAGGGCGCCATCACAGGGGAGGACCCTGAGGTCCCCAAGGGCAAGAATGCAGGTCCGCTTCAATGGCCTCTGGAAGATTCCGTCATGCTCTGTTACTCTGCCACAGACTTCAGTCATCACAGGGAAGTAGGGGAGAGGGTGGCATACACCCTAATACACCCAGGGCCTACTTTGTGTGAATGCCAGGAACCAGAGGGATTCAGAGAGGAAGAGTGTGGTGTGGGCCACAGGGTTCGGAGAAGCCTGCCAAGAAGAGCTAGTGTGTAAGCTGGGCTGGGAAGGTGGATGAGAGCTGGCATGGAGTAGGGAGGACACTGCATGAGCCACTGTAGGGTTAGAGAAATCAGGTCTTCCCACCCTCCCACCACTGTGATGATGGACACCTGCGGTGCTGCGAGCATTCCAGGGTGGGCGTGCGCAAGTGGGCACACCTGAGTTGGACACGGGCATAAATGGGCGGCATCATGAGGACTCCAGGACTGACAGGATCGAGAATACTGACGAGCAGCTGCAGTAGAAAGCAGCCGAGAGGGTGAGATGCGCCAGGGGCTGGGAGGCCTGCCAGCCTCCCGGCCCCCCCGGCACCCCTGCCTGCCATGTACCTGGCCACCTCTACTAAATAAAGCATGAAAAGCCACCGAGGGCTCCAAGACTCTCCTTCCCTGACCCGTCTGCCCAGAACCATCCCGAACCTGCCCAGTGCCACCTTTCCTGCCGCTACAGCCATGACCTGGTGATTGGGAAGTTACACACCTTGGCCCATGGGCGGAGTGTCTGGTCGAAGGACATCTGCTGGCCCTGCCTGGGGTGGGGGGGCACGGTCAGCACCTGTGAGTCTCGCAGGCCCTTGTTCTACGGGTAGGGGCCCGGGAAAGCTGCTGCCCCGGCGACTGCCCAGCACCACCCGCATCTAAAGGGTCACAAGTAGGGGAACCAGGTTCCTCCTAAGCACAAGGAAGGACAGACTGCCAATTTGGCTGCAGCATGTAGGCGACAGTCTAATTGACAGGAAAACTTCCTGACAGGGAAAGCGTGACACTCACAAGAGCTAAGGATGGGCTTAGAATGCTTTGCCTAGGGCTTTTCAACAAGAATTTTGTCTTGGGGCCTCCCTGGTGGCACAGAGGGTTGAGCACCACACTGTGAAGCATCCAAGGTCAAAGTGTGAGTTCGATCCCTACCGCTGGCCAGGGAGGGGACCCACATGGCACAGCAGACCTCTCCTGCCTCCCCTCAGCAGTGTATTTCAGTCCATCTACCTGTTCTGCTCCCCACTCTGTTGTTGGCGAATCCTCTCACCACCCCCTGCAACTCTGGCCTGTACCCCAGCCCTTGTATGCATAAATAAATAAATCTCTAAGAAAAAAAGAATTTTGCCTTCTAGATCCTGGTACCCATTCTATGGGTGGACCCCCAGGTTTTGGGGGTGGGAAGTGGAAAGGTCAAAGTTTAACGTTTCTGCCACTTTCACAGTAATAACAGTTACCGTGATTATTATTATTGTGACAGCAGCGGACATGGCATGCCCCAGGCGCTGTCCTACAGGGTCCTTCTGCATGAGCGGACTTCACCTCTGCAGCCCTCAAACTACACACTAAGCCCTAGTCTACAGCTGCAGAAACTAGGCGGCCCAGGCAGCGAGGGCCAGGGCTGGCGTTTGAGGCCGTATTCCTAAACTCTCTATTTAGCGCTGCCCCGCAAAGGTGCTCAGCTTATGTCTCAGCAGCATTTCCCACGAGCCCGTAATGGTCCCAGGCAAGAAAAGGTTGTGAAGCCAGGCAAGAAAGCAGCGGGTAACCGAAAAAATGAAGTCTGCAGACACTTGATGAGCATCCGAGGCGCTGCAGGATATCTGTGTGTGTCATGTTTGGCAAGGATTAAAATCAGGGGGTCATTTTTTCCAATTCCCAATGAGTCCAGCCTGGAACAAAGGCTGAAACAGAGAGTCGTAGGGGAGCAAGTGTGCGTGGTCTCCTCTGGACTCTGAGGGAGACTGTGGCTGCTCAGCAAGATGAGTCATCTGAAGACTTCAAAAGTTCTCAGGAGGGGCCCAGCCAGACCCCATTTCTCTAGCTTGAGAAAATGCTTGATGTAGCCAGACAGCTTGGAACCCAGCAGCTGCAGGAGCCAAGTGGTGATACACGGTCCCTCTTCCAAACCCGGTGGCCATCACCTCTTCTTCAGGAGAACTAGCTGGGGTAGGGGGAAGGAGAAGGTCCACAGTCCCAGGGTTCCAAGCTGGCACACTAGTCCCTGGCCTGTGGACTTGCCCTCTCAGGCCTATGTAAAAGCAGGCCACTTTGAAGAAAGAGCTTTAAAGAGATGTGCGATCGGCTAGGCCCACCGTCGGCGGGGTTGTCAGCCCACCTCTTGGCTGCGGGCCCTGATGCGTAGGTAGCTGCTGTCACAGTCCCATGAAGAGGTCGAGCATTAACTCTTCCATCCTGTGGCTGTGGCTGCCAGCTTCTCAGTGGAAGCGGACTTGAGGAGTGCAGTAAGTCAGCAGGCCTGTGCGGTCACTCGCACAGCAAGCAAAGTGTTAATTCCCCCGCACACTGCACATTTGTACACCGATGGGGGGGATCTGGGCCCATAGCATGGAACAGGCTTCCTGGCAATGACTCGAGAACCTACTTGACAAGTGGAATTTCCACTCCCATCCTGGGAGAATGGCACACACAGGCCTGATTAGCTCACCTTGTTTTAACGATCCCAAAGTTTCCCCAGCTCAGAAATAACAGCTGGGCAAATTCCCAGCTGGGTGAGTGCGGCAAGAGGGTGTTCGTGGTGGGTGGAGGCCCTGTCCTTTCTCCGGTGGAGAAAGCCATTTATGACCTCACAGGATGAAAGGAAACCAACCCAGGCCCGCCGAGCTGTTATTATAACAATTATCAAGACCTATCACCTCCCTTTGGGAAATGTTCCCTTTCAAGTTGCGGTGCCCTCGTGTACCCTGGCTCACGGCAGCTCGCAGTCATCACTGGGTGCCCAGGGCATTAGCAATAATGCTTTCTTTCCGAAGTGGATGGACACGGTCTGCGTAAGGGGTCGTAGGTCAGCGAGGGACTTGCCGAGAACTCTGCCTGGTGGTGTGGGGCAGCATGTCCCTGCTTTCACTGCCACATCCCGAGACGGGCTCCCCCAGCCCCCGGTGACTGAACATGCCCAGGTCTGGGGAGGTGCGGGTGGCTTTGATCCTATTCAGCCTCAGAGGAAGGGGCGAGGACAAGGGGAGTGTTTTCCTAATTTTTCCCCGCGCTCGGTGACTCATCCCAACCACACCCCAGCTGCAGAAGCCTCCAAATACTTGGGTTTGAGGCTGCAGGGCACACTTGGACCCTATTTCCTTTTTGAAGTCAACTGAAGACTAGAATTCTCCGATCCGCATCTAGGTTCCTGGGAGGAGAACTTTCTACCCACCCTTGCCCCCCTACTTTACAGCCCCCAGGCCCTATGGGCCAGTGACAAAAAGCAGCGACACTGGATTCTTGAGCAAACCACGTCACACATGCAGGAGCGTCAGGAAGCTCTATGATGGCCTCCTTGTCTTAGAGATGGACCCACCAGGCGAACGGCAAAGACAAGAGGGGAACCCAGCAGTCTCTCCGGGGCCACCAAAGGGCGAGCAAACACCCATAGAACTGCTTACGAGGTTGTCCATGCTTCACTGGAAACTGTTTTTGAAACAGGACACTTTAGACATGTCTTTTTTAAAACCAAAATGAATTGAGTCCTTTGGAATTCAGCCGTTCAGCCTCACAGGAGATGATCAGATTAGTAGCCATGTTGTTCCCATTTCACAGACGAGACAACCAAGCCTCGGAGAGTCCCAAGCTCAGGGGGACCAGCTGGAAAGAGGCATAGCTTGGATTCGTGGCCGCTGGCCCCCAGAGCTGCTCCCAGCAGCGCCCATTTCTTCATGTCTCAACCGCAGCAACTCTTGAGAAGACGTCCCACAGCTCAGCTCCCAGAACCACTCCTCACAGGCCCAGGTTCTGCCCACTGGACTTGAGCTCTGCAGACAGGTGGCTGAGTGTGGCCTGGGGCCCCCCAGAGCCTGGCAGGGGCTTGGCACCCAGCAACGCTCATGAGCCACCCGCCACGCACAGAGGAGCTTGGCCTCCGGGTCGCCCGCGCTCCTTCCCACCCTGACCCGCGCTCACTCACCTCACCGACCATCTAGGGCACGGTGACTTCAGACTGTTTTTCAAAGGTCCATTCTTTCAGCCAAGAGGGCAGGAGATCTCCTTAGGCGCATAGGCCGAGCAAGCACCCCAGGTTTGGGGGTCCAAGCACACGTGCCTGCTCCTGCACACCCCGGCTCCTCTGACCAGCCAAGCCCAGGGGCTGCTGCCCACTCAGCTCAGGCCCCATGCTCCAGTCTCCTGCAGCGTGGAACTGCCCAGCTGGCCTGGGGGCGGAGGGCAATGGTGTGCAGGACACAGCTAAGGGCTGTGGGACGGGAGGGGTGTGGCGAAGAGGGACGGGAGGAAGGTGGTGAGGCCTGAGAGAGGAGGGAAGGCACAAATTCAATGGAGGAAGGGGAGAGGAGGCAGAAGGCCCCAGAAGTGGCAGTGTTGTACAAGAGGGCCGTGCAGGGGATGCCCATGAGAACAGCAGGGTTATCTCTGGGAACACAACCGCACAGGGCTGCCCCAAAGAAGGCCCGGGAAAGCCAGTCCGAGAGTAGGTGAGGAAGAGAGAGGTGGGGGCAGTCCCGCAAGAAACCAGGAGAAGGCAGCAGTACAGGAAGACAGGAAGAAAGGGGGCCAGGGGAGACTCAAAGGAGACTCTAGAGTAGCCCCTGGGGTTTCCTAGGCCTCTCATGCCTCCTTCCCCTAGTTCCTCTATTCTTCACCACTGCGGTCAGCGGGAAGAACCGAGCAGATAGATAGAACCCCTCCTTCCATCACCCAGGAGGAAGGAAGGCTGCGTCCGCAGGCCCTCCTTGGTCTCATAGGTCACACTTCCCCTAACAGATTCTTCTACAGGCGAGGAGACTGAGGCTCTAACAGGTGCATTTCCTGCCTGTCAGGGACAAAGCAGTTAGAAAAGGCCAGTGCGCAACCGATGGCAGCCATATCAGGTCACTGGAACTAAGAGGCCGGACTTCTCCGACCCCTGTGGTGCCCCCCCCACCCCGGCAGTACAGCCCCCATGCTTCCCTGTCTCAGACCCGGGCCTGAGCACCCCGGGCACGGGTGTGGAGGAAAACCCACCAACCACCGACCAGAGAGGTGAGAAGGCAGGTGGTGGCCTCTAGCTGGCCCTCACCAGCCTGCCTGTACCATCTCAGCCTGCGCCTCAGAAGGTCTGAGAATAGGGACCATAGGAGAGAAGGGAGGGAGGAGGGGCTTTCTTCTGCCGCAGCTGAAGCACACATCACAAGGCCTTAAGACTCACCATCTCCGCGGCGGGCTGGGAACCAAGCACAGTGGAAAATCACAGACGCTGGGAGGCTGTGTCCTTGAGGTGTGCCGGCAGCAAGGCGCCCTGGAGTCCAAGTCCAGGAGCCCGCCCTTGGACCCCAGGCAACCAGGAGCTGGGAGCACCTGGCTCAGACCCCACTGGCCTTTCTCCTGAGAAGAAAGAAAGACCTGACGTGACGTGTGGGCAGGACACCGGCGCGGGTGCAGACCCAGCATGGCCGAGCGAGCCTGCGCGTTACTTCTCCTCCTCAGGGCTCCGCTTCATCGTCTGCACGGTGGAAATGCTGATGCACCTCTGGGGGACCCAAGAGGGCAGTAGAGGGCCAGAGGGGCCGCACTGCAAACACTGCCTTCCCCCTGCCTGCAAGGGGGGCTCTGGGGGACCTCCCTCTGTCCACTTAGTGATGGGCGGGTCGGCCAGTGGTGCCGCAGAGGCTGTGGCGAGCGCCAGTCCTCAGGCAGATGCTGTTCAGGAGATCAGGCCCCCTCAGCTGCCTGCGACTGACTACAGGGGCAAACGCAAGGCTGGCGCGGGCTTTGCCCTCAGACAGCCGGAGGCGCTGCCGAGACACAGGGACACAGGACGGCCAGGATGCCAGGCAGCACGTGAGCAGCACAAAGCATGGCCACAGACGAAGACAGCTGGGCCTGCCGTACTCCCCCGGCCATGCTCCCCCGCTGTCCCCCAACACCTAGTGCAGCCCTGCGCCTAAGAAGTCAAGGCAGAGAGAGCCCTGTGGGTTGGGGTGGATCGGCTGGGTTCGAGCACAGGGCTCCCTTGAAGTGCAAGTTGTGAAATGCCAACATAATTATGAAAATGCAAACACAGGAACATTTGTTTATGGGAACTAATGGTTTTTAATGAAGGTAATCAGCTTAGTTAAATCAAATTATTAACTTTGACAATAGATGTGTAAACAGGAACTTAATGAATTTGTTGATTGCTCTTACCTGCTAAGACATCATAGTCATCTGTCTAGGCTCGAGACACATATCTGGGCTTTCCTCCCTGGCTTGGGCAACTCCCCTCTCCCACCGCAGTCTCTCTCTCTCATGCACACACACACACGCACACACGCACACACACACACACCACAGACAACACATCGGGAGCTCCCTGGCAGGGAATGTATCTCTCCCATCAGCTCTGCCGATCCCAAAGGGCGGGGCTCCCCCCTCCCTACTTCTCGTGTTTTGGTTTCTCCTCTGATACACTCTATGTGATTGCTCCCCCGGGACAGTCTTTGGGGTGTACAGGACAGAGGGGACAGGCAGGGTAAGTAAGAGTGTTTAAGAATTTGGGCCCGCGGTCCCAGCACGTGCCTACACCTGGCTGCGTTTCCTCCCGAGACTCTTCGCACCACTTCCTCACACTGAACAGCTTAGGGAAGTAAGGTCGGGTGGGGGAAGGGGTGTCACACAGAGCTGGGCCCCAAGTGCCCAAGTGCCGGTGAGGGCCTTGTTCCTAGCCTGCTCTCACTTTGGGAGAGGCTTAGGATTGTGAGGGAATGAGAATGAGAACGGGAAAGGGGATGGGAATAGGGATGGGGGCCAGGCCTCAGAGCTCATCACTGGGATTTCTTGAGAGCCAGAAGATGGTAAAAGGGGCTCCCACCCCCTGAGACATTCCGATAGCCATGATGTCCCCATAGCTCTGGCTGAGGAGCATGTGAGAAGGCTCATTTAAGAGAGAGAACTCATTTAAGAGAGAGCAGAGGCTCCCTCTCCTGAAACACACTCAAACACATGCCAGTATCAGCCAAGCAGGTGCCCCACGGTGTTGGGGCCAGAGTGCTGGTCCTGTGCTTTTATGAATAGTGAGCTCAGGCCAGGGCTGAGGTGGGGGCCAGTTGGGAGCTGAGGAAAACAACAGGCAGACACTCCCAAGAGACAGCTCACCCAAACCACCCTCTGAGATACCATCAGGCAGTTATACCGCAAACACAGTCTCTCTCCGGGCCCGCAGCGGGAGACGCCGCTGTCTCTCACCTGGGGCTTGCAGATGGGAACATTAGTCAGACAGATGGAAGGAGGGAGAGTGTGCTGAAACCACCTCAGGCTCTGGCCAGCTTCTCCCCATAAACAGGCTAATCTGTGAGGCTCCTGGACTCCTTCCTGTCCCAGAACTGGGGACAGATCAAGGGTGAGACCCCAGTCCCTGCCCTAGGCTTATGGAGCAGACATAATCCTGTCATCTGACCCTTGAGCCAGTGACAGACAGGCTCCACCATGCCACGGTCTTGGGGAACCTGGGCTTATTTAGGGGAGTCACATTTCCTGCGCACTGACTCTTGAGCCTGTAATTAATTAGGGGCAAAATATTCCCCATTAGAATTCCCAAAATGGAGAGCCATTACTAAGAGACCTAAACCAAGGGCCCAATGGTAGAGTTGGCATGGGAGGGGGAGCAGCAAAGTACAAGAGCACAAGAGGGCTTTCTGGCCCACTGTCTACTGCCCCAAGCAAGGATTGTGGAGATAGCGCCAACCAGGAGGCAGCTCTATTGTAGCCATGTGCTAAACACTTCGTGGGTAGAGATTGCCTGGATGCTTGGTGTTCATATCTCTTCAAGGGCGTCTTCATGAGGAAGAGAGCCTATCACCAGAGAATTTGGCCATGACCTGTCCAGGCACGGTGGAACAATTTGATAACTCCAGAATACTATCCCAGAAAGAACAGGTCTCTTCATGATTTAGAAACAGAAGACTGACAAATTAGCCTGCCACTGGACCCAGCCCTAGCACCGGGGTTACCACCGAGGCACAAGACTTAGACCCATAGAAGGAAGGAAGAAGCCGCGTTTTTAGCCCCTGGTCCCAGCCATAAATAGTTTCACCTTCTCCAGAACTCTCGTCACATAGTGTACATTCCTCTACTAGCATAGTGTGTAGTAATTAAATACACACCTCCTTTACTAAACAATGAGCTGCTTGAATGCAGGAATGATGTCTGACTCAGAATGGGTGCCCAGTATTTGTTGTGGTGATGGATGAAAGAATCGAAGAATAAGCAGATGAATGGATGGGTGGATGGATAGATGGTGGGTGGATGGATGGAAAGACAGATGGATGAATGATTAGCATGTGAACAGGTACGTAAATATGATGCTCACATCCACCAACACCCTTAGTGACCACTAAGGTGGTTTGCCTTATTCCTAGGTTGAAGTTACCTTTGTCCTTTTCCATTCCAGCTCCCTGAAACTGATCCGAGTGTCCACCTAGGTGTGGTCACCTGAAAAATTTCCTTCTCAAAGAGAGTTGGAGGCCATAGTTCATCTCCTCCACCCTTCTAAAACTGCATTCAAGATTGTGGTTGTATCATGGAAAATCAATAATTCTCTTGGCACATGGACAAGGCAGAAGTGTCAGAGTCAGAACTGGTTTCCAAGGGACAAGGAGACAGAGCCCCACCTGCCCCCACTTAATCCTGACCTGGTCTCCAGAGAGGAAGCAGGAAGGACATCCCGAGGGAGGTGTGACTTATGTGCTCCCCATATCCAGGCCCTCTGACCATACGGTGGAACCTCCAGTAAGAAGTAGAATCATGAACTATAGTCACCTTTACCCCACAACTGACCTGGCCCCAACCCCCATTCCAACCCCAATAACAATGGAATATCAAATACTTAACATAGCAATTATCATGTGCCAGGCACTGGTCCAAGTGCTTTCCATATATTAACTCATTTAAACCTCATAATAGCCCTATGAGGTAAGAATTCTTGTTATCCCCATTTTACAAATGAGGAAACGAAGACACAGAGAAGTTACATAACTTGTTCAAGGTCAATAGCTCTTAACGACTAGATTATCCTGCCAAATGCAGCTCTCCCTGAATGTAAAATCTAATCCAACCCAGTCCTAACATCACCGTCCCCAGTATAACCCTAACTCCACCCCCACCTCTTACCCCCATTCACCCTCTACTATCTGGCCCTACCAGTGATAGAGTCCTTCAGAAATAAGTTCCACGGCCCAGAAATATAAGGCATATAAGATCAAAGTACATCCCAAGAAGTGGCAGATAAAATCCACAGTGTGGGACAATCTCACAAGACAATTAATGTGGTTTCTACAACAAGTCAATGGCATGGAAGAAAAAACATTGGGGGGAATACTCTAAATTCAGAAACTTAACAACTAAATGAGAAACGTGGCTCTCGTTTGGGTCCTGGTTTGAATAGTCAACCATAAAGAGACAACTTTGAGACAGTTGCAGTAGTCTGATAGTGGAGTGAACAGTAGGTGACACCAAGGTACCAGTTAAGAGTAATCATGGCATTATGGCCCCGTAAACAAGAGTTCTTAATAGAGCAGCCAATCCCATTGTTTTCAGTAGTTACATTAAGTAGTCAAACACTAAATTAGTGAATTCCAAACCACTGTTTCCTTGGGAAATAAAGGATTAGGTTTCTGTGAGCTTCTGGTCATATTTTCATCAATTGACCAACCTGTAACTTTATTTTATGTGTGTTTCTGTTTAAATACCTTATTTAATATATTTGTTTAATCAATCATACTGAATTAGACAACTGCACTGTGGTTCATGATAGCGAACAGTCCAGACCAGCCTGAATGAAGCCTACCCAGCACGTATATTTTCTCTACATCATGCACATCACAGCTTCTTGAGCTTAAGCTCAAGACACAAGACAGCACATATGCTTAAGGGTTATTTTCAACAAAAAAATCACCAAGAGAAAGCACAAAAATACCTCCAAAAAGTGGCACAAGGTAGACTGAGAAAAAGATTCTCGTTATGAGAACAGAAACCAAAAAGCAGAGCAAAGTTGTTAAGAGAGTCAATCCTAAATGTTCTCCCCACAAAAAAACACTGGTAATTATGTGACATGATGGAGGTGTTAGCTAACCGCTAAGGTGGTAATCATTTTGCAATATATAAGTGTATCAAATCAACAGGTGTGAACTTTAAACTTACACAATATTAAATGTCAATTATATCTCAATAAAGCTGAGGGGGGAAAAAGCAGACCACTGCCTGGTGGGACCTGAGCTGAGAATCTGTGCCACTCAAAATTTGAACCATTCGGTACATACCTGTGAATAGCCAAGAAAGCACCCTGGGTGCTGATTTTAGCATTACAAATAAATTTTAGCAGTAGGCAAATTTGCAGATACAGAATCTGTGAATAAATGATGACTGATTGTTTTAAGAGTGAATACTCGTTTATTCAGTAATATTGAATTTGGTCGGTAGCACTGTAATTCATGAAAGTGAGTAAGTCATGTAAGCCTGAGTGCAGTTTATCCAACGTGGATCCTAGGATCAACTGGAATTTGCCTTAAATCATTTTAGTGAGGGATGGGGGTGAGGGGAGAATGAGGACATGAAGCAAGTGTAGAAGAATATTGATGACGGTTGACCATGGAAACTGGGTGTATCTGTGATGAGGTCTGTTAGTCCAGGTCCTTGAAGGAGCAGACACCATGATGGGAGTGAAAGTTTTATTTTATGAGAGAAAATACTTGTGAGGAAGGAAATGGGGTTGGAACCAGGGAGGCTGAGAGCGCTGTCCTTGTAAATGCAAGTCTCACCCCAAGTGAAGGAGAAGGTTGTACAGATACATCTGAGCTGCTGTGCTTTCTGGGCACCTGAGGAGAGCTGGATGCAGCCACAGTGGAGTCCTTGAGTGGAAGCCAGCAACAGAGGATGCACAGCCATCTAGCTAAGCACTGTGCTTGCCTCAGACAGCCAGAGCCAGGCAGCTGGGCCCTGCCTGCGTGGATTAGGCCCCTGCAGGAGAACGTCTGCAAAGCACACCTTCTACCACCACAGGGAGAGCTCATTAGACTGTTGTCTCTGCTTTTGAATAGGCTTAAAACTTTTCTCAGTGGATATTAAAAGAAAAAAAATGGCAAGAGCAGAAAAGCCTGGGGGAGAGGAAAGTATGACCAAGTCACCATGTCCAGCACGAGGACAGGCTGATGGCAGACAACCTCCTCACTTCAATACTCAGTCTGCACCAGAAGGCTCACAGTTTGCAAATCACTTCCAGGGCTCTCTGTTGAACCCTCACACCTGCTTCCGCAGACCTGGGTAAGGGCAGGTGCTTGCGTATCATTGGACCCACAGGGCAGATGAGTAATTCCTCTGAGGACCCAACCCCCCACTTTGGTTAAGAGAGTCACTAAAGTCACCCCGCTGAGTGGGAGCAGGGCACAAGACTGGGCAGGTTCAGTGACCTTTCGAGATCCCTCCGTGACCCTCCCTCCAGGCATGAAGGGTCAGGCTGTGAGCTGAGCCTCTGTGGACCCACAGGGATGGTCCGCGCTGCTGTGGCCAGTCTCCCTTTGAATGAAGAATGCTTGCTTTGTAGGGTGAAGGAGAGGGTCTAAGTTTCAGCTGGGGGTGAAGGAGGAGGAAAGCTCATCTGAGGTCCGCATGAAGGGCGCGCCTGAGTCTAAAACACTGTCACTCTGAGGTCAGGGTTCAGGGGTGAGCCTACAGGAGGGTGAAGAGGGCTCATCCCTCTCAGCCCAGCACGGGCCACCGTGGGGGGCATCAGCCCCTACCTGACCTGACCTGACCCAGTCTCCTAAACATGCTGCCCTCGGCCCCCTGGACTTGTGGGCAGGGTAGGGAACCACACCTGCAGCACAAGCACCCTGTATTTGTCTCTCCGATCCATTTGCATCTGGCCCACCTCGGGCTCATCCGAGACGGTTTCTCAGGAGCATTTCGTAAGCTGCTGCCTGTGTTTAAGCCCATTGACAGCAAGAAAAGCTTTGGGGCAAGATCTGTCCGATTCCTCCACCCATTGCTACAGACTTAATTACAGAGCCCAGCTGAGCCAGTGGCCACCTCCCGCCCCCACATGCGGCAGAGGAGGGGGCAGGTCTTTGCACCTCTAGGACTATCAGGGAGAGAAATCAAGGAGCCTTTCCCAATAGCGTGATCAACCTAGGTCGAAACCGTGGCCACAGCGGTGACATTTTCTCAGAATGCCTTTCATTCCCTTTCTTTGTTTCTTCCCCCATACCAGCAATCTTCTCCTTATCCACCATCTGGTTCCTCCTGTCATTCACCCAAAAGGGGCGGTCTGGAAGTCCTGCCACCCGTAAAAGGAATCTGAAGGTGCCATGTTACACCCAAGATAGGACAGTCTGCTGGCGGGATCACTTGCCTGTGGCCAGCGAGCATGGAGACCATCTCTGGCCACAGGCTCTTCCTGGTGCCCCTAGAAGCAAAGCCCCACCAAACTATGGCAGTGCCAGCACCTTTTTCTTCGTTAGTGTCTCGGTCTCCAGCAAAGTCTTTGAATGGCACTCCCGCACCTGATCACCCCCACTGGAAGCCTGCACCTGATCACCCCCACTGGAAGCCCAGGCCAGAAAAATTCAGCAAGTTGTCTTGCCTCTCCACCCGCATGGCCCTCATCCTGAGCTGGACCTCCATCTCTCCCAGGACCTTACTGTAGCTTTCATGCCCTTTCCTAGTCATCCCAGCTCTTCTAGGGAGGAGGAACGCTGGTTCCTCAATGCAGCTCTGCTCTGCAGTAAAGATATTAACCATTGGTGGGCAGGCCACATCTGTCTGCAGGCTGCTTCTGGCCGCCCAGAGACCTCCAATCGGAGAGTGGTTTTACAGGTGAGTATTTGCAGTCAACTGGAAGACCAGGGCCACTAATTGTGAACCCCAATTAAGCAAAATGCTATACCCCACTAAGAATAACTGCATTTTTCGTATTAGTAGACTGGCAATTTTTTTTAGTGTGTTCTATTATTCTATTTAAAATTTCACCAATAAAAGTATGTGGAAATTTGTTTTCCCTCTTATTATGTAAGTTTTCCTCTTGAGCAGCAAAGTTTAAAATATTCACTGTTTGGCCCTTTGTGGAAGAAGATTGCCAACTGTTGGTCTAAATCTTTCCTTTGAATATTCAAGTCCCTTAACCATAAGCACTCCTGCTTCCCCCAAACCAAATCCTGTGTTCAAATCCTGGCCCTTCCATGTACCACCTTGGGTAAGTTATTAGTACTCTGTGGGCCTCAGTTTCTTCATCTATAAAATGGAGGTAGTAATAGTATGATAATAACTCAGCAACTTGTTATGAGGATTGAATAAGTTAATATTTATAAAACAATGTTGGCATATAATGAGCCTATGCATCATTTGATAAATAAATAAAGCCTCTGCCAGCCCAGAGCAACCTTGAACCCCATTAAAGTCCCATCTCCACCATGTTGCTTCCTTCTCCTTTCACTGAGCCCATATCTACATATCTTATCTCAGGCACACAATGAGAGCAGTGATAACACAGACTAATACTCCTTGGCTCTGTTTCCCACAAGCTCCTTGAGGGCAGGGATAATGTCTTCTCTTATTTCCCAGATGATTACAGAGCTGAATGTAAAATGAACACACATATCACAAAAGGAATAGTAAACAACTAGAATGGGCAAAAACATTTTTAACATAAAAGTATATGCGGCAGTTGTGAAGGAAAATATTTTACATTTGATTGCTTTGAAAGTAACTCTTCTCATTATCTATCTATCTATCTATCTATACACACATATCTTTGTACACATACACATAAACAGAATATAAAATCAAACATGGAAATAATATTTGAAACAAACATGGCCAGTAACAGGAGAGTTAATGCCTGAATATACAAAGAGTTCTTACAAATCAATATTTTCAAAAAATGAGGACCAATATATAAATGGTAAAAGGGTTTAAATGAAAAAAATGGAGCTATAAATGTCTAGCCAAAATGTAAAAATGTTTGTAATCCAATAATCCACAAATGAAAATTAAAGGAATGCCGAAAATAATGTTGCACATGAAATTAATAAGTGGCTTTTAAAATAAGAATATCTAGGTTTGCCAAGGAAACAAGAAAATGAGCATCTCTGGTGGGCATGTAAGTTAATCACCTCAGTAAACGTGGTGCTATGTACCAAAAACCTTTGAAAAGTCTCACCCATTTATACATCAATTATAGATCAATTAAAATAGGGAGGGGTGGTCTTATCCTATGACTGTGACTTCTGAGAATTTGCCCAAGGAAATCACTGGTTAGGTGGATAAATATTACAAGCAGTCTTGTGAAAAACTGTAATGTTCAATAATAGGGGACTGGTTTAATAAATCATGGTCCTCCCATATGACAGTAGATGATGCAAGGATTTAAAACGATGCTTACAAAGAGTGTTTCATGACATGAGATGCACAATGGTACCAACAGTTGGACTGCAAATATGGTTTTTAAGTGCATAGAAATGGGACTGGAAGGAAATCTGCAGGACCGCCCACCCTCTGATGCAGGCATGAGCCAGAGACTGCATGTGGACCCTCTAGGTGCATTGGCTCATGTATCACCTATGCGTGGTGGGTGGGAGTCTGGCCATGTCTGTGGTCATAGGAAAGGATGTTCGCACTCATGGACATGCTGGGAAAGTACACGCCGGGTACGCTCTGAGTGTGTGCACACCTGTCTAATGTACAAGTCTCCCTGTTAATCAGTAAGTGATTCGGATGCTCCTTATCCTACACACCCTGACTATAAGGGAGCAGTGGTCACAGCCTCCTTAAAAAAGAGCCCAGAACATGTGGCCCCCAAGCTGGCCCTGACCAAGGGCACAATCATCCCCAAGATGAGGGCTCAGCAGATCTCAGAGGACCGTGACTGTAGGTGGTCCAGTCCTGCCAGGCCTAAGTAGAGGGGATATCAGAGACCCCTCCCGCCAAGGGTCTAGAAGGAGGCTGCAACTGCTTCCTGAGGTCCTGGAAGACCACTTGGACTATGGGCTCATCCCGACCCAGTCTGAGCACTGCTCAGGGGTGGGGCCTGCAAGAAGAGGTCAGCCTGAGCACCTCCACAGACCCATAAAAGTGGACAGACCCAGCCCACTCCCAGCAAGGGGCCATGCCATGAGGAGATTTTTCCACTGGGGAGTGCCTTCGTGATTGCCATCTCCCCAGAGCAGGGCCAGCCCCTCCTACTGCCTGGTTGATGATAAGTGGGCCCCACCTGCGGCCCCCGCCCCAGGAGCAGGCAGGGGCAGGCTAGGGGGCGTGCCAGGATCCTATCTGGAGCACCCTGCCCAGATCATGGGATGTGCAGCTCCCCAGACTCCCAGAACCTTTCTCTGCGCCTGGGCCCTGCCCCCTGGCCCCAAATCGAACCCTGAACTCAGGCATCTGGCCTGTTCCCTCCTCCAAGGGCCCACCCTCCTCCAACCAGGTCATCCTGTCCACCCCTCAGCCTGATACGCAATTGGGCACAAGTTTGTTGAGCGCTTGCTCCGTCTTGGGAGCTCCCTCAGAGCCAGGCCTGGCACGCTGTGTCTGAGTCACTGGCAATCCTCCTTCAGGACGAGGAAGTGATGATTTCCTCTAGGAGTGGGGAAATAGCCATTAAAACCCAGACAAGGATGTGCAGGCGAGACCAGGCGAGACGAGGAAGAGAGGACCACAGGCTCTTCCGGTGGGCTGGGGCGTAAGAACATCCCGTCCACACAACTGTGGATGCCCGCCTGCTGACACCAGCTGTGCCTCCTCAGACTGTAGTTTAGAGGGGAAGGTGATATGCATCAAGGCAAAGCAAAATTGCAGCCGTGTTAGGAAACCTAGACCCTCAGAGTTTCCAGGTAGAGCCACAGAAGCAGAGAGCACCCCACGCGGGCCTCAGCCCTACACCACAGACCACAGTCCCGGTCCCAGCCCTGGGTTGGTGCCCAGAATCACCACGAGCCAGAGCTCTCCCAGGATGCTTAGTCCTTCTGGGTGGCCAGATGCTCAAGGTGCCCCTCGGTAGCTTTGAAGGACCTCTGCACAGCCCCAGATGAGCGGTAAAATGCACGTGTGGGGCCTCCCTGGTGGCGCTCGGGATTGAGCGCTGCACTGTTGTGCTTCTGTATCCACTATGCCGTGAGTTCGATCCCTGGCCAGGGAGGGGACCCACGTGGCGCAGCAGACCTCTCCTGCCTCGCCCGCTGCTGCCCTCAGCAGTGTTTCGGTCAGTCTGCCTGTTCTGCTCCCCACTCTGTCTGGTGAACCCTCTCACCCTCTGTGCTCTGGCCTATACTGCAGCTCTTGTGTGCATAAATAAATAAAATCTCTGAAAAATGCACGTTGTCATAAACCAGCACTCAGGGGAGCAGTCAATGTAAAACATGAGCAGTGCAGAGAGGACAGGTTCCTGGAGAAAGCCAGGTCTGAGTGGAAGCTGAAGCTTCACAATGCATCGTGCTGAGAGAGGCGGAGGGGGCAGCAGGGCCAAGGCCAGGTGCGTGGGCAATGGCGGGAGCCAGGAAGCGAAAGGAGGCCAGGTGGGTACAGCGGGGTCAGCGGGAGATGGGATCGGAAGGGGTCAAGGGCAGTGGGTCTGGGCCTGGGGGCCGAGCCTGCCTCTAGTTTCTACCCTAAGATTGCTTGGAAGAGGCTGTGGGGCGGTATGCAGAGGGTGACATGATAAGCTCTGTATCTCACCGCCCCCCTGGCTGCCATGTGGAGACCAATTAAATAAAAACCATTAAATAAAATTACACCTTTATTTTCACTCAACCCCAACTGACTGGCCACAAGCCGTAGAAGTAGCTAAAAGACCCCGTGACCTTGTCACCGACAGAGATCAGATATTTTCACATCACATTACAGTTGGGAAAATGCCTTGAAGTAAATATATATCATTACACTGAAACTGCAGTAATTGTTAGTACTACTGCTAGATCACGTTACTGAAAGCCTTCCTGAGGTGCACGTGCACCTCGCATATGGAGTTGGGTCGCCCCCACTTGCAGCCGTGGGCTCCCAGTTTCCCACCAACAACCGCTGAGCTACCAGCCACCCAAGAAAGCTGATAGTGGTGTGTCCCAACAAAACATCAGCTCTTTTGTTTAAGATTAAATGGAAGACTTAATGAAAATGGAGAGAAACAGATTTTAAGTAACATAATTCCATCCTTTTTTTATGTTGCAAAACAAAGACTATCACCTGCAGTTAAATAAAATATATTTCATTTAAGTTGGAATTGTCTTTATTTTCACAGTCTTCCTGTTTGTAATTGGCCACATCGAGCTATACCCTCCAACTCACATACATAGCATTACTGAAATTTTGTCACATGGACTTAAAAGGAGGGGGAGGGTTGAGGGAAGATGGGAGCACGAGGGACTGAGGTGATAGTGATGGGGAATACATGGGTATTACAATTGATGGCAAGTATATGTAAATTTAAAAAAAATTTATATTAATAAAAAATAATAATAAAATAAATAGTCTTCCTGAAATACAAAAAAAAAAAATTGTCTTTATTCTGGCTCACGATCATCCATGGCCACCTGCCTCAAATTCTTGGCCTCCTTTTCTCTACACTGCACTGGTTTTGCGGGTCATGTGAACACCTTATATGATAAAACAAAGCCTCCTCCCCAGTGAGCAGGGCCACATGCAGATGCAGGTTTGGGCTGTAGAATTCCGGTGGGTTGCTGCTCTTACACTGGTCCAGCTGACGGGCAAGGGGCAAATCACATCACGCTTCGTGCAGCGGTGCAGTGGAGATAGGCTGGCGAGATTTTTTTAAAATTCTACCCAAGAGCACCCAAGCCTCAGTGGGGTGAGGCCAATTTCCATCCTGTCGTTTAGCGGGGTCTCAGGTGAAAGCCCAAGGTAGACAGCTGCCCCTTCCAGCTTGAATCTTTCATACTGGGCTACCCTGCAGGGGCCCCCGCTGGCTTCCCCTGGAAGTAGGGTCACCCTATTAAGGGGACCTGGTGTGCCAGACCCCAGTATCCACAGACCGTCAATAACGCCTCTTGCCAAGGATGCCCCCCTCCCCAGCCTTGTGGAAAGGCTGTTGTCTTGACCTGCCTCTTGGAACATTAGAGAAACTTGAGGCTGGATTATCACGAAGCCCCCAAATGGAGTAAGTCCTTCCCGGCACTGGCGTGAAGTAACCCAAAGTCCTTCTGCCACCAACCTTCCCTTGGACTTCTCGGGCCCTCCCTCCTTTTCCCTGCACCCCACCACCCGCCCAGCGAGGAAGGGGTCTGAGGGTGGCATCTGTAACGAGCCTCTCCTCCAGAAATCTGCCTATGTGAAGGAGACGTGCCTGCATCTAGTAGGGTGACTCTCCATTGCTTGGATTCCTAGTGCTGAACCCCATGAGTGGGGCTATTTAGAGAGAAGATGTCCAGATACACCTCGAGTGAACACAGTTATCCTGTCCGTGGGGTCAGCCCTCCGTCTAAGTCCTGATCCTTCTTGGGGAAGTCGGGGCTCCCTGCCATCCCAGGTGTCCGTCAGCAGAGCAGTCTGTGAGTCGCCCAGGTCCTGCTCTCTGAGGTGAGGACATGACTCAGGAAGTCTCACACTTTCCTGTGAAGCACAGGCTAGGCCAGGGAAGGAAGAAGAGTTGGCTGGGGCTGAGAAACCAGGGGTTAGCACAGGAGAACTTCCTGGAGGTGGAGGCACCTCACCCCCTGGCTAGAACTGCCCAGAATATTCCATAAGCATTCAGATATTTCTGCAATCTGACCCTTCCCTTCAACCCATATGCACGCCCTATGTCCCTGACCCATGAATATAGGTTGATTCCATTCTTCTGGCTCTTTCCCTGCCCAGAATATCTTCCACCCCACTAACTTCTCTGATTCTCTTCTGATTGCTTCCACCCACCCACAAAGACTTCTTCCACGATTGCTGTCCAGCCTGCTGCACCCATGAGTGACTCTCTCCATCTTCTTCCATCGCCCAAAGTACAAGAATAGACACACCTCCCCCAGGATCATAGCTTGCTTCCCTAGAGCAAAGAATTGGGGCTAAGAACTGGAAAATGACAGCCAGCCTTGGGGACAGTAGCGAAAGTAAACAAAAGGGCTCACAGACTCAGACAAGGTATGTCTGAGCCTTGGCTCTCCCCTTCATTCACTGGACACTCTCAAATCCATCTTTCTCTTTCTTTGAGCCTCAGTCTTCTCATCTGCAAAATGGGACATTTTGAGAGTGGTTGGTAAACAACAGAATTCTGAACACTCACATCGAGATGGTTACTCAGGAATTGCTGACCAGACGGACAGAGAGACAAGAGAATTCCAGGTCAGGTCAGGGATCTGGGGCAGATGTGGGTGGTTACCTGCTTCACCCATGCACAGGACCAGCCCTGAGTTCCTAGTCCTCCCCCCACTGGATCCAGGGATTTGCCAAACAGGCAGATCTCACCTGGAAAGAAAGTGACTCAGGCTGCCGGGAGAGCGGGAATGAATCAGGGAGGCAGAGGCTGAGTGTGGGGCCCCCACCCAGGGGCCCCAGCCTCTCCCAGCAGGAAGAGCGTGAGCCTGTCTCCAGAGCTCACGGGGTGAGAGGGCAGTCTTGCCAAAATGTGCCCCTGGCCAGCCAATGGGACACAGTGATAATCACCACCACACTCACTCCCACATTCCAGACCTGTCGGGACGCTCCCACGAGTGCTATCTTTTTTTTTTTTTTTTAAAGATTTATTTATTTATTTATGCATACAAGCACTGGGGTACAGGCCAGAGGTGTGGGGGGTGAGAGGATTCACCACAGAGAGCG
>JAGFMF010011626.1:2382418-2505439 GCA_019455555.1 Galemys pyrenaicus
GAGGAGGGAGGGAGGGAGGTAGGAAGGAAGGAGGGAGGAGGGAGGGAGGGAGGAAGGAAGGAGGGAGGAGGGAGGGAGGGAGGAAGGAAGGAGGGAGGAGGGAGGAAGGGAGGGAGGGAGGAAGGAAGGAGGGAGGGAGGGAGGGAGGAAGGGAGGGAGGGAGGGAGGAAGGGAGGGAGGGAGGGAGGGAGGAAGGAAGGCAAGCAGGCAGGCAGGAAGGAAGGGGATTAAGAAACAGCATGCTTTGGTGGGGTTGTGGATGCTTTGGTATCTGAATTTCTATGTGATGGTAATGGTGTTAATGGATCCGGCACTGAAGCATGGGCTGATGAGGGCATGTGTTCTGTGGTCATAAACAGGCATCAATTCAGACAGCTCAAGGCAGACAGGCCCTCAGGAACAAAGCAGTGGCCTCTGCATGGCATCTGAGCAGCGGCTGACCTCTCTCCAGCAGATTCACAGCCCCCGCCTTCAAGTTTCACAGGAAGGAGGCAGCCCATGCTGAGATCATCAGTGTCTTTCAGGTAAGCAAAGGAGGCCCCTCGGAGCAAGTGTAGATGCGTTGATGATTTCCAACATCCTACCTTCCTTTCTTCTCTTGCTGAGAACTACCAAGTTTGTCCTCAAGTTCATCATCTTGGATCGTCAAAGGAAGCCCCTTCTCAGGCCCAGCAATGGACTCTGTCAGCCTAATCAACGGCTTTACCCCTCTCCAATCCAGCCCCTCTTCTGACAGCGAACATTTGAGCTACCCCTTACTATGCTGACCTGGCTGCCAAAGGCACTGTGGTCTCAAGAAGACAAAATCAGCACAGTGCCATTCTTAGCGTAACGGGAGAGCGCAAAAAGCCACGGCTAACAAGACCGCTGTGTGCCAACGTGCAGCGTGGTCAAGCAGGATCACCCCAGAAGACGCACTGCAAAAGCAGAAACCCAGAGTGACTGTGAAGCCACGCTCCCAGGTTTGGAAACTTCAGAAGTGGTGGGTGGTTCTAAACCACAGAGAATTTTCCCTCAATTTACATGGTAAGTCTTGGGCAAGAGCAATTCTATAAAATGGAGTTAGGGCCCAGGCTAGGATAATAAAAAGCAGGTTTTTCACCTCCATGAATGAGTGGTAGGACGTTCAAAGGTCAAGAAGCATACAAGTCATCCCGTGTGTTAAGGGACATACAGCTCCCACCCCCAGATGCCAGAGCGCCCCCCTCACCAGGACAGTATGCCCAGAGATGGCCTCTGGTGAGCAGTGGAACAAGCAGACGACAGGGCCTTGCTGCCCTGGCTCCAGCGAATCACTCAATCTTGGTCAATAGGACCTGGGAGCAAAAGAGAATAATTTCTTACTATTGGAAAGAGATTGCCCTTTTTTCCTTAAAGGTTTATTTTTGCACACAAGAACTGGGGTACAGGCAGAGGCAGGGGGTGAGAAGATTCACCAGAGACAAAGTGGGGAGCAGAACAGGCAGATTGACAGAAGCACACTGCTGAGGGGAGCAGCGGGCGAGGCAGGAGAGGTCTGCTGCGCCATGTGGGTCACCTCCCTGGCCAGGGATCGAACTCGTGCTGCAGTGGCTGTGGATGCTTCAAAGTGTGGTGATTAACCCCTTGTACCACCACGGAGGCCCCTCGATGCCATTTTTTCATATACCACCCTGAGTGAGATGCTGCCCAGCGCTGAATTAGGCAGAGGAAGGATGAGAGTTCCCAGCCGTTGAGCCCTTGGCCGGCTAATGCAATTAACCCCGGGTCACCTGTGTCGGAAGGCCCTGCCTGCCGTGTGAGAAGACAGACCCATCTTGTTCAAGCCGGTCTAGGGTGGACCTTCGGTTTCTGGTCACCATGGGTGTTCCTATACAAGAAGTGATTTTGCCAGACCTCACAGGCTTTCTGGAAGTCAGAGCCAGGCTCTCCTGTCCTGTGCTGCTTCCTCTCTTCATCTCACCCTGAGAGACAGAAGCAACCAGGGCCACAGAGATGCTCAGAGGGAGTTTCCCGGAAAGGAGGCCTCCCAGTGGGTGCAGACCCTGAAGGGGCAGATCTCCTGAAGGTGAGAAGGAGACCCAGCCAGGAGCTGCTCAGGGCTATCCCCTCCCCAGCGTCTCCTCTGACACAAGAGACACTGGGATTAGCAGCTGCATTCCTTTCTGGTGTCATCCTTTATGCTTTCAAGTGCTTCATAGGCGCAATTAGCAGCCAAGTGCCCCACCCGAGGGTGCCTGCTGTGGAGCCAGGGCTCCCTGAGTGTCGCATAGGGTAGGCCCCAGCCTCATCTGCAGGGCAGTGCATGCCCTGAGTGTAGGCCACAAGGGCGGGAAGGAGCAGGCTGAGAGTGTGGGAGATGAAGGTCAAAGCACACAAAGGAGGCCCCCCGGGGAGCCCTCAGGACCAGGCTCCAGCAGGCCGGGTTGCACACCTCAGCGCAGATTCCAAACTATCCCAGGCACACGAGGAGCCACTGACGCACAGCGACGGTCATCGTAAGTCTCTCCTGACCCACCAAGCAAATGCCCCATAGCCCTCAGTCTGGAGGCTTCTGCTGCAGACAGCGCTGTGGCCCTCAGTTCGTTCCTCGGTAGGGGCCAGGGCCTGCTCTCATGGAAGCAGACGGTGCCTCTGGCCATGACCTCTGGTGCTTGGCAGCCAGAGGAGGAAGCAGTATGTACACTGCAGCCTGGAGTTGCTCTCTGGTGTGCTGCTGGAGGCCCATCATCCCCTCCTCAAGAAGTTACCTCGGTTTCCTCCACCCAAAAGGTCAGGCCCAAGTCTTCTCTCTGGGCCCAGGTTGCCTCTCAGCCTTTTCTCGTTTGTCCACAAACACCAACATCAAGGTCGCAGGCCCCTGACTGTACAGTAATGCCGCTGCGCCTCTGCTTCTGCTGCTTCCCAGTCAGGACAGCACTGCACCCCCACATCCACTCAGGTAGGGTGCAAACCCAACTATCAGCAGCTGGTCCTCCTCTCACCAACACCTTAAGGATTTGCACAACTCCTTCAGCCCACGTGCCACCTCAGTCCTCAAACAGTGAGGGGGTTTTGGTGGCACTTCCTTCAGAACCTCCCACTGTTGCCTGGAACAGTTACATTCATGAAATGTGCTGTTCTCTTTCTGTACCTGTGTTCTTGCCCCCACTCTGCCTCCACCTCCTCTCAGATGTAAGCCCCCGAGGGCTGCAGCCAGCCCCAGCACGGTGCCAGCGCCCGCTGGCAGGAGCTCAGAGGAAGTCCTGTGGAGTTTTGCTTACTTCAATGAGTGAGTCGGTGAAGAAGTTTCCTATACTGGAATAACTGGGTGGGAGGAGGCTGGGGAAAAAGCCCCTCCCTGAAAAGATCATCATTGACAGGTATTTGTCATTTGTCTCTATTGCTATGTAATTGAAGAAGAGACTTGCTCTTCCCCCCAAATTTGTGTTGATGGACAGAGTTTACCAACAAGAGACGTAAACAGAAACAGAGAAGCAGCAAGAGAAGGAACGGAGGCCAGGCAGGGATGGAGGCCAGGCAGGGATGGAGGCCAGGCAGCTAATAGGACAGAAGCAGGGTCAGGGAGAGAGGGGAGAGGAGACAGGAAGAGGCCAAGGGCTGGGTGGGGCAGGGATACAGAGAAGCAAACAAAGAAGACAGACACAGAGAGGGAGGCCAACAAGAGCTGAGCAAGGCAGAAGGACAGCAGGAGAGCGGCCCCTCCTTCCCCAGCTGCCTCAGTGCCAGGCTAAGCTCCGCATCTGCAAAGCCGCTCCTGAAACTCCTGCGTGTCAGAGCATGAAGACCCAGAAGGAAGGCAGCCAAACTGGAAGGCAGCCGGAGGCCAGATGCTGGAGAGGCGTGTACCAGGAGGGACAAGGAGACACTGCCCCATTCCATGGCCACCAAACTCCATGTTGACCTGGACAGGGACGGCTCCCCCAGCCAGCAGACTGAGTTAGGTGGGATGGGCAGTCCTTCTCCAAGCTTGTCTTGGGTGTCTTGTGGACACCTAGGGAACGGGCGTGGCCCAGCTGGGACCGTGGCAGTTGGGGGATTCAGGAAGGAAAAGAAAGCTGGGATTAAAGTTTCAGTAACCTGCCTCGAAAGCAGCCAAGCACTGTGCAGGCCAGGATTCCTGGGCACTGAGTAAGGCAGCCATCCCAGCACAGATGAGGAGAGGAGAGGCGCTGGCTGCCGGTCAGTATGAGGCAGGCAGAAGAGTCCAGCTGCCCCTTATAGGGGAATCAATGATGCCCACCCCCTGCTCCTACTTGCACCTCCTTCCTCACATCACAGGTTAAGGTTCCACTGTCTGAGGGCTTAGACCCCATTTAATGAGAATAGGGTGAGGCAATGGGTTGAGACTTAGGGCCAGTCAGGCTTGGGGAGGTCTGGGAAAGAGTCTGTCTTTGTGATGGGGTAAGAGTGAGGTGGGAGCCAAGAAAAGGCTGGAGAGCGACAGAGGCTGAAGAGCTTTAAGAAAAAGAGCTGGCCAAAATTTATAATCCATCCGTGCACTTAAGCAACATGGATTGACACAGAAAAAAATGGGATCCAATCAGAAAGCAGCATCTGCAGACAAACCCTAACTCTGATCGCAGACTGAACCCTAAACCTGGCCTCAGACTGAACTTTAACCCCTGCCACAGACTCACCGCTAAACCTGTCCTCAGACTTACCCTAATGCCAGCTCTTCCAGCTTCACTGAGCCTAATCTTGGCTGCTGGCCACCACCTCAAAACTGTGTGTTTCTATCTCAAAAGGCAAAGGAAAAGAGCATGTAGATGTTTTGGAGAAACACTACAAAACACACAGCTGTAGGGCTCGGCAGAAACTATATCTGGCCATGTGTGGGAAATGTCTGCACCAGCCATCCAACGCACTCCCCCTCCACAGCTGGGTCTCCTCTCCTCCCCACGTGGCCTCTCCCCACCTGCCAAGGAAGTATGCCCACTCAATCCTGAGCCCCTACTCCAGCTTCAGAGCCCCTGTTCCAATCTCATCAGCCAATCACAGACTTCATCTTCTTCTCCAAACCAATCCCAACCAGAAATTTCTCTCCCTCTTCTCAACATCTCCAGCAAAGTGAATTCATCATCTGGTCACTAATCACTAACATTCCTTTTATTGGCTTCTTACCCTTTTCCATGGTAGAATTATTGCATATAAAATATCAAAATTATTGAGTTGATAGTATTTTTCACTATTGTAAACAATGCTGGTGGACATCCTTAATAATATATCCTTATGCACTTGTATACTTTAAAAACATCTCTTCAACCAGAGGAACGCCCTGAACATAAATTTAAATGTCAAAAAAGGCTCATGATGAAAAGTAGCATACCCTGACTCATTCCCCCCAACCTCCATTGCGTTTTTTCTGGTATTTAACTGCAGCCTACTAAATTATTTATGTTGTGTTTTTTTGATTAGTCAAATTCAAACATCATCTATTTACTTCCTTCTTCCATAAGCAAACATTTCCATATCCCTTAACTTCTAATAGACTTAAGTTACAACATTTCCAAATCTAATCCAGGTAGTATACAATGATTACATTTTCTTTCCAATAAAATGTCCAGTTATCTCTATGTGAATAACTATCTCATTTTTAAATTTACTTTGCTTTCCCCATACTTATTACCAATTCTTCTCAAACTCTTTAACAGGACCATAAAATTTCTGTAAAGTTAACAACTCAAGTAGTCTTCTACTGTCATCTTGAAAATGTCTTGTCTCTCTGCACTCACACTGCTGTTCTTCCATTGCTTCTGTCACTATATCATGAACTCATTTTGTTCTCTCTTGTACTGACCCAGTTTATTCCCTTATTTTGTGGGAATGCAACCTTCTGTCATTTCTTGAAAAAGAAAGGCAGTTAAAATATTTGAGGAATTAGGTACCTAAAAGTGCTTTTACCCTCATGGTAGATAGATAGTTTGGTTGGGTATAAAATTCTACACTGATACTTCAAAGGTCCTCCCACTAAAATATGCCCAGAATCTAAAACAATTACTGTAAACACACTTTTTGTTTTATATCTATGCCTACAAAATGTAAGGGAAATAATAACAAGTAGGAAATTTCCATCACTGAAAGTTATAATAAAAGTCAGATGTTGTAAACATTGACTTTACATTAAAATCATGTGTAGAATTGTTAATAAAATAGAGATACTCCAGAATCTAATTTAATTGGCATGCAATAAGGATGGGAATATACATATATATGCATGTATGTATATACATACACATCATTTTTTGAGGAGTCATCATACTGTTTTCCATAGCAATTACACCAATTAACATACCCACCAACAATGCATGAGAATTTCAACTTATCTACACCATCACCAACACTTGTAATTTTTGTTTTTCTTCTTGGTTTTTTCATAGCAGACATTCAAATGGGTGTGCAATATTATCTCACTGAGATTTGGGTTTTCTTTTCCTTAATGATTACTGATGTTGAACTTTTTTTTTATATTGAACATTTTTTCATGTGCCTATTGGATATGCCTATTGGCCATCCGTATACCTTTTTTTTTTTTTTGCTTAACTATTTTTATTTATTTATTTTTATTTTATTTTATATATATTTTACAACATTCTTCATTTTTGTACAGTGTATGCTTTCTCCTCTCAGGTATAGTCCCCATGAAATTCCCTCTTTGGAGAAATGTCTATTCAAGTCTTTTGCTTATTTTTTCAAGTGAGTTATTTGTTTTTATTGCTGAATCATGTGAGTTCTTTATATATTACTGATACAAACCCATTATCATTTTTAGATATTTCAAAAGTCTTCTCTGTTTCTACTTTGGTTTTCCACCTTCTGTTAAATGTATTTATGGGAGGAAAAGTTCTTAATTTTTAAATTTTGCAACATTATTTCAATTTCTCTCCTTTTTAAAGACTACTTTCTTATAGCAGTTTTAGATTACAACAAAATTGAGGGAAAGGTACAGTGACTCCCCACATCCTCCCTACCCACACACATCCTCATCTCTCCATTATCAACATCCTCCACCAAAGCTGTACATTTGTTACAATTGATGAAGATACATTGACACACCACTATCACCCAAACTATCCACAATACATTTTAGGGTTCATTCTTGGTGTTGTATATTCTACTGTTTTTGATAAATATATAACAGATATCCATCATTATGGTATCATAAAGAGTATTTTTACTGCCCTACAAACTTCCTGTGCTCCATCGAGTCATCCCTGCCCCCACCCTTGCTGCTATCAATTGAGCTTGTCTAGTATCTCCATAGCTTTATCTTTTGGAAATGTTATCTAGGGCCCTCCCTGGTGGCGCACTGGGTTAAGCAACACACTATGAAGCAAACAAACTGCAGCCACTGAAGCAAACCGCAGCCACTACAGCACGAGTTTGATCCCTGCCCCTGGCTGGGGAGGTGACCAACATAGCACAGCAGACCTCTCCTGCCTTGCCTGGTGCTCCCCTCAGCAGTGTATTTTGGTTGATCTACCTGTGCTGTTCCCCACTCTGTCTGGTGGATTCTCTCATCTCCACACCTCTGGCACATGCCCTAGTGCTTGTATGCATAAATAAATAAATCTTAAAAAAAAAAGAAACTGTTATCTAATTGGAAACATACAGTATATAGCATTTCAGATTGACTGCTTTCTTCACTTAATCATACAAGGCTCTCTCCTATCTTTTCGTATCTTAACAGCTCATTTCTTTTCTAATTCTCTAAAGCATTATTTTGTCTAGATGTATACAGTTAACAAAGACAGCTTTGTTGCTCCCAAGTTTTGGCAATTATGAATAAAGCTAATATAAAATTCATGTGCAGGTTTTTATCTAGACAGAAGTTTTTAACTCCTTTGGATAAAAGTGGTTGCTGGGTCATATGATAAGAGTACGTTTAGTTTTATAAGTAACTGCCAAGCTGTGCTCCAAAGTGGCTACCATTTTGCACTCCCACCAGTCTTCACCAGTATTTGGTTTTGTGAGTGCCCTGATAATGGTCAGATTACAAATAGATGTGTGTAGTATTTCACTGTTATTTTTGTTTGCATTTCCCCAATAACACATAATGTGGAACACTTCCACATGCTTATTTGTCATCTGTATGTCTTTTTTGGCATAGTGCTTATTAAGATCTCAATTTTAATTGGATTGTTCCTTTCCTTATTAAAGGATCTTTAAGAGTTCATTGCATATTTTGGATAATGCCTTCATTAGATTTGTCTTTTACAGATATTTTCTCCCAGTTCGTAGCTTATCTTTCCATTTTTTTATTTTTACATTTTCTTTCACCAAGAAAAGTTTTTCATTTTAATGCAGTCTAGCTTATCCAGTATTTATTTTCATGGTCCATGCCTTTTGCGTTGTCTCTAAAGAGTTGTCAGCATACCAAAGGACTTCCAAGTTTTACAAAACAGAATTTTACAGTTTTGTGTTTCCATTTAAATCTATAATTGAGTTAAATTTTGTGAAGGCTATAAAGTCTGTGTCTAGATATATATATATATTTTTTTTTGGCATGCAGATGTCCAGATGTTTCAGCATCAACTTCTTAATTTTAACATGGACAAGTCTATCAGTCTTTTCCTTATAGTTGACACTTCTTGTGTCCTGTTTAAGAAATATTTCTCTACTGAGAATTTTATATTTAGGATATTAATGAGTAAGTGTTCAACTCATTTACAGTTGATCCTGCACTTGGTACAAGGTAGGATTGCAATGTCATCTTCTTACCTGTGGATATCCATTGTTTTCTAGCAATGTTCACTCCTTTGCTGATGTGATATGCTATATATCCCTTGGACTTGAGTTCCTGTGTGTCTAGAGCTGGGGCTACCTCTATTCTATTCCATTAGTTAATTAGACTTCCACTGTACCAGAATTGTACTGTTCAAATTGTTAGCATTCGGGCCTCCCTGGTGGTGCAGGGTTTAAAGACAGCACTAGCAAGCTATCATGAACCACTGCAGCATGAGTTCAATCCCTGGCCAGGGAGCTGACCCACCGGGTGCAGCAGACCTCCCCTGTTTCACCTGCTCCCCTCAGCAGTGTATTTCAAGTAGATCTACCTCTTCTGCTCCCCACTCTGTCTCTGGTGAATCCTCTTACCACCCCGCCCCCTCCCCCCCCCCCGCCCCATCCCACACCTCTGGCCTATACCGCAGTTCTTATATGCACAAATAAAATAAAAATAAATCTTAAAAAAAAGTTGTCATTGCCGAACTCATCTTCATATTTGATATAGCCACTATTCCCCTATCTGCTCTTCTTTTTCACAAATATCCTGCCTTTTCTTGCCCTTTTAGTCTGACACATAAGTCTAGAATATTTTAGTAAAATTATTTTAAAAAGAAAAAAGCGCTGTTGGAATTTCTATTGTAATTTTCTTGATCTCTAAAATTAATTAATTTGGGGAGTATTGACAGCCTCACTATATTTTCTTATCCTTAAAATTATATCTCTCCATATTTTATATCTTCTTAAATTCGGTTAGTAAAATAATTTTCCTGTAGAAATCCTATACATCATTTTGTTAGATTTATACCTAGATTATTTGATGTTCTTTCATCATTTCATAAATGTGTCTTTGTTTCCTAGTTACTGCTACTCTGTAAAAATGCAACTGATGTGTTTATTTTTGTTATATTCACTCCTTATCTTGCTAGAATCTATTATACTAATAATATGTCACATGTTTTTGTTATTTTTATGTAACTATGGGATCACCTACAAATAATTATAGACTTAATTTCTCTTTTTTAATTCTTATGTCTCTAATTTCTATTTCTTATTTATTGAACTGATTTTTATTTCATTCTTTTTCTTCCTTCATAAGCTTATATACAACTCAATAATTTTGAAGCCAACTTATTTTCTCATATACACATTTTAAGTTTTACTTTTCCTTAAGTTCCACAATCTCTGATTTTTAACATTTTCTCGATCATTCAGATAAAGATATTTTCAAATTTGTAATATGATTTATTCTTGAGTGTATTAGCAGTGTATTTCTTAAGTTTCCAAATATGCAAGGCTTCTTATTTATCTTTTTGTTACTAACTTCTAAATTAAGTGTGTTTATGTACAGAACTCATATAACTCAATCACAGAAAAACAAACAATCCTATGAAAAAATGGGCAAAAACCTAAACAGACACTTCTCTGAAGTAGACATTCAGAAGGTCTACAGGCACATGAAAAAATGCTCACCATCACCAATTATAAGATTCCTTTAAAAATTAAAATGGAAATACCATATGTTCCTGCAATACCACTAGTATTTACCCAAGGAATATGAAAACACTAGTACAAAAAGATTGATGCTCCTATGTTCAGAGCACCATTATTCACAACAGCTGAATCATGGACTTAACCTAAGTGCCTGATAACAGATGACTGAACAAGGAAATTGTGAAATATATACTCAATGGAGTATAAACTCAACTACTTATAAAGATTAAATAGTGTCTTTTGGGGCAAAATAGATGAATTTTGAGGTAATTACGCTAAGAAAATAAGCCAGGAAGTAAAAGACAGTTATCAGATAGTTACTCATTTTGTGAAATTTAAACAACCAAAGAATAAATAATTTTTAGGGGGCCTCCCAGTGGCTCAAAGGGTTGAGCACTGCACTGTGGGACTTCTGCAGTCACTGCAGCATGAGTTCAATCGCAGGCCAGGGAGCTGACCCACATGATGCAGCAGACCTCTCCTGTTCACCTGCTCAGCAGTGTATTTCAGTGGATTTGCCTGTTCTGCTCCCTGCTCTGTTGCTGGTGAGTCCTTTCATCCCCCACACCTTTGGCCTGTACTCCTGTTCTTGTATGCATTAATAAATAAAATCTTTTTTTAAAAAATAATAATGATTTTTAAGTTCTGAGAAAAATATATTGGTCACCAGCGGGAATAGAGGGAGGAAGGGGGGTACAAGGGAAAGAGGTGGCTAACATATGTGCACTAGAATGTTGGTGTCAGGTGAGTGAGGTGTGTACACATAGCATGGTATGACTTTTTACTCTTGAAATCACACACATTTACATAAGTAAATGACTGACAAATGAATAAAATTGTGAAAATAAAGAAACAATAAATGTGTTGTGGTTAGGAATCATATGGTAAAAATATCTATTACTTGAAACTATATATATTTCTAAAACTATATATATATATGTGCTTGAGAAAAGTGTGTATCAAAAATTGCCTAATGACCCTTTGCAGGCAACACCCCCTTTAACTCCTGCCCCAGGTAATCACTGATCTGCATCATTTCAGCTTTGCTTCTGAGAACTTACAAGAAATGAAACAGATAGAATTTGTGTTTTGTATATTATCTGACTTCCTTTTTGCTCTACATAGTTTTTAAAATTCATGCATGCATATATTATTAAATAATATTCTATTGTATGGATATGTCAGAATTTGTTTATGTGCTCATCAGTTGATGAAAATTTGGCTATAGTATGCTAAAAAGATGATCTCCTCCAAACATATTCACAATACTTTTTCTCTTAACATTTTGTGCTTTTTGTGCCCTAAGAAATCTGCTTAACCCAAAGTCACACAAGGATTGTCTTCTGTTTTCTTTCAGAACTTTTATGCTTTTAATTGTTACATTAAGCCTATGATCTATTTTATGTTAATTTTCGTATGGTGTGAGGCAAGGATTGAAGTTCACATTTTTTAAAAAGAATTTATTTATTTATGCATAGAAGGACTGGGGTGTAGGCCAGAGGTGTGGAGTGTGAGAGGATCCACCAGAGACAGAATTAGTTGCAGAATAGGTGGATCCATTGAAACACACTGCTGAGGGGAGCAGTGAATGAGACAGGAGAGGTCTGCTGTGCCATGTGGGTCCCCTCCCTGGCCAGGGATTGAACTCATGCCATAGTGACTGGCAATAGATTGATAACACTGTCTTTAGCCCCTGTGCTACCAAGAAGGTCCCAAAGATCACATTTTTACCTAGAATTTTCATTGTTCCAGTTCCATGTGTTAAAGTATAAAGAATTGTCATGATACTATTGTAGAAAATTAATTGGCCATATATGTACGATTGACCTGTGAGTCTATCTTCACACCAATACCACATAGTCATAATTATTGTTGCTTTGTACTCATGAGATCAAAGATTCCAAAGCCTGTAATTTTGTCCTGTTTTACAAAACTGTCTTGGGTATTCTAGATCTTTTGCTAGAACTTATTTCCCTGTTTCTAGATTTATTTCCAATTAGTTTTTAGAATCAGCTTGGCTATTGCTCTGCCTTCTCACCTTCAAAAAGAAAAAGAGATAACCTGCTTGGATTCTGACCGGGACTGTTGTGACTAGATAATTTGAAGGACAATTAAAGTCTTAGCAATGTTACATTTTCCAGTTTATGAAATTTCTTCTTATTTCAGCTGTATTTAATTCTCAGCAAGGTTTTACATATTTCAGTGTACATGTCTTGCACATAATTTGTTATATTTATCCTTGATTATTTTAAGGTTTTAATGTTGTTGCAACTGGTATTTTTAATTTGAATTTCCAATTGTTTATTGCTATCCATTTTTTTAGAAACCACTCTTTCTAGGGTTTTGTGCTATATCTAATTCATAACACTCTGCTCTTTTTGTTTTATTAACACTGCTAAAATTTTCCTTATTTATTAGCCTTTACACAAATAAACACTTTGGTTTACTTAATAAGTCTATAGAGTCTTCATTTACTAATTCATTAAGTTCTGCTTTTGTCTTTATTATTGCTTTTCTCTTACTTTCATTAGGTTTGTTTTATGATTCTTCTCTAACTTTTTGAGTCAACTGTTGAATGCATTTTGCTTTCATTCTCTCTGCCTTAATCACTGTGATGGTTTTGCGCTATAACCACTAAGCTAAGCTGAAATACTACATTTCACAGAATTCCCTTCCTTAAGTAGTTGTGGGTTAGAGTGGGCTCCAAGAGAAATTCACATGGGGTTGGAAGGCAAGAAAAAAGGAGCAGTCATTTTTTTCACCAAGGTCAGCATAGGGCCAGGTACTGTTACAATTCACAGAGACTGCCTGTCTGCTAGCTGATTTTGGTGTGGATAGCAACCAGGTCTTCCACTGCACTGGATCTGCCCTGAATCTCAGCATTCTGGCCTGATGGCATGTAGAGTTGGTGTCAGGTTATTAAAGCAATGAGAAGCAGCCCCTGGTTCCTTTTTGTCCTGGTGTTTCATTTGCTCTCACTCCTTCCTACCTCACGTCCATCTCCCTTCCTGACTTGATGTGATCTGGGAATTTTCCCCAGAATAACCAAAGGTTATTGGTATAGGCTATTGCTGAGTTTCTTCTCACTTTGAATGGCTCTCTAAAGAATTTTTCTCACTTTAATAGCGATAATTCATAATTCAATAATTGCTTGCTACCAATTTATTTTACGACCTATCTTTCGAGTTAAAGTTCTTATTTTGATTCATTTCTCAGTTGTATTTCTTCAGTGATTTTTCTGACTGTAAGTGCCTGGTTGACTCATGGCTCCATTCCCTTGGTTTAGATGCTGATGCAGATCAATAAAGGCAGCCAGGTAGGAAGTCAGGAGAGAAAAGGCGCCATCTTGAAACCCTCCCAGAGCCCGCAGCCAGGGCCAGTGGGGCCTGCGTCTCCTTCAGAGTCCTGTTGTGCTCCCCAGGTCTCTGGGCAGGAAAGGAAGGGCAGATGAGGCTCTCTCTGCTGGGAAAACCCCAGCAAAGAGCAAACAAGAAATTGCCCACGGCCACACAGCCTGCCTGAGGGTGGAGCTGGACACCGGGATTCTTAAATTCCCACCCCTATTCTTTCCACCAGATTGCACCTGAATAACCACCTTAGAAAAAGAGAGGGGTGGAAAGGTTAGGTGAAGTGAGCTGAGCTGAGCTGTTTGACACCCTGGTTTAAAGCTGGTTTCCAGGCAGGACCGTGATTATTCACATGGCAGTGGGCATTCAATGCGCTACATTTGCACATTCACACACATACACATGCACACAGTGTCAGATTGCAAGGGGTTCTTTATGGAAACAGGGGCTCTGAAGAAACTTCCAGAAACTTTTGAGTGCCAGGACTCAGGCACTGGGCCTCCACACATACTCTCCAACCTTCATAATCAACGTGGATGCCCCAGAGCCCAGGCAGGGACTGGCTGAGTGACTGGCAATGACGTCCAGCCAGGCTGTGTCCTCTCCCCTGGACCATGGAGGCAGAGCAGAGCAGCCAGGGGTCTCTCTAGCTGAGGTCAGAGCCGCATCCAGGGGCCACCGAGCTGCATTCACCCCTCACTGCAGCCACAGGCATGCTAGTACTCACACACCAGCTCACGGGCCATCTGTCTCTCTGAGATTTTCACTCACCCGCAACCAGAGTGACTCAGAACTATGGGGTTTCCAGATCTAACTCCCTGGAACTTAAATGGCAGAGCTGAGTAATCAGAGGTTGCAAGGGTCAGAGCCACTGGCTTCCCGACCGTCAAGCCACTTTCTGGAGGGCGTTGGAGACCTATCATAAGGTCATCTTGCTCAGAACCCAAGGCCCAACCAAGCCTCCAGTCCCAGCCCAGCCCCTGAAGCGAGCACCTCAGTGCCACCTCTCACCCTGCACCCCTGCCCCTTCTCAGTCTCCGTCTTGGCAAACTGGCCTGTCCCCGCCCGTTAGAATTCTGGGAAGAGCAACGTGAGGAATGAAACAATGGCCTAAAATTAGACCCCACAACAGAAGCATGGAACTCTGAGTCATGCATTGTTCTTTCTCTGCCACTCTGCGCGCTGCCGGTAACCGCTGGTTCTGGCCCTGACAGAGTGCTGACAACAGGGTTAGAGGAGCCAGGCCTCGGGGGAGAGGGGCTGCGGGGAGTGTTGGCCCACGCAGAAGCTGGCCAGAGGACAGAGGCCATACTGCCCTGTCGGCCCGGAAACAGCCGGCCGCCTTCACCGGACTCCGCCTCTACCTGCCAGTGTCTGCCATGTGCCTATGGACGTGGGTAGACATGTTCAGGGAGGGATGACTGATGGAGGGGCCAGCCATGTCATGATCACCTGGGGCACTGCTGTGGGGCTGGTCCCTCCCTCCCTCCGGGGGGCCACAGGCTTGTCACCTTGCCAGGAAAGGGGGCTTGATAGGAATGTGCTCCAGTTTGCAGCCCCAGCATGAAAATTGTGTCCTTTTCTGTCAGGTTGAGGACATCATGGGGTGGGGACACCCAGAGACCTCATCCATCTTCTCTCCTCCTTTCAGTGAAGGAAACTGGTATTTTGAGGTTCCCTCCTGTGTGCGGCCCCTCCATGGTCACCACTGATGTCTGTGCCCCCACCTTCAGGCAGACCCCCAACCCCAGGGGTGGAGAGGACCCCAAAGGGAGCCAGATCTCCTGGAGCTCCCTGCTCCATTTGCACTGGGAGGGGAGGAGACCAGAAAGACCACCTTCCATCACTCTCCAGTAGCAGCCCCATATCCTGACATGCTCCCCCAAAGTCAGCAAGAGCCAGAACCAACACCAGGGCAGCTGGTTTAAGAGACTCCCACTCCTGGGGGTCTCCATGGATGGGGTCCAGCTCACCCTCAAGTTTCCAGGAGAGTCTGTTGCAGTGGTGGGAAGAGGCCAGACTGTGAAACTTGGGACTGCGGCCTGGGCACAAACAGCCAGGTCCTAGAGCAGTGAGTGCACGGACCCATGGCCCCTGGGGGTGCAGGAGAGCTTCATGTCAGAGATTAGGTTAGAAAGAATGTAGAGTCTTGCCTGCTTGCAAAGGACCCTGCCTTTCACCTTTTGGAAATGGGGAGAAGCAGGGACAAGCAGGCATGGGCTCGGAACTGACTGGGGAAAGGGGCAGGGAGAAGGCCAGGGCATTTGGACCCTGATTGTCCCAGGTCTGTGATGTCCTCCCTGAGTGACCAATAACTGTTTGTGGCTGGGTGAGTCACTGCCCAGAAGGCCAGCTGTCTGCTGGGACAGGAGGTAGGGTTAGATGAAGAGCAGAGGGCAAGGACGCCAGGTGATGCGGACTGCGAAGGTGAGAGACAGGTAAGCCTGGGGAGCCTTGGGGTGGGCAAGGGCAGGACCGGGAAGCTAGGAGAAAGAGAAGCTGAGACCAGACTGAGAGTTCAGGAGCCAGCGCTGAGTCAGAAGAAAGTGCTAACGTTGCTCTTCTAAGATGAACTTGACCTCCGGATGGCCCTCGCTGTAAAGCTGCACTTGTGTGTGCAGTGTGCCCTCACTGGGGTCCTCAGGGACCAAGCCCTGCTCGGCCTCAACGCCCACCCTCAGGCTGCCCTTTCCCAGAGACTGTACCCCCAAGGGGCAAGGGGTTGGTGCTCTAAGAGAAACTGCTGGAAGCTGGAAGAACTGCCCACAGATGAGCATCCCAGGCATGTGGCTGAGCTGGGGAAGAGGGAGATGCTGGCCGAGGCCGCAGGATCCAGGCCTAGAGGAAAATCAGGTCAAGGAGGGGGACGGAGAGACTAAGGTGGGGGGAGTTTCTGCTTAGTTAGAAATCCTCAGAAAACCCAGAACTTCGATTCCAGTTCAGACAGGCTCATTGTGTTTTTTCCCTCTTTTTAAGCTGCTGTCTTTGTTTATAAAGAGCATTTGTATTTGTTTCCATTTGGGATTCGGCAGATGAGCGTAGTGAATTCCAGGGTCTGCTTCACGGATCAGCTCCACTTGAACACACGCACATTCTACCCTCAGACTGTGTGCCTCCTGTCTGTCCGCTCCCACCACGGCCGCAGCCCTACGACGCGGGGTGACCTGAGAAGGCAGGAGTCAGAGGCTGCTCCAAGCGGGGGGACATCACGGGTCAGTCTGGGGACAGCAAGCCATCGTCATCGACAGTCACCTTCTCCAGATATGCCAAGGTTAAAGGGAGAATCAATAAAAGTAATGACGTGAGCAGCCAGGCCAAGTGCTGGGAAAGAGGCTACTAGACTCACTATAAGCTGTGCCAGAGCCCAGCAGCTCCCACCATCCTGGAAGGCTGCCTGGAGGAAGCTGTCTTTTGAGTTCTACAAGATTTTCCAGCTGCTCAAGGCTCTATTCCCAGAGGTCTCTTGCTCCCAACAACACATGGACTGACTGGGCCCCTCAAGGCCCTGCAGCCCACCCTGTCAGGGTGAGAGGATGAGGGGGACACAGTGCTCAAGTGGGCTAGAGGCAAAAAGACATCCCAGGAGTGTGCTCCCTCCAAACCTCCACTCTGCAATCCCTCCTGACCAGACCTCCCTTCCACACTCCTACCCTGCTCTTTACCGGGCGGCTGACCTTGCCTGATGCAAAAAGAAAAGATGCAGTGGGTGATGCACCCCAATTCTTGCTTGCTTCTCCCAGAAGGGCCGCACACGTGGCCTCCACCTGCTTTTCAGGCAGCCTCTCCCCTCCGGCTTCTACCTCGCCTCTGCTGCTGTCAGTTGCTCCCAACCGGCAAACACACTCAGCTCATTCTGAAAGGCTTTTTCTCATCCGAGCCTCTTCTATCCTGAATCCCTCTATTTCCTTCCATGCGCCATGCGAGAATGACCTACATCACGTGTGCAATGACCTCCACTAGCTGCCCTCTGCACCTCTCTCCTCCCCGCTCTCACAGGGAGCCACTGCAACCTCAGTGTCTTATGACTATCTTTTTTTTTAAGATTTATTTATTTATGCATACAACAGCTGGAGTCCAGGCCAGAGGTGTGGAGGGTGAGAGGATTCACCAGAGACAGAGTGGGGAGCAGAACAGGCAGATTAATTGAAACACACTGCTGAGGGGAGCAGCGAGGGAGGCAGGAGAGGTCTGCTGTGCCATGTGGGTCACTCCCTGGCCAGGGATTGAACTCATGCTACTGTGCCATGGATGCTTCACTGTACAGCGCTCAACCTGTTGTGCCACTAAGGAAGAGCACTGTGACCGTCTTAACCTCTCTGCTTGGTCAGAGCTTTCCCGTCTGGCCCTCCACCCTCATTCTTGGGCGACTCCTCAGTCCTGGTCCCCTGGTCCAGCTGGGGGACTAGCTGCTTGTCCCAGGGACCCCTCATCAGTCCTCACTCCTCTTTCCTCTCGCCAGGGCTGGCACACCTTGCCTAGTGACACAGACTTGGCTCCTTGCTGTGTGAACACCTCCCAGCCCTAGAGCTCCGGCCTTTCTCCCACTTAAGCTTCCTGGGGCCTGCTGGACCCCAGGGTCACCTGGCAACTCCAAGGGAACTCTGTATTCAATCAGCCAAAATGAAGACTTCCTCCTCCTCAGGCCCACTCCCTCCCTACCATCCCCACCACTTCCCCATGTGCTCAGGTACTGTCCTTTCCTATCTCTTCTCCTCCACTTCACAGGTAGCTGGGCACCAACTGGCAGAGCCTACCTTGAAATGAGCTTCTAATCCATCTCCTCTTGGGCCTCCCTGGTGGCTCAAGGGGTTAAGCATCGTACTATGAAGAAGCCACAACCATTGCAGCACGGCACAGCAGACCTCTCCTGCCTCGCCCGCTGCTCCCCTCAGCAGTGTGTTTCAGTCCATCTGCCTATCCAGCTCCCCAATCTGTTGTTGGTGAATCCTCTCACCCCTCCTCCCACACGCCTCTGGCCTGTACCCCAGTTCTTATATGCATAAATAAATAAATCTTAATCCATCTCCTCTTCCCAGACCTGATTCTCTCTTTCCTAGACCAGGTGGTGGCTG
Organism: Galemys pyrenaicus; assembly: GCA_019455555.1. Taxonomy (NCBI): domain Eukaryota; kingdom Metazoa; phylum Chordata; class Mammalia; order Eulipotyphla; family Talpidae; genus Galemys; species Galemys pyrenaicus. The sequence goes on from JAGFMF010011626.1 coordinate 2,401,035, forward strand.
CCTCCTTCAATCAGGAGGCCCTGGCTGTCCACCATCAGGACGCCAACTGACAGAGCCTTAAAAAGGCTTCAACACCGACTCCATCACCTACAAGTCATGTGGACTTGGGTATTCTCTGGGCCTCCACTTCCTCTCTAACCAATGCATAGTATGCCTGTAGGTAATACTACGTGTATTGATTACTTAGTTTCTTTATGAGATTATTATGAGACATTTAGATGTACACATTTAAAATCTTGAGAGAGCATTCAGTAAATGTTAGCTGCCAATCATACTCCACGATGGGCAGCTGGAAGCAGGCCCTTCACCGAGGTTAGGGCTTGGGGTCAGTCTGGCCTTGGTTCTCACTCTCCCTGATGTGTATGAGACACCAGGTACCCCAGCACCTCATTCTAGCAAGGCAAAACCTAAAGGCAGTAAGAAGACTTTTTCTCTTCTATTTTCTCTTTTTATCAGGGGGACTTTATTTTCATGGATTCCCCTTTTTTCTCATGGATTCTTTAAGGGGTCCCCTTAAATTCTTTGGCTAATTCAGCTGCAACAGAGGCTGGGAAAGCCAGTGCTTGACATTTTCAGTCCTCATCCAGAGGGTGGTTTCTGCAAACATGAAGGAAGAATGCCAGTCTGGTTAACTGGACTACATGCCCTTGACGTTTTCCTCTCCAGCTCATCCTCAATTCTGCCACCAGGGTGACCTATTTTATCTCAGATTAGGCTGCACAGGCCTCTGCCTTAGAGGCTTTAGTAATGACCTCATGATAAAGGCCACAGTCTCTGGGTGGGACATAATATCTTCTACTTTGCGATCACAACTTTTCTTTCTTCTCTTCCCCAACCTCCAGCCAGTTTAAACTTCTCATCTTTCTCCCAAACTGAGATGCCCTTCCTCCTCACCCCTCCTAAATATGTCTGACAAAACTCAAATCTTTCTCATTCCTCAAGATACAAACTTCTCTGTGAAATTTCTTTCGCCTCCTGTTCCCCTGTTGGGCCAAAAACCTACTGTGGTACCAGACCAGACGTGTTCAAACTGTGTTTGATATAAAGGGAGTCAGGGAAGGAAAGAAGTGAGAGAGAGAGAGAGAGAGAGAGAGAGAGAGAGAGAGAGAGAGAGAGAGAGAGAGAGAGAGGGNAAAGAAGAGAGAGAGAGAGAGAGAGAGAGAGAGAGAGAGAGAGAGAGAGAGAGAGAGAGAGAGAGAGATGGAGGGAGAGAAGAGAAGATAATAATGATGCCCCATGGGAGCATGAGGGACTGAGGTGATGGTGCACTGGTGAGATGGTGATGGGGAATACATGGGGATTACAATTAATGGCAAGTATATGTAAATTTTAAAATATTAAAAAAAAAATGGTGCCCCAAAGGGCCTCCCTGGTGGCGCAGTGGGTTAAGCAACGCACTACGAAGCAAACTGCAGCCACTGCAGCACGAGTTCGATCCCTGCTGCCGGCCAGGGAGGAGACCCACATGACGTAGCAGACCTTTCCTGCTGTGCCCGCTTCTCCCCTCAGCAGTGTACTTCTGTTGATCTGCCTGTTGTGCTCCCTGTTCTCTGTGGTGAATCCTCTCACCATCCCCGCACACCTCTGGCCTGTACGCCAGTGCTTATATGCATAAATAAGTAAATCTTTAAAAAAAAAATGATGCCCCAAATCTCATTCTCCCTTTTGTCCTCCCACCCATGAAAGGTTGCTCATGAGTAGCCCAATGGGGGTCTCCTAGGACATGACATTTTATCCCTCTGTGAATACAGAGCTTAACTAGAGAGCACACTCCCATTATTATAGGATTCAAGTGTCTTGGTTTTTTCCCCTTGGGCAACTCCTCATCCTGTGGGCTACTTTCCCTCAACTAAGGAGACACGCCAAGTATTTTTCCTAAGAGCTGAAATGCTGCAAGCTGGGTGGAGGGAGTGTTTGTCCTTTGAGTGTCATCACTGTGGACCCTGCCCATGTCTCCAGCCTGACATGAGGTGTCTTTGACATTTGACCCTGGCACCCAGTCACTGCACCTCTCAGTCCTGGGTCATGCCTCTTGATAAGCACGCTGTCTATGTCTTCATTTCCTTAGCTACTGGAATCATTAAGCAGGTCAAAACATTCTGCTGAAACTCCCTCCATCTGACCTCAATCTTATCCTCAAAATCACCACCCTTTGGGTGTGACCATTCAGGTCTGGAGAGGCTGGGAAGGAACAAGGTTTGTCTCTGGTAACCTGGGAGATAAGGAAGTGAGACATACCTGTACCAATAAGGGTTGAGCCAGGTATACGGGTAGGGGGAACATTGGGGAGGGAGATACTGGCTCTGGATACCCAGAAATTCTCAATATGGCCGCAGAGTTGTCTCCTCTGTTTAGTCAGGCCCTTGTCCTTTTGTCTGTCTTCGAGTCTCCTTTTTCACTACCTGACTGCTATGCGTTATCTCACTTTGAAAAGTCTCAAGAGAGAAGGTCTGATTGGACCAGCTAGTCACTGTCCAATGTGGGACACTCTTGTGGGCAAAATCATACCCCTAGGCCAGGATGGCTCGTGGGCAGCTCCTCCTCCCAGTGTCCAGCAATAGACGGCTTCCTGGGTCTACGAAAGTCAAGTACTGACTCCAGGGCTAAGCCACCATGGCAGCAGGACGCCACACAGCACTCAGCATCCCCTTGCAAACAGCTGCCCCAGGCTGCTTCCTCTGAAGGGGGCAGTGGGCAATGACAGGCACTCGGAGTTCCACTGACCAGTGCTTCTGACCCAACCTGTGAGGACAGGAGCACAAGGCTTATGTGGGAACTGGGGTCTGGGACTGTTACCGGCAACCCTAATGGGCTTGCCTGACTGGGTCCTCGCCCGTGCACTCGAAAGGCACTTATAATAACCCAACTGCAGGTACACACAACAAAGGGTGTAAATAAAGGGTTTTATTTACAAAAGAAGGGTAACTAAGCTAGTGAATAACACAAGAAAGAGAGAGGGATACAGATCTGTAAATGTCCTACCAGATCTTCCGAACTGGAACCTCCAGCACACTGAGAGCTGGCTCCAAGCGAAGAGAGCCCCCAAGTCCCACATGTCTGGTTTTATACCCAGCCCGGCTGCCTCAGGTCCCAGTGATCCACTCTTCGATGATGATCTTAGAGGATTTGTGGTTCTTGGATATTGCTGGTCTGGAGTGGGGGTTGGAGTCCATGAGCCTATTTTTGTAATCCCTTCAGGACGACCTTTCCCCCTAACAGAACTAGACCTGACTACGGCAGCCATTATCTAGGGACACTGGCTGCCGACAGAGCAAGCAAATTCAGCTGGACTGGTAGAAAGAGCAGAATGGCCGCTGGTGCCACCTGCGCAGGTAGGTTTGGAGAGGCCCCGCCAGAGGGACCCAGAGAAAAGAAGCAACACGGATCTCAACAGGCATTTAGGAAGGCCAGGCTGCGGGGAGCGGGGTGCAGCAGACTCATGAAAACGAGACACCAAGATGGCCGGCAATTCCTGAAGATCTCAGGGGAAAAGGGGCCCTACAGTAGATGACGTTCAAGGCAAGTTTTCGTCTCTGGATCTGCGGCATCGGGCCACAGCAAGTCCAAAAACAAAAGATAATTAAGCTGCCTTATCCTATTCCATAGAGAGCTCCTTACGTTTCCCAAAACCCAAACACCAGTTGGGATCTATTCCTGATTCAACTTGCCATGTGGTCTTGTTACAGGGTCTTGCAACCCTAATATAAAATGGTTTTTTTTCAACTTTAGGTACACGTGATAAAAGTTATTAACAGGTTTTATTTTTTGAAAGAAGGGGAATAAAATAGTAATAATACCAAGGGAAAGAGAGGGATACAAATTCGCAAATATTTTACTAAATTTTTTAAGTAATGGCACGTTGAGAGCTGGCTTCGAGTTAAGTGAAATGGCTTTAAAGGAAGAGAAATGGCTCCCAAAAAAAGGGAGCGAGCCCAAGGCCCACCTCTGGTTTGATAGCCAGCCTGGCTGCTTAACTTCACCCTCAGGTTTCAGTGATTTACTCTTCAATAATTATCTTATTAAATTTGTGGTTCTAAAACACTGATGGTCTGGAGTGGGGGTTGGAGTGTACACACCCATCTGTGTAATCCATTCAGAACTACCCTTCCCCCTAACAGCCTTATAACAGGGTAGTCCCCTCCCCCCCAAAAAAAGTTCTAGAATCCCAGTTCCGCCCTGGGTAGGGTGAAGCTGAGCAGAAATAAAAAAATGCTGGAAAGAAGGAAGGGAGGAAGAGGGAAGCGGGATGGAGAGCAGCACAGAGGCATGGAGGAGGCACGTGGAGCAGAGGGACATGTGAAGAAACTGCGCTTGCTCTTTGGTCTTGGACTGGTTGGAACAGAGGTGGGTGAGAGACCCGTAGGGAGGTGAACAATGGCAGCTGTCATCTTAATTTTGATTTTGCTCTTTTCCTCCCAGATTTGTCTGACTCTTTCTGACCCTTTTCTATGGGTCTCTACTGAAAGGTCCTTTAGACCTGTAGCAGGCTTTTGGGCCAATCCTATTTAGCTAAACTTTTACCCTCAAAACAATAAGTGACTTTAAATACTTAACTTAGTAACTATATTCTTTGTCTTTTCTGTATTGTTCCCTAATTGTATTAAAGTTCCTTTCCATTAAATGCCTTATATGTTTATCTTAATGCGGCAGAAAGCAGAACCCATTTAGAGAGAGCAGATTTGGGGGTCTTGGGGTGCCCCTTTCCCTGCCCTGTAGCAGTCTGTAGAGAAGAAAGAGGCAGGCCCAAGAGAAGGGCCAGGTTGTGCCTGTCCACAGGTCTGGGTGCCTGTCTCCGGTCTGGGTGACTTGAGAGACCTAGGGCAAAACATACACACTCACTCCTCACTCCCCCTAGCTTCTGAGTTTGTAACCCACAAAAAATGAACATGAAGGAAATTCATGGGTCTTCAGAGCAGAGCCAAGACATTTCCTGGTGGTGAACACGTTCCTTCTACAAGTTCCCAAGCCATGTCTTTACCCCTCCTGTCAAGGGACTGCTTCCCACCTGACACTTCCTGCCATGATGCATCTCTTCTCTGCAGTTTTGTTTGTTGTTTGTTTTCTTTTTTTAAAAGATATATTTATTTATGCACACAAGAGCTGGGGTACAGGCCAGAGGTTTGGGAAGTGAGAGGATTCACCAGAGACAGTGTGGGGAGCAGAATAGACAGATCGACTGAAATACACTGCTGAGGGGAGCAGCGGGCGAGGCAGGAGAGGCCTGCTGTGCCATGTGGGTCCCCTCCCTGGCCCGGGATTTAACTAGAGCTGCAGTGACTGCTGAAGCCCGCAATGCAGGACTCAACTGGCTGTGCCACCAGGGAGGCCCTCTGTAGCTTTTCAATTCAGAATGACCTATGCCAAGGTTTGCTGGCCTTCCTTCCCAGCCACCACGATGACTTGGAATTGTGCAATTACACCGTTGTCTCCAGGCTGACCTGTCATGACCCACAATTTACCAACAGGATATCAGAATTATCAATTGATTACCCTGGAGCAATGGTTGGGTATTGTCTGAGTAATAAGGTTCAAAAGGGCAATGATAGAACTGAGCATCTGCCTTAGTTCTGGATCATTCCCTAAGGGAAAATCTGGACCAGAGATATCAGGAGGAGACCTGTTCACGCTAGGGGGGTAGCATAGCCAATTTCTTACTCATTTTGAAAGATCAAGTCCAAACTCCTCAGCTTTCTATGAGGAAATGACTCTGCTCTCTATGGCCCAGTCTGGCTTCTCAGTGTATTGCTATTGCACATTTTGAAATATGAGGTTCTGTAAATGATCTTAGTTGAGAGGCTAGAGGGAGGTCTTGGAGATTGGGAACACCGGTGACTGCTGCTGGTGAGGTTTTTTTCATCTTTGGCTTTAATTATCTCTTCTCTCTGTAGGGGGGCAAAATTCACCTCCCCAAAATGTATCTCTGGCAAGAGGATTGATTATTTTATGTTGATTGTAGCTGGAAATCAACCAACATAGGAGGACTCTGAAAACTGGGTAGAGATTGGTTGTATTTTTGTAAGGGACATTTGTCTATATGTTCTAAAGATATAACATATCTTCTAGGAAAATCTTCCAAGAAGGATGTTTCCAGGACTAGGAAGAGGAGGAATGACCAAATTTGTATTTATGGGGGAGGTAGCAACTTAAACTTGTATAACTATCTATAAACCTTGTTACTGTGCCTTTCCCGGTAACATCCCATAACTGACCTCTTCCTCTTCCTCTCCCAGCAGCCTTTGTCTTTAGTTGAAGTTATTAATGGAGGGAACTTAGGCCATTTGGATAAGTCGCTTGGTTTTTACTTGACCTTCCTTTTTCCTTCAGTGAAGTCCTTTGCTAAGCTAATGGTCTGGTTTGTTGAGTAATTTTGACTTTCTGGCTTTTAAATTTAACAGAATTCACTTTCAGGTTTTTCCCAATCAGCTGTCTGATTTCCTTTCCTCCAAGTCACCATCTCCTTTTGCTCCCTTCCCAGTCAGCCTTCTCCATAGAGAAGTGCAGACCCATTGCATGGTCACCCGCACCCTCTCTCTAGTGCTTCCCAGTCTGACTCCCACCTTTTTCCCTGCAGCAAAACCGTGCCCGAGATCACGGGCATCCTCCTGCTGCTAAATTCGTTAGGCTTGTCTTGGCCTTGCCATGAGTGATTTCTTTGGTATTATCTGATGCTTGGGAACCCCCTGCTTCCTGAGTTTCTCTTTGATGTTCGTCTTCACCTGCCTCAGGCCCTCTCTTCTCCTCTGCACTTTAATGTTGGTTGGAGCTTTCTTGTCGGTGCCCTTTCTCTTTCCCTTCCATGCAGATTCTGTCATTGGTTCCACCACCCCATCATCAGTCTGGGCCAGAATGTGAGACTGGGATTTTCTTGACTCCTTCCTTTCCCTTACTTCCCTCATCCATCCTATCTCCCAGTCCTGTAACTGCCTCTTCCTCAGAGCTCTCCAACCTGCTTCCTCCTCTCCACCTCTTTCCTAGTCCCTGGTATCATCTGGCCTCACCCAGGACATGGCTGCAGTCTCCTACCTGGTCTTCTCATCAACTTGCCCACCCCAACCTCCTCAAACTCCAATTCATCTCCCACACAGAAATGATTTTTATAAGATGTAAATATGATGATGATAGCATTCCCCTTCTTAGCACCTCTCAAGGGACCCTAATCACCTTTGGGAGAAGATGGCTACCTTATCGCCACCGTCTGAAGCTTCCCACATTGACAGCTCCTGTCCTGCCCCAGATCTCACCCTTGGTTAAGTCCCTTTTAGCAATTCAAGCACGTAATGGTACCCAACCTCTAGGTCTTATTCCATAAACCTAAAATGTGTGACCCAGGTTAGCCAGTGGCTTGCTAGTCTCTGAGAATGAATCAAGTTCCCAATTTATCCAGCCATGATAAAACACCCCAATTTATCCAGCCCACGTCATACAAGGATTCTTAACAATCAACACTCCAAGTATTTCTGGAGTGTCTGGCCTCTGTCCGAGCACAGTCCAAGGGCAGTTGTGGATATCCTGATATCTTTGGTTCAGATTTTCCCTTAGGAAATGATCCATAACTAAGGCAGATGCTCAGTTCTATCATTGCCCTTCCCAGGTTCCTTCATCCCTCATGCTTGTGTGATAACTAAATGATTCCCCTTCTTAGTACCTCTCAAGGGACCCTAATCACCTTTGGGAGAAGACAGCTACCTTGGTCTTCACCTCATCACGCCCTAAGTGAGGAATGTTATTGGTCTAAGAATGGATTTCTCAACCTCAACACTACAGACATGTAGGTCAGATAATTTGTTGGGGTTAAGGAGTGAGCTGTCTTGTGCTTTGTCAGATGTCTGGCGGTATCTCTGACCTTCATCCACTAGATGCCAATCACATACACACACTCCTGTAACAAAATGTCTTCCAATGTTGCCAAATAACCCTGGGAGGCAAAATTGTCCCTGGCTGAGAACCAGTGGTCTAATTGCATAATGTCATTCCCTATATATGACCTAAATTGTCCCAATTAAAATGAAGTTCAAGAACTCTGCTCAGTATTCAGTGACTGTATTTTTTTACCTGCTTGATGTGCCAACATAGAAATTGGAAACAGCCATATTATGTGCAAACACAAGGAGATCTGACTGTAAGATGAAGTGGATCTCACAGAGATGAAACAGAAAGATGAAAAGACATCAAGTCCTGAGTAGCATCCTTGAGTCTAGATCAAAAAGCCTGAAGGTCATTGCATTGCTGGACATTTCCACATACTAAGCCTATAAAATTCCTGTATTGTTTATATTTTTGTAATCAAGTTACGTTCAGATGAAACCAGCATGACCACATGCTTGGTTCAAGCCAGCTCCACAGTCTGAAACCGTGCCCTGCATGACCACTGCTTACTAGCTCATTTCGCCTGGACTCTACTCCACCCCTGAACGTGACTCCTGAGCATTTCACAGTGGACACTGCCTCCAGCGTCCTGGAACCCTTGAGATGCAAAGCCAACAGAAAGTCCAGGGAAACCTGAGATACGTTCTCTCTTTCCTTTTTATATTGCACTCTAAGATAGTATCTCAAAGCTCAGAGTTCTGGCTACAATATCAATACGAGTGCTAACAAGACAGATATTTGCTTTTACTTCCATTGCAATGTTCTCTCTCTCTCTCTCTCTCACCCTCCCTCAGACCCTATCCCCTTCAAAGACAAGATATATGAGTTCAAGGATATGGCCAAGGAATATTTAAGTAACACATCCCACTATAAGTGTTAGATCCCCTTAGCCTTGCCAAGGCCAATCAGGATCTTTCCAATCCCAGAATACATTATTTTCCAGAAGCCAGCACCTCATGCAAACCAGTCCCTCTGGTTTATTAGGTAAAAATTGTAGTATCAATTAGTTTGCATTAGTTTAGCTAGCAGATAGGAGAAATCCCAAAATTTTAGTGGCTGGCAGCAACAAGAGTTTTTTTTTATTTTCAATATTAGTATAACCAGAATGGTTCCATATGTACCTTTATTCAAGACCCATCGCCAGCCCTATAATGCAGTATTCTCTCCATTCCAATGTTCTTTATTTAGATTCATCTCTAGATTAACTGGATTCCGTAACCAGGTAGTCTTTCAAGAAATACTTACAGGTGCAATTGTCATGGCATTTTTCATGTTTATGAATGACTCTTGCCTTTAGACTTGAGTGACAATTTGGCTTTGTGGAAACTTGTTGGGTCTTATTTCCCGCAGAACCCTGTAGACAATACTCCACTACCTTGTGCTACTGAATACTACTGGGGATAAGCCTGAGGCCAGTTGATATTGTTTCTTCCCTTGTGACTGGCTTGAATTTTCTGCCTGGATGCCCATATGATTCTTTCTGTAGCCTTAGTACTTGACTACTTCACTAGAATGGATTCTTTGGGAACAGAATGTACACTCTGAAACTGTACATTCAGGTTTTCCTTTCATTTCTAATTTTTTTACTCTGTTTGTTCTGTCTACGTCTACTGGAACAGCAATTTCTCTGGTCTGTCTTGAACATGTACTCTGTTTGTTCTGTCTACGTCTACTGGAACAGCAATTTCTTTGGTCTGTCTTGAACATGTACCTAGTTTTTCCATATAGTCTCCATTTCATCTTCTGAGAGTTTCCTCATTTTACTCTAGTTTCTGTCTCTTAGGCTACTTTCAAAAATCTATTCTTGTTATTGCCAATAAGACTTCTGTCTCTCAAACATACTTATTATCTTACATGTCTATTTTTTTTACCATTATCAGTCACTTTTCATCTCTTCATTGTTTTGAAGTTGCTTCTTCAATCTCTTATATCTTTTCTCAGAGTTTTCCTGTCCCCCTTAAGGGTTTATGTTATCATTAATTTTGTCTTTGGAACTCTGAGTCAAAAGAATACCTGCACCCCTATGTTTATAGCAGCACTCTTTACAATAAGTAAGACCTGGAAACAACCTAAATGCCCAAAAACAGATGAGTAGATAGGGAAGCTATCTACGATGGAATACTACTCAGCAATAAAAAATGAAAAACTAGACGCATTCATAGGAATATGGATGGAACTGGAAGGGATGATGCTCAGCAAAGTAAGTCAGAAGGCAAAAGAAAAATACCAGATGGTTCCTCCCCTAGGAGGAATATAAGGGAACCAAATAAAGATCAAGGAAAGGAATAAGAACAATAATAATAACAACAACAAGAAAGACACAAAAACCAAAAATGAAAAGACAAAAACAAACTGGGGACACTTGGTGGGGAGGGAAGAGGCGAAGGGTGGAGGGCAGACGGGAGCACGGGGGACTGAGGTGATGGTGCACTGGTGATATGGTGATGGGGAATACATGGGGATTACAATTGATGTCAAATATATGTAAATTTTAAAAATTTATATTAAAAAAAAGAAAAAAAATTTTGTCTTTGGGATCAGGAAAAGGGTATTTTTTCTGAAATGTTGCTCTGTTTCTTGAAGTAATTCTTTTTCTGATATGCATTCTTCATCAGTTTTTATTTGTCATGTATCTTTTCTTCCTTCTCTGATACAACAGTTTTCTTGATTATTCCTTTATGTTTACTACTCATTATTTAAATAGGGAAGGTTCTGTCTAAGTCAAAATATTTCTGGAGAATTTTGTTGAGGAAGTATGTAGAAGTGAGCGAGGGCAGCTAAAAGCTTTATTTGAGGCATTACTCCAAGATCACCTTTTCAACAAGAGTACTGTTCTCTGTCTAGGGACACAACATCCCTCAGATTATGGTATTCACTTCCCACCTTGAGACTGGAAATATTTTGATAGTTCCTCTTCTTTGAATGTCATCCTATTATTTTGTCCTCCCCGCTCTTTGTTTTAAAAATCACCTTTGGTTCATACACATTAAAGTTCATTTTCAGCACACAGTTTGACAAAGTTGGGAAATTGTATACAGTCATGTAGCCACAATCACAATCAAAATACAAAGGATTTTCATCACCCTAAAATGCTTCTCCGTGTCCCTTTATGTCTCTCCCTTCCTCTAACCCTGCAGACCCAGGCAATCACTGATTCACTTTCTGACATTGTAATTTTGTCTGTTCTAGAGCTTCAAAATACTTCATAATACTGGAATCATATGTTACACAGTTTTTCCTTTACTTCTTTCTTTAAACCTATGTTTTTAAGATTTATCCATGTTGTGTGTATCTATAGTTTGCCCTTTTCTTATTACAGAGTAGTATTACATGAAAATTCTACAATTCATCGCCATTTGATGAATATTTGAACTGTTGATGGTTTGGGCCACTAATAAGTAAACTTACTATGAAGATTCACATACTAGTATTTGAGTAGACAAATACTTTTTCTCCTGGATATCAGGTGAAAATCCACACCAGACCAAAAAAGAGGAAAAAACCCTACCTAAAAGTGGAACCATTGAGTTATATGATAAGTGTAAACCATACTGCTTTCCAAATGGGGTGTATTATCTCATAGCCCAGTAACATATCAGCTTTCTAGTTGATTACACTTGATACCATCAATCTTTTAATTTAGCTTTAGTAGACATACAGTGGTACCTCATTGTAGGTTTAAATTTGCATTTCACTGAAGACTAGTGATGTCAAGCATGCTTTTATAAGTTAATTGGTTATTTATGCTTCTTGGCTGAAATGACTTTCCAAATACTTTATTCATCTTTAAATTGGGTTATTTGTCTTATTATTGAATTATAAGAATTCTTCAAATGTTCTGTGTGTGAGTCCTTGCTCAGACATGTATTTAGTAAACAGATCCTTCCATTCTATAGCTTGTCTTCATTTACTTAATGGTGACTTTTGAAAAACAAAGCCTTTAACTTTTTTTTTTAAAGATTCACTCATTTTATGCATACAAGCACTGGGGTACAGGTCAGAGATGTGGAGGGGTGAGAGGATTCACCACAGAGAGCAGAGAGCAGAACAGGCAGATCAACAGAAGTACACTGCTGAGGGGAGCAGCAGGCACAGCAGGAGAGGTCTGCTGCACCATGTGGGTCCCCTCCCTGGCCGGCAGCAGAGATCGAACTCGTACTACAGTGGCTGTGGTTTGCCTCACAGTTCACTGCGCCACCAGGGAGACCCCTAAAGCCTTTAACTTTGATGAAATTCATTTATCAATTTGCTGCTTCAAAGTTCATGCTTATTGCTGTATTGTTTTAAAAATCTTACCTATGCCAATATCACAAAGATTTTCTGGGTTTTTTTCCTAGAAATGTTATCATTTTGCCTTTCACATTTAGGACCATGACTTTTTTTAGAGTTCATTTTTATTTGTGATGTGGTTTATTCTTTTTATACAGATGTTCAGTGGTTCTGGTACCTCCACTTGTTCTTAAATAGCATTTTAAATCATTACTTAAGTAATAATATGTGCTCAGTGTAGAAAACTCAAAAATCCATATCAAACCAAAAAAAAAAAGAACCCCCCCATTACCTCATTATTTCTAACTATTTATTAGTTTGCCTTTTTATTTCAAGAGGAAGCTTTTTCCTCCCTTCTTCCATCTCTTCACTCTTTTCACTTTCCTTTTCTGTCCTGTCTTTTTTCCCATCAGTATGGACTCATAAATGCTTGTATTGTTTAATATATATGTATATTCCCATAGACAAGAAATGGAGAAAAGTCAGTGTTTGAATGTATAGATAAATAATTGACAGAATCATTATGAAGAATATGATTAAGCTTATTGTGCTATTCTTATACCTTTCTGGAAATTTTAAATCTTTTTGAAATAAAAAGTCAAAAAGAAACAAAATTAGAAATTGAGCTTTATATTTATGTGCATTTTGAGGCAGGACTCTAACATAGCCATTATTTTTTGACTGGTCTTTGAAAAGCCTCCATAATCAATAATAAATTCTTACACACACTTGGATCTGTTCTTACTTTGTCTTCCTACTTTGTCTCTTGAATCCATCTGCCTGTTTTTATGCACCAGTAAATCTGCTTTAATTGTTGGAGTCTTTAATTATATTTAATATCTGGTAGGGCAAGTCCATCCACCTTGATCTTATTCAACATTTTCTTCTTCACACTCCCAGTCTTCTAGAGAAATTTATAATCATTTGTCAAGATTTCCTTAAGAAAAAAGTTTTCAATGAGATTTTGATTGGAAGCTGTTCATTTGTAGGTTAATTAGGACAGCTGAAACTTCTATTATTGAGTCTTCTTAGAAAAGATATCTCTCCTTGTATTCAAGTCTAATTGTGAGTTTTTCTGTGAAGTCTGTTTGTTTTCTTTACATAAATCTTGCCCATACCTTAAGATTTATGAATTGTCTTGTTGTTGCAAAAGCAATATATTTCTATGATGTGTTCGGGCATCTTGCTTATTATCACAGGAGAGATGTTGTCTTTTATATCTACATTTCTACATTTTGTAGCTGCTACACTGTAAAACTCATTCATAAGCTCTATGACTTTTTCAGTTGATTTTTGAGATGTTCAAATTAAAATAAAAACATGTCCCCTAAAAATGATGATGGTAATATACCCTGCTTAGGAATATCTATAACTCTTATTATATTTTTCTGTTTAATTCCATTGCTAGAACTTCCCGAAAATTATTAAGCAAAAGTGGACAGAGGCATCCTTATCTTATTCCTGCACTTGATTGAGATGTGACTAACATTTTTACAGTTAAGTATAATGTTGCTTTGAGAGTGACTATCTTTGTAATATTAGATAGTTCTTCAACTCCACTTTTATTTACAAAAATATCACTAGGAATGGGTGACAATGTCTTGGAATTTTTCTGTATCTGTTCCTGCACTCTACATGCCCAGTTCTGTGCCAAGAGTTTTATATTCATTATTTAATTTTCCCACAGGTGACCTTGACTTTAGACATTATTTTCCAAAAGCAAAACAAGAAACTGCCCAAGGGGCCACAGTTGGGGAGGGAAAAAAGACTGGATTTGAACTCAGGCTTTCTGACTTCCAAACCTCAGTTGTTCAGACAGTGCTAATAAGGCTCTTCACCCTGACCTAGCATTCACATAGTTAATCGCATTAGAGATGTCCTGATAGGAGCACCATTTGCATTGCTGGCATCAGCCAACGATTATATATCCTATTATTCTTTTGCACATATGGCTGCACTTAATTTTCGAGCATTTTGTGTCTGCATTGGTGAAACTGAGCGACAGTTTCTCCCTGGCCCATCTGGCCAGCTAGTTTTTCGGTCAGGACAATGCTAGCTTAGTGAGACGACTTGAGGGACTGTCCAGCCTTCCCCAAGTGCTAACCCATGTGAACCACACAGAGAGGAGCTGTCCCCTGAAGGTTTTAAAGAACTCGCCTCTGAAATGGTTCGGGTCTAACAGTTTTTTGACAACTTTTTCAACTTTGTCTGGGATTATTCATCTACCCTTCAGTTTCTTCAGTCAAGTTTGGTCATTTACATTTTCCCAGAAAACTATCTACTTTGTTGAGATTCTCAAGTTCATTAGCATAAAGTTATAAAGCCCTCTCCTTTATATTTTTCATTTATTCCATATCATTTCTCATTTCCACATGCTCATATTTTCTTGATTAGGTTTGTCAATGGTTTCTCTAAGTCATTGGTCTTTTTAAAGAGCCAGACTCTAGATTTATTTATCTATTTATGTTTCCTATTTTCTAATCCATTAATTTCTGGGGGTTTTCATTACTAGCTTCTCCTAGCTTCCTTGAGTTGTGTTGGTGGTAGCGGTGGTTTGCTTTTCTCTTTTTCTGGCATCTGAAAATTAATGCTTGCCTCATTTATTCTTCTGTGCTGTCATCATTATCATTAGGTTCCATAAAGCCTGTTATTGACATAAGACCCAAGGGTTAGTCAGAAAAGTGACTTTGAATATCCCAAGTGGACCGATGCTTTTGTTCTCTGCTCATCCTTCAGTTTTCAAAACTTATTTCTAATTTTCTTGAATTCTGGTGAGAAAATACAATCTGTGTGCATAATTTTATAATTTAAAGTTATTGATAAAGTCTTTTGACCTGGTACAAGAATAATGTTTGAAAATGGGAAAATTAAAAAGACTATATATCTTCTCTTTGTATTTTCTCAGATGACCCTGAGCAAGCTGGAAGGAGGGAAAACGGAGAGACTTTAGACCGTCCTCCTGGGCCAGTCAAACCCAACTCTCAACATAAGAAAAGGAAAAGAGGCAAAGGGTTTGACTTCTGCGGGATGGCCAGACCACCCCACCGTGTCCTCCTGTCCTGTCACAAGGTAGGACCCACAGTGACCTGGAAGCTCTCCCTTGGGCAGACAGTGAGGGAGGGGGCAGCTAAGGACCCCTTTAGGAATACTGTTTGGCTGCCTGAGGTCCCAGTTTTAATGGGAAAGAGGCAAATAGGCCAAGTGGGGCCTCAGTGTCATCCAAACCAGTCAGACTTGAAGAGCGGCTTGCTCTTCCATGACCCTTCTCTCCCAAGAGCGACATTAGAATTAAGGGGAAGAGGGAATGATTTAATCTAGACACAAGCTCAGGGGAAAATAACCTAATTATTGTTGGCTCAATTGCTTTGTCTTGCTTAGAAAAAGACAAAACAGAAGCACAGTTATAGAAGTCAAATGTGCGTATGTGTGGCCAGTATAGAATTTTCTTTCGCTCATCTCAGAACAGCACATCCCAGGCTATTTCAAACCGTGGCCACCGCAGGTCTCCCACCCAGCACCTCCCTGGGACCACCCCCTGCCCTTGGCTTGCACTCTGAGTCCCTTCTCCCTGTTCTCACTCTTTCTCTGTCCCTTGTCCCAGACCCATCCTCTCTCTGAAACACAGAGATGGAACTTCTCTCTCCATCACTCCCTTCTGCAGAAAGGTTCAGCTCTTTGGTAAATCCTCCCTTTGGGGCCTGTCTCCTGTAGCCTCTGCCTTGGGCTGGCTCACGGGGATGGGTCCTTCATTCTGTTGCCCATCACCATCCCTTTAGACTTTCTTCAATGAGACATTAACAGCCAAATGTTGGATGGAAAATCAGAGCTTTGCTTTTGTTTCTCTTTCACTTTTAGGTAATAGAAATTGTTCTAAGTCCCAAGTACAGGCCGTACTCAGTAACTGAAAGGGTTTAGACTTGGTATTTTTTTTCTTCCCAACCTCAGCAAGAGTGGCCATTTAGAATGGGGGTGAGGGGAGTGTTTAGGACGGTGGAGGGGGTATAAGTCTATGTCCCAACAACTGGACTTCTGCTTCCTTAAAGAATGGGGATTTATAAGTGGGGAGAGGGAGAAATAAGGGGCAAGGTGAGCTCTTGCCTGACAGGCACTAGTCTGTGGCTTTATGGTGTGTGACTTTAAGATGCCCTTCTGAGGATGTGTCTTAGTGCAACCCTTAGGGACACCTGCACACGTGACTGTACTTTCTATGAGTGGGACATAAGCTTTCTCCCATGGCCCCTCCCATTTTCTTGCTGCCACTGACAAGGCCTTAGGGCTTTTCGGGAGGTGCTAGAAGGTGTGATTTTTAACAGCTCGGTGTTAGTTGATAAGTTCTCATTCCACAGGCTCACTCGGTTTCATGAGAAATGGGCCTGCCGTTCTAGCCCTCAGTGGGAGCAACCTTGGCCCCCCAAAGACTGTCTCCATCTGCCCTGTCTTGCAGCCTGAGAAATACAGCTTCCTCTCAGGCAGGTGACAGACACCAGCCCACTGCCCCCAAACCCAGGCCAGCGGGCTCAGTTCTCCAGGCTCAGTGCTGTGTGAGGGAGGCTGAGACTTACTCACTCACATTCCAAATAAATTCTCCAAACCCAACCCCTTGGTCCTCTTACAACAGGCTGATGTGGAAAAGGGCCCAACTGTTATAGAACTGATTTTTTTTTTTTACTTAGTCTTTTATAACTTCCCTGTATGGCCTTAACTATGGGTCACATCTGTGAGAGCACAACTGAAATCACCTGAGGTACTTTATTCATTTATTTGTTTTGAAACAGATTTTTTGTTGTCATTTAATTTGGGGGTTCTATCTTTACTCCTTAATAGGTACATTTGTTCCACTCACCCTCCACCAACTCCGCCCCCTGCATGCCCTTTCTTCTTCCCTCCCCCACTCCCTGTTCCCTCTGGTGACCAGTACTTTTTTTTTTTTTTTTTTACTAAGTTCAAGATTTTTTTTAGCTGTCTTTTGCCAGTGGATGNTTCCCTCCCCCACTCCCTGTTCCCTCTGGTGACCAGTACTTTTTTTTTTTTTTTTTTACTAAGTTCAAGATTTGTTTTAGCTGTCTTTTGCCAGTGGATGTCTTTTGGTTATTTTATTCCCCGAGTGAGTCAAGTCATCTGATATGTGTCTTTCACTTTCTGACTTACTCACTTAACATAATCACTTCCAAGTCCATCCATTTTGTCTTAAAGCCACTATTTCATCTGTTTTATTAACTGTGTTGTATTCCACTGACTACATAGTCCACTACTTTTTTATCCATTCATCTATCAGTGAACACTTAGATAGTTTCCATGACTCCTGAGGTGTTTTCAAACCACAAATACCTGAACCCTAACCCCCAGATTCTCATTGCCAGAGTATGACCTGGGCCCTGAGATTTAAAACAATTCCAGCTACTTCTAATGAGCGGCCAAGAAAGAGAACCCATGTCCCAGCCCAGGGCTTTTCAAACATAAACATGCTGATGAGGTGTGATGCCGCGGGATGCAGGGTCTCTGTCAGCAGGTCAGGTGTGGGGGCCAGAGCCAACACTTCTAATAAGGTCCACACTTTGAGCACCAAAGAGCTATAGTATCTACGTGCCTCAGTAAAACTGCTTTTTTCAAATGGGCTTTATTTTTCAAGCAGTTTATGTTCCCAGCAAACTGAGGGGAAGGTACAGAGATTTCCCATGTAATCCCTACCCCAACCATGAATAACTCCCTTTTGTCAGCATCCTGAACAATTGGTAAGCCTACATCACCACACCAAGAATCACCCAAGGTCCATAGTTCTCATACATTACGGTTCATTCTATACATTGTACATTCTGTGGGTCTTGACAACTGGATAATGACATGTTTTCACCATGACAGTATCACACAGGACAGTAAGTCTTCAGAAGCCTGTGTCCAACCTGCCTATTCCTCCCTATTCCTAGCACCTCAAAACCACTTAAAACTTTTTATTTTTAACGTCTTATAAATGTATAGCTTTAAAAATCCTAAGAGGGTGTCTCTGTAGCCATTTCCCAGCACATGCACTATTATTCCAAGTCACATAATCCTTGTCATGAGGCTTCCCTGAGCACTGTAGGCTTTTTAGTGTTATTGCTAGTTTCTACCAAGTAGGAGCTAGGAACAACTCACCCCCTCCCAAGTGTGACATCCAAAAGTATCTTTCGAGACATTGCCAAATGTCCCCAAGGGGTCAAAATCAACTTCAGTGAAGAAACACTCATCAACTGAAACACAAAAAAAACTGCAAACGTTTAAAATTCTTCATGTTCAAAATTTCACTCATTCATGAGTTATACAATTGAGTTCCTTGATATGCCAAACAGAGTTCCAGTACCAGGGACACTAGAACAAACCAAATGCTCATACAACAATATAATGTGAAATAGTGAAAATTATGTCGGGGGGGAAAAAAAGCAATAGGCAGAATAATAGACTAGTGATGGCCTGGAGCCAGCAAGGAAAATCCCATGGTGAAGAGGCAGGGAAAGCCTATTTAAGAAGGTGACTTTTGAGCAGGAAGATAAAGTGAGGCTGAGTCAGGTAAATATGATGAGAATAGAAGCCAGGTTGACACAAGCTGAGAGAAAGCTAGTGCAAAGATTCTGAGGTGAGAGTGTGATTTAATCCCAGAACAAAATTTATTCTGTGTTGTGGATCAAATGTACTCTTTCTTCCCCAATAGACTGAAAGGAGCAGATGAGATCTAGAAGGTGATTCTGCACTATTCAGATGAAATTTCAGTGGTTTGAAATCTCAGGGAAGTTCCCTGAAATTCCCTTGACTGTTTTACTTATGTTATTCAATTTCTCTATGTCTTTTTAAAAATTTCCTCAATCTGCCAAATAGAAGGAGTGATGTGTTAAAAAGTCTAACAATATAGTTGTGAATTTTTTTTTTGTCATGGTAGTTTTTGCTTTCTGTTTTTTAATGAGGTGTTATTTGGTTCATAAAGGTTTATGATGTATCTTTATTGTGTGTTGTCATTTGTATCAATAGAAAATAATACTCTTTTCTTTTCATTTTCCCTTGAGTTCCACCTCATATACTTCTAATGTTGCTAGTTTTCTTTCTTATTATTTACATTTTTGGGTGCTTTTCAATCCCATTATTTTTTATTTTTCTGAAACACTGTATATATTTCTGATAAACAGAATACACCTTAGTTTTTTTTACATAAGCTAAAATTTTTATCTATTGGCAGTAAAATTTCACACGTTTATACATGAGAAACTTGCATGTTTGGTATTGTTTTTGATGTGTTTATTTTAGGCTTTGTTTATGTTCATGCTTTTCGCTGTTTCTTTTCCTAAATTTTGCTCAGTTCGTCCATTTTTCTTGGTTCTCTCTTCTGCAGTAATTTAAAAGACATGTACCTATGGATAAAACAAAATATATGAAGCAACAAATTTATCCCAATTTCAAGAAGTTAAATATCTGTAACTGCACTGAAGCAATATAGAATCCTGGGGCATTTTTTACTTCTTTCTTTGCCCTTATTTAATCTTATATTTTTGTGAGAATAATTATGTTTGGGATTTACACTACTTTACCTTCAAGTATTATTTTTGACATTTGCATTTGGTTTCATAACCATGTTCCAAAAAATGATTTAGACATTAACTACTCTTTACTGGCTTAATTACTCATGGTTGTTTCTTTATGTACCTCTCGTTCCATTCTTGAGTTCTTTATTTTGACTCATTTCTCTCTTAATTGGCGGTCATTCTGGGGAATTATTTTTCACACAGATTACATGAGTCTTAACATGTCTACAAATATCTTTCGCTTGACCATATATGAATGGCATTGTAGCTATGTACAGAATTCGTCACTGTTATTGCTCCTCAAAATTCAGTAGACATTGCTTCATTTAGAGTTATGTAAATAAATCTGGCACAAGCCAACTTCTTTTCTCTGTGTGGACAACCTGTTTATTTATTTCATACCTAGATACTGAAAATGATTTTCCTTATCCTTGAAACTTGAAACTTTATTGTAAAGATATAAGTGTGTGTGTATCCCTTTATATTTATTTTACCCTTAAATCTGATGACTCACATTTTCTTTGCACCATTTCTTTGATTACAGAAATAGTAGATTACCTCATATACTTCTGCAGTATATAAATCATATATAAATCAAATCTTTAGCAAGAAACTTTAAATTAGTATATAAAATCTTATTAGTAGTTAGCTCATAATAGACTCGATAAATATATATTGAATCAATAAACAACAATGAAGGAATCAATCTTTTTCTTCCTTTTTTCTATTCATCTTATTACACACCTGGATTTTCCATGATTCTTATATTTTCCACATCTCTTTAGTTTTTTTCCTCTGATAATAGATTCCTTTAAGCTAACTTTCTTTTTTAATCTCTTTTTTTTTTTTTGCTACTACTGGTGGCCCACTTCTTAAATTTTATGACGATTGTTCATGTATACAAAGGACTTTTGTAACTGAGACTATTCTTCTCATAGGTGCTATGGAAACTATAATGAGATATATTTCATTCCATGATGCTTTGTTTTCTCTTGTTCTTGCAGTAACTCTGTTCCACTGAGGAACATTTGTTTAGTTTCTTTGGTGTAGTTCATGACTAATCCTCCCTGATCACCCCCCACCCCGTCAAAGAGCCCCACCTGCTCTTCTTGCAGTCCCATGTTCTCTCTCTCAGTGAACCAGGGATGACCTGCAAGACCAGTGGAGTCTCTCTACCATGCAGATGTGATGGTGCATGACTTCTGAAGCAGGTCATAAAAGGCATTGCTGCTCCCTCCCTGTACTGCCCACGGTCATCAAGCACTCCTTGGGAAGTCCACCTGAGGAGGAAATAAGGGCTCCTGCCAACAGCCAGTGACTAATTTCCAGCCATGTGGATGAGTCAATTGGAAGAGATCATCCTGACCCATCGAGTCTTCAGATGATGGCAACCTGATCTACAAGTTCAGGACCACCTTAGGAGAGTCCCCTGGCTGGCAGGACCCACCTGCCACACTGCTTCCAAACTGCTTAACACAGGAACTGTGCGAGATCATGTTTATTGTTTGAAGTAATTTGTGAGGCAGTTATAGATAACTGATAAAGTGCCCTTCTTTCAAATTACTTGGTCAAGAATGGGTTGGGGGACAGGGAAGACTCCAGAATTCAGATCTAGAGGGCCATGGGCAAAATGAGTGCAGAATCAGTCCAACGGGGGTACTTAAACATGGGGAGCTGAGGGGTAAGGAGCTTGTGAAGCAGGCCAGCTTTCTGAAGGGGGTCCTGAGCCCACTCCCGGGACTTGAGGTCCTCTTGCTGGATGCAGGGGTGAGTATCCCCACCAGACACTCCTCAGTGTTGACTGTTCAGTCTGTGGGACAGCTTAGGGATGTTGTGACAACAGGCCTCCTGCAGATGTACTGGTTTGACCTCAGCTGATGGCCGGACCACCAGCAGCTCTGCACCAGCACCTCACTCCAGCTGGCCGCTGGCATCGCTAGTTGGTTGGTGCAGGAACTGATAGTTTATGGCTGAGAGGTGAGATGTAAGAATTAGCTCATCTCAAACCGATTCTCTGTGGCTGGTCTCCCAGTAAGAGAACTGGCCCTCTGCAAGGGCCCCCACTGCTCACAGCAACCAACCCTAGAAGAGGATATGATACAGTGGGGACGAAAGTGGAGGGGTGGACTGGTGGGACTGGATAGGTACTTTCCTGCACATACAGCTCAGAAGCCCCACGGCCCTCTCTCCCAGATACAACATCTGGCCCCACTGGAGCCCTCCACGCTGGCCCCAAATGCAATGGGGAGCAAGGACCTGCATACCTCTGCTGGCCTGAGTCTAGAATGTACCCTTGATCAACTGTCCCAGAAGACCCAGCAAGGCCTGACCACACATCTTTGTTTTCTGGAAGGAGGGGAAAGCATTTCCCTGTGGGAGGTTGTCTGTCTCTTTTTTTCACTAAGCACGGCTCTCCCATCAGTTCTCTTAAGCCATTATCTCTCTGAATTGCACATCTCACAGCAGGACAGGGCTCACTCCATCATGGAGCTGAAAGGGTTAGGGCTGCAAATGTCCACATGGCAGGGAGCTAAGCACCCAGAAGGGGCCAGGGAGCTGCACTCTCCCACCCCCTCATGCTCCCTGGGAAGCTCCGGTCTCCCTGCAGGTGCTCCCTGCAGGCTGACAGCCACTGGCCCCACACCACCACTGGGAGGCCAGCACATGACCCTCTGGCCACCCCCGCACTTGCGCCCCTGTCAAGAGCCCAAGCCTTGGTTGGGATTGCTGTGTGAGCAGAGGGACAGAGCTCTCTTTCCACTGGGGTTGCAAAGATTGAGGCAGCTCATGGCCAGTCTGCCTCCAGTCGCTCAGAATGCAGCAGCACTGGGACATAAAGCCAAAGGAACTGCACTTGAGCCCCAGCTGCCAGGGGAGCCTGAAACCAGAACCCCTTCTGCACTTGTCAGCTCCGGGAGCCAGTGGGTTCTAGTTCCTGTTACTTGTGCATCTTCATCAACACAAGCTCTGCCCCTTCACTGCCCACGGCTGTCACGCTAGCCCACAGCCCTTAGGCTCACCCACCTCTGTTCACCAGGTAGCACCTACAACCCAGCAGCAGGCCTCGACCTCATGAGAACTTTGGTCTTAAACAGGTTGATTAGAAATAAGGGCACAGAGCCTGGCTCCCATCCCCTGACTGCCGCAGCCGCCTGGCCTCAGGTGAGGGGGTCAGCAGGAGATGGTACAGGGGTCTCCGCAGAGTTGCTCCACCATAGGGAGACTCAGGGGCGCCCTCCCTGTCCCAGTCCTCAATCCATCAAGCACCTGCCAGTGTAGCTGTGTTTCTGCCACATTCTTTACTCTGCCTCCTGTCTCCTTAATTTGAAAGTGTGAATTATTTTTCCTTCAAATAAAATGTGAAGTCCGAGCTGGTGATGGGGTTAAGCAGGGTGTTAGGAAAATGTGGTTTCTGAATTAAGGGCCAAAAGGAGTGTAGCATTTCAAGCCGTGCAGAACTGAGGGCGCCGGGATCGCCACGGTCCCGCGTGGACTGGGGAGGGCTGCCGCGTACTGTGCCATCACCGCGTGAGCCTGATGCAGAGGCCGCCGAAGCCAGGCTCAGAGCGGAGGAGGTGAGGGCCCCAGATGCCCGCGCTTCCAGGACCGAAGCCCCGCACCGGTTGCCGAGGAAGCACCGCCCGGGAGAGATGCCCTGTGCTTCCCAGCATGTTGTGCGTGTTGTGACAGGGAGGGACAGAGCAGGGGAAGCCAGTCAGCCATTCTCAGTGAGTCAGGCCTTTGGCAGGCGGCCCCTGGCCCCAGGGCATGTCTGACTCAGCCTGCTGACTGACAGAGGACCGACAGACAGGAGGTAGTGAAAGTGCCAGGAAAGGGCAGCACCAAGGGCAGCCCATGCATCCAGCTTCCCCAGAAAGTCTGCGTTAGGCACCCTCGGAGGCTGAACCACGGGCCCTTCACGGGCCCTTCACGTCCATTCTCAGCTCGCTGTGGCCCTCATGTCCCTCCCCAGTCTGAGAAGCCTAGCGAGCACCGTGTGAGTGACAAATGAGCGTGAGAGGAGGGCACTCCCTCCACTCCCTTGCGGTCGAGATCCAGTGGTCCCCCACTTCATGGCAGACGCCACCCTGCCCTTCAAGGCCGGTGAGGGTGGGGTCGATGCTGAGGGCTGAGGAAAGATCGCTTGCTTCCTGGCCCTCAACCCTTCCACACCCTGCCCCGGCCCCACCCCACAGCAGCTCTCCCCAGCCCGCACTGCAGGCGCAGAGCCAGCTCTGACCCCCAATCTTAAGCATTCGTGCCTCAGCGGCCTCCCCCACCCTGCATTAATGTTGCTGGTTTGGCCCCTCAGGACACACCTTATGCTCATTTCTCCAGTTTGAGCCCACACATGCCCTGACTCTTCTCTATGCTCACGTCACTCCTCAAACCTCTCAGGCGCAGCTCCGGCCTGTGTGGTCAAGGAGCCCCCCCAGGGTCCGCCCAGCTTCAGCATCTCCTAGGAGCCGGAGAAGGGGTTGCATGGAGCTGTTTTCCTCTGGCTTTCCCTGAGGTTCCAGAGGGGCCTGAGTGTCCCTTTGCTCAGCCTCTTCCTTGCCACCCTACAGGAGAGGGAGGCAGCCACGCCTGGCACCTTCACACGGTGCCCCAGGCCCATCGGCAGCCGGCCCACCCCGCCTCCTGTCTGCACACAGTCAGGAGAGGCCAGGCCTCTTGCGAGCCTCACATGGGCGCCCCTGCCCCTTCCCTTGTTAGGAGAAAATCCCAAGAAAGAACCTCTGTTTGAGGACTCCAGCCTTCCCACTGTGGCGCCCTGAACGATTACTTAGCACTCTGAGTCTTAGTACTTCCCATCTCTGTACAATGGGATAGCCGGGCCTGGGACATACCTACATGAATAAAGAGTAGCTCTTCTTCTTTTACTATTACTGACCTAACGCAGAGCATGGATTCTAAACCCCTAGAGATCCTGGATAGTTTTAAAAAGCTCTAGAAAGCAGGAACCCTCACCTCTCAGAAGGCGCCTCACACAAGCATTATAAACACGGGACTAGTCATGTCAAGACCCCTACAGTCGACCGTGGAGGCCCAGTTAGAGAGCCTGTTCCGCAAATGCAGCACAAATGTCTGGTCTAGGGTTCAGGACACAGGCCAGCATCCACACTCACTCTGCGCCTGCAGTGAAGCGCCTTCTCTGTTCCCTCTTTGCTCTTCCAGGAGCAGCGAGCTCGGGTATGGAAGGCAGGAAGGACATCCTGGTCGCTGATCACTGTTCTAACCAAGGCCTGGAGGAGACACAGCTCCCCCGCAGGGTCAGGGAGGCCTGTGGGGTGGACTGTAGCCTCCTCCCTCTGGGCTACTGCCACCCAGGGGCACCTTGGCCCAGGCACCGCCAGGCAGTGTGGATGGACTCAAGGTATGTGGTCTTAGGGGACGTGCCTCATATCCCTGTACCTCTTGCTTAGGACAAATCTCCAATGCTCTTTTTCAATGTTACGCATGCGTAATACAACAGTTCTACATGAACAGTCCATAGAAATATAGAAATGCCTGATACAGAAAACACCTGTGGGTCAGTCACAAGTGCAGCTAACTCTGCTCCTCAAGCAGACAGCACATTGAGAAGCCAGGGGAAGTTCCCACCCAGCAGACCCAAGTGGCCTCACCAATTCAGACCTTTAGGGCGCAGCCCCTAATGGCCCAGCTAACTTGGTTTTAGCTCCGGTTCCAACGCTGAGGAGGTGCCTGTGCCTCTCCCCGTATCAGGACAGCAGGGCCCACGCAGTCAGCTCTGGGTGCAGACCCAGAGGATAAATTACAAAGTTGGCTGTCAGTGACGTTGGCCCTGGATTCCCTACAGGCAAAAGGGAAGGGAGGGGAGCGCATTTTCCAGGTCTGCGAGGTGTCTTGAAACCCCTGACACATCGTACGTGAGGATGTCAGAATCACCCTGCAGCTGCTGGGATTTTGCCAACTCTCCTGCCTGGGTGACCTCAGCACAGCCCAGCATGGAGTTCCGGAGGAGCGGTGTCTGGGGGGAGGACCATGAGATAGCGCCCTTAGCAACTGCTCCCCTGGGAGCCGAGGAGGCTGTGGGCAGGAAGGATCTGCTTGCCTCCAAGGCTGGGTTAGGATGGGCATGGGGTGGGTGTACATTCCCAGGGGTGTTGCTCTGATGCCTGCTTAAAAGGCAGCCAATTCAGGGGGACATTTCTCTTTTTTTTAAGATTTATTTATTTATGCATACAAGCACTGGGGTACAAGCCAGAGGTGTGTGTGTTGGTGGGGGGGGAGGTGAGAGGATTCATCACAGAGAGCAGGGAGCAGAACAGGCAGATCAACAGAAGTACACTGCTGAGGGGAGCAGCGGGCACAGCAGGAGAGGTCTGCCAAGCCATGTGGGTCCCCTCCCTGGCCGGCAACAGGGATCGAACTCGTGCTGCAGTGGCTGCGGTTTGCTTCATAGTGCGTTGCTCAACCCACTGCGCCACCAGGGAAGCCCTTAGAGGGACATTTCTTATCAGACTGGAAACCCCTTAAATCAGGAGACTCTAAGATGCCCCCTGCCAAGCTGTGAGCCCCAGAATGCATATTCAGGGCTGCTCCTCCAGGGGCTAATAACTGGCTTTTAGGACCATTCACAGAAATCCAGTGACACACTACCCCTATATCCTGAAGACAAAAGGGTTTCCTGGGACAAGGGACTTTCAGTGCTAAAGCCAGGAATGTTCTGGGCAAACCAGGGTAGCCAGTCACCCTCCACAGCGACAGGAGGACCGTGCAGATCTTGCCGGAGACCAGGCCTGCCCCATGTGCCAGGGGACTCGTGAGTCCAAAGGCCTCAGGAGCGATTGTTCTGGGGCACTGGCTTGCCCTGTCCTTTGGAATGCAAGAGGGTGTGCCCTGGTGACAAAGTAGCTACAGGGAAAACTGCATAAAGAGGTACAGTCAAAAATACTCTAAATAACTCAAGATGGTATTCTTTAAAAGTGTCAAAATAACCTACAGGAAGGCAAGAAAAGGGAAACAAAAAATGAGAAATAGTAAGTAGACGGAAAAAAATAATAAAATGGAAAACATAAGTCCTACATAACATCATTACCTTAAATATAAATGGTCTAAATACACCAATTAAAAGGCAGAGTTTGAAAGACTGAACGAAAGAATACTGTAACTATATAGAATTTATAAGATGCTCACTTCAAATTCAAAGACAAGTTGAGAGTTAAAGGACTGAAAAAACACCAGGTTAACATTAATTTAAAAAAGACAGTAGTGGTGGTATTAGCATTAGATCAAGTCAACTTTAGAGTAAATAAAATTGATAGAAACAATCATAAAAAACATTACACAATAATAAAATGGTCAAAATACCAGAAGCAAAATTAAACAAATAAAAAGATAGAAAATAAAATCCCCAATATCAGGGATGAAGCAAAAGGTAGATACCACTACAGATTTTATCACTAGATAATATATAATAAGATAATATATCATTACTATCATATCAATAATTAGCTATAGCACTAGTAGAGGAATACTGTAAACAAATGTATGCTCATAAACTCAACATTTTAGAAAAAAAATGAACCAATTCTTCAAAAGTCAAAAGCTACCCAAACTCAATTAAGATGAAGTAGATCATACAAAATAGTCCTATGGCCATCAAAGACATTAAATTTATTATTAAAAAAAATTCCTAAATCTCTGGGCCCAGGTGGTTTCACTGGAGATTTCTACCGAGCATTTAAATAAGAATCAACTGCTGCTGTGGAGGATGGAATGGTGGCCCCTCAAAAAATTAAATGCACGACTATTCCAGGATCCAGCCATTTCTCTCCTAGGTACGCACCCAAAAGAATTAATGGCCCCTGTAGATTTGTGTGCCCGCTATGGCTTGATCAAAGGGCATCAAGCTGAACATACACATCGTGCCAATGGCATTGCCCTGGTTTTGGCATCATGCAGTCATCATGCCATCGTCATGCCATTGTCATGCCATCATCATGTAAACGCTCCAGAGGGACAGCTGTACACTCGTGTTCATAGCGCGGCCATTCACAAGAGCAAAAAAGTGGGAGTGATTCAGAGGCCCGCCACCAAATGAACAGATGGGCAAAAGGTGCCATGTGTACAGGATGAAGCACTGTCCTGCCTAAAAGAAGGAAATTTGATACCTGCTGTTACGCAGATGAACCTTGACTATATTATTTTAAGTGAAATAAACCAGTCACAAGAAGACAAATGCTTTATAATTCCACTTATATGAGGTACCTGGAACAGTTAAATTCTTAAAAACAGAAATCAGAATGGTGATTTCCAGGACAGGGGGAAGTGGGTCATGACTGGGAGCTGATGTGGACAGAGTGTCACTTTCCAAGATCCGCCATGTTCTGGTGATGGAGAGTAATGATGGTCACACAGTGACGTGTGTGTGCTTAGCCCCTGTCTGCATGCTTGAGGATGGGGAAGATGCCGAATTCTAGGTCACCATAATTTAAGTCATAAGTTATCATATATTAGTCAACAAAAGCTAACAATGTATAAAAAAATTTTACCCAATGACCAAATGAGATTTATTCCAAGTATGGAAAACTGATTCAACATTCAAAATTTAAGTCAATGCAATGCACCATTTCAACGGGCAATAGAGGAAAAATCATTTTATCACACTACTGGACACAGAAAAAGCACTTTACAAAATCTAATACTGAGTTATGATTTCCAGAAAGTCTCTGCAAGTTAGCAAAAGAATGGAACCATCTCATTTTATAGCTAGCAGCACACTTAATGGCAAGTGTCTTAACTTAATGCCTCTTCCCTAAACTGAGGACAGGCAGGCAAGGATGCCCCCACCACACCAAGGGGGACATTTAAGACATTTCAGAGGTGGGGCCTCCCTGGTGGCGCAGCAGGTTGAGTGCCGCACTGGGAAGCAGCCAAGGCACCAAGCGTGAGTTCAACCCTCGGCCAGGGAGTGACCCACATGGCGCAGCAGACCTCTCCTGCCTCGCCCGCTGCTCCCCTCAGCAGTGTGTTTTTGTCCATCTACCTGTTCTGCTCCCCACTCTGTCTCTAGTGAAGCCTCTCACCTCCCACCGCTCTGGCCTGCACCCCAGCTCTTGTATGCATGAATAAAAAAATCTTAAAAAAAAAAAAAAGACATTTCAGAGGAGGTCTCCATCCTCTTAAAGTTGAGGGAGATCTTTGCGCTGATGGAATAATAATCTTCATTTCGGTGGTGGTTACACAAATCCACAGGCATGACACCGGCACGGAACGTCAAACCCATTGTACCTGTGTCAAGTTTTGACATGGAACAAAATTATCTATGAAGCTACTTGGGGAAACTGGGCGAAGGCTGCACAGGACCTGTCCTGTGCTACACCTGCAGCTTCCTGTGACTCTGTAATTGCCCCAAACAAAACACAAAACAGTCACATAGCCCCTGGGAGCTTGGCAGACGTTGTTTTGATGGACAAAGAGTTGACATCATAGTAATGAAAACAACATCAGATGAAGCAGCAGGGGCTCCCACTTAAGAGCTTCTCCACTCTTGAAATGTCAGTCATCACCCACCCTCCCTTCTTGCACTCCTGGCCTGTCACTTCAGTAGCCCTGGCCTTCCTCTCCCCACTCCCACACCCTCACTCCCTTTGGGCAGAGTAACTTTCACAACCATCTATCCGCTCCCACCCTTCTCTCCCACCTCTATCTTGGGCTGCCAAACATGCCACCTCTCTACCCCCACCCCAAGACAACCAGACAAAGATAGTTATCTCCTTGCCCGAGAAATGGGCATGAGATGCAAATTAGGCCAGAACCCTTGCAGGGGGCTGTGAAGTGATGCTGCAGGGATGGGCTCAGGGTGAGCCCATCTCTCTTTCTGGAGGCACACCCACAACAGGCGCCACTCTCGATGTTTTCTACAAAATATTGGACTCGGAATCAAAGCCCAAGTCAGAGCAGAAGAAAGGACTTGTCAGATGTCAAGGCTGCAGAGTCAAGGCAAGAAGGCTTCTGTGGGTGCTGGCTAGGAAGGGAGAGGCTTACCGAGAACTGGACACTGCCCAGCACACCTGGGCAACCCCCCTGGATGCCTCCCAGAGAGCCTGATACCCTCAGGGAGGCACCTAGGTACTGACAACCAAGGAACCCCATGTGCCCCCCACAGCTCCAGGGGAGACCCTGCTCCCTCCAGGAATCTGTCATAGCCCTGTACTCCCGTGGAAGTCTATGGGCTCACTTGTCACTGTCTCGCTGTGCAGGGTGGGGGGGTCAATTGGAGGGGGCCAGAATCTTAGCATACCAGGCCTTGGGGGCAGAAGGGTAGAACCCAGATGTTCTCTTTATCTGGATGAATGAGATCAAGGCTAAAGGGGCTGAATAACTTTCTCCTGGGAAACAAGAGTCCCTGGGGGCGTGGGGGAGTGGCAAGAGCTGGGGTACAGGCCAGAGGTGCAGGAGGTGAGAGGCTTCACTGGAGACAGAGCTGGGAACAGAACAGGCAGATGACCAGGGAGGGGAGCAGCGAGCAGGCAGGAGAGGTCTGCTGCGCCATGTGGGTCCCCTGCCTGGCCTGGATGGAGCATGCGCTGCTGTGCTGCCTTCACAGTGCAGCGCTCAACCAGCTGTGCCACCAGGGAGGCCCTGGAGGTGAGATTTGAGGCTAAACCAATCTCTTCTGGTGAAAGGGAAAGTCATTTGGGGGAAGAGGGCCTGTCCATCCCTCCCTCTGGACCTAGCTGACTTGGCCTGAAGACACGGGCTAGGAAAGTCAAGTTTGTTTTTCCTGTCGCCCCCCCATGCAGACACTCTCCCTTCTCACTCTTCCCCCTCCAAGGCACGGGAGCACTGAGCAGGCTGGCTCTGGCAGAGGCCTGGCTCCGCCCTCACCTGGGCCACCTCCCCTGCTGGCCCCAAGGCCCTGCTTTCCCCTGCCCTGTCCCTGGCTCCCAGCCCCCAGCCACCCTTGTCAGCCAGGCCCAGCCAAGGCCAGCCTGTTTTGGAAAAGTGCTGGGAGGTGGCAGAATGTGCGGTCTGCAAGTTCCCTCCAAACTGGCGCCCCAATCCCTGGACAAACATCGGCTGTGTTTGCCTGTCCACAGCGGCCTGTGTTCTCCTTCCAGGCCAGGAGATCCCGGGAGCAGGCGGCTGTGTGGGGGACGTCACCAAGCCACCGGGCCTGGCGGGGAGAGGCAAGGGCAGACTGGGTGATAAAGGCTCGCCACCCGCAGCAGGGTGGTCAGCCGGAGGACAGGCCAGGGGCCACACTTCCTTGACCCCTGCTCCCCTGGGGTACTCTCCCAGGAGATGGAGTTCACTGAAAAGCTACTGCCTTCCCCTGGCGACTGCCATACTGGAAGTGGGGGTGTCCACTGCCACTTCTCATGGAGCCTAGGGGCCTCTGTCGGAGAGGTGAGGGGGCCCCTCACAGTGACCATGAGCTGGGTGGGCAGGTGGCACCGGTTCAGGCACAGGGGCCACCTCACCCTTCTGTGTGACCCGAAAGTCCCTGTCACTCTGAGACTTTGCTCTATCTCGTGGATAAAGGGAGTACACCCTCATTCCCCTCCACCCCAGGGAGGTGGAGATTAGGGCTAGGAATCAGGGACAACAGGCCAGGGCACGGTGGGGAGGAACACAGGAAGCAGAAAGACAGAGAGCACGGGGCAAAGGACACGCTGTCCGAGCATGTCGCACCCCTGCCCTGGCGGCCTTCTGCAGAGGCTGACCCTCCTCTGGCTGTCCAGGCTCTGTGACCCAGGTGGGGTGGGCCCCTGGGCCGGAGGTTCCCCGGGTTGGATGAGATTGTATTGAAAAGCAACCCCGAAGTCGTAAACTGGCCTTTCTTAGGCCAGCCAGGAAAGAGCTTCCCCTCTGGGGACCTTGGGAGAAGACGGGGTGAGACAGGGCTTGGGCCAGTCTGACACTGAAGCTTCTCCCCTGCCAAGAGCAAGTCCCCCTGGCTCCTTGGGCTGCTGAAGACCACAGCTCTGCCTCCTGTTGCCCTCCTGCCCCACCCGCAGCCCGTCTGCCCTGGGGACGCCCTGGGTGGGCTTCGTTTCGCACTGGAGCTCGTGCGGGTTGCTGGCTCATCTGTAGTCTGTGGCAGGCAGACTTGGGAGCAGCTCTTCAGGGTAAGATAATTGGCCAAGAGGACATGGCTTTAGTCATTAAACAGGCTTGGGGATCCCTGAAACCTGCACCTTTCCACCATGCCACCCCTTAGTGCCCATGCCACCCTTTTAGTGTCCCCATCTTCAGGCTCACGGTTCTGGGAAGTCCTGCAGGCAACTGTCCAGCTGTTTAGTCTCCTCCCCAGGTATGTTTGATCAGAGACTATTTGCTCCGGTAGTTACTCAAAAAACAGGCTTTGAGAAGCACCCAGGGGGCATGGGGCTAGAAGTCCAGCTCTGGACACAAACATCCCCCTCCAATAAAGCAGCTGGGCTCTGAGGAAGGCCCTCGGTGCCCTGGGAGGCTGCACCCCGCACTAAGACTCCGGACCCAGAGAGTCATGGTCACACCCCACGGGGAGCCAGGGAGTCCCTCTCCCCGTCCCCTCGGACCACCTGCCAAGGCCTTCTCTGTGCCTGAGGAAACGGTGGGGTGGCAGGGCCAAGGGTGCAGGAAGGACTTCCCAAGTGATGGGGCTGGGGTGGAGGAGCGGGCGAGGCTGGAAGGAAGGCTGTGCCAGGAGCCTTTTAGGGAGGCTGGGGAGGTAGAAACCAGAAAGCCAAGCAAGGGTGAGTCCCCACAGTTTATTATGGAAGCCTATAAAAGAGCCACATCGAGTATTTTCAAAATCACAAAATGCACAACATTCATTTTTTTTAATATGCAACATGGAATATTATATACAGATTAAAACCACATGACAGCAAAAACACTCGCACGGCACCAGTTTCATATCAAAACAAACACACAAGTGCTTTTCAATATTAAAACAATTGTGATAAAAACATATTAATATTTTGAACCATGTTTACAATAGAGGAAAATTCATTTTACTAAATAACAAATATTTAACAGCAAAAACTTTATACTAAATATCTATTTTGAATTATAACAAAAATAGTGACTTATAATAGTTTATAAAGACAGACACAAAATTATAACATTTATGAAAAAAAAAAAGTCTTGCGTATAAAATAACATTATAGCTCTCCGGGCAGGGCTAGGGTGGCACCCAGGACATAAACGCCAGCGCCCAACATCGAAAGTGCTTCAATCTGCAAGCCCATGGCAGTTAGAGTTTTGTCTTTTTAATGTCAAGTTACAAGAGTTAGGAACGGTACGTGAGAAAACATCACCCATCGTGCGCTACCTCTATACACCTCTACATGACACACCGACAGACAGACTAGAGACTGGTGCACCTCAACATTGGAACCCTTGTCAGCCAGTCAACAGCTTCCTTCAGTTCTCTTCCTGTTGCCTTTGACACCCAGCGGGGTACAGGAGCCATCCTTTCTCCCTCACAGGCAACCCCCTCAGCAGAGCCTCCTCTGCCCCTCCCTCCCAGGCTGGGCACCCCAGGGAGAGCCACAGAGGCTTCTCTGAGCCCTCCGGCCTCCCCACTTACTGGCATCACAGTGGGGCAGGTGACTTCCGGCCTGAAGCCACATTCCCTGTCTTCCGGACACTTGGTGGACACCACTGGCAGGGGACACCTTAAAGGAGAGCTGACCTTCCAGGCACTGGGCCTTTTTGTGGGTAAGATTCTAGTACATCATGCAGCTGTCTTGCAAGCTTTGATGAATCTTTACACATTTTTGCCTGTGTTTTGTTTTTTTTTTTTTTAAGGTGTGGTGTGTGTTGGGAGAGGGGAGTTGAAAGGTCTCACTAAAATTTTTTTAGATGTCCATTTTGTTCTACACTACTTTTTTTTAATAGTGAAAAAGGAGGAGCCAGATGAAACGCTCAAGGACGGGGGATTCTAGAACAGTCTGTCTGATCTGAGCTTCTTCTTGTAAAGTCTACCACACGGTAAGTGTGAACTGGGGCGAGAGTGGGAGTCTGGCATCGTTCTGCTGAAACTGAGCAGCCGAGCCGCTCATGGGACCAGTGCCCCAAGGAGCAGTTAGGGGCTAGAAGTCTTACATTCTTCTGTGTGGTTCTGATTTTCTTATCAAGAGGAGTCTTGATTTTACAACATCAAAAGTGAATAGAGAAACACAGAAAGCAAAGCAAAAACCTGAAAACAGACAAAAATTGCTAGGCCCACCCAAGGCTCCCGAGGCTCCCAGGAGGCACCCCAAATTGCCAACACTCAAAATGCCAGTGGCAGGAGCTTCTCGCCTCTCCCCCCCAGTCATCCCCCAACTGGTCAGTTTTCAAGCCAATCACTTCTGACAAATCGCACATACCCTCCTCCTCCTCATCTCTCCTGCAGCCTCCCTCAGCTGTCCCAGAGGACTGAGGCAGCTCTGAGCACGGGCTGCACCTCTACTCACCTCCCCTTGCTTTCATCTCGTCCCCACACCCCTGAGCTGCGCTAAGCAGACAGTGGCCAAGAGGTACGAAGGGACGTCAAGGACACCTTTCCAAGTGCTAAAGACAAAGGGTAAGGGTTAAGGAAGGGATGACGGAGGCCTCT
The DNA here is from genome assembly GCA_019455555.1 of Galemys pyrenaicus. Lineage (NCBI taxonomy): Eukaryota > Metazoa > Chordata > Mammalia > Eulipotyphla > Talpidae > Galemys > Galemys pyrenaicus. Next base: position 2,435,280 of record JAGFMF010011626.1, read on the forward strand.
GCTCCCGCCAGAAGGAAGAACCCGTATCCTTGCCCCATACTCACAAGCCGGAGTGGGGCACTGGAGTGACTGGTGCCCAGGCAGGGGATCTCGGCAACCTCCAAATCCCCACACTATCAGTGACTGGGATTTTTGACAGAAGAGAGAGGAAGGCAGGGGGCCATTTCCCTATCTCCACCAGGGGACAAAGGCAGACAAAGGTGCTGAGTTTCACCCTGGAAGTGAGGCTCTGAAGTTGAACCCACAAAAAGTCTGCAGTCTAGAAGGAGGGTAGGTTACTTGCAGATTTCCTGCCTGGGACAGCTGGGACCAAGGCTAGGGGACAGGAGACACTTGCTCCAGACCCCAGTAATGCCAAGTCTTGGTGACATCAGTGAATAAATATGGGGGGAGGGGAGAGCCACAGGGAGTGCCCAGGAGCCAACCAGCCTAGGATGCGCGTGTAACAAAGTGGGCTCCAGGCCTCCTGGTGGGAAGTGGGGGTGTCAGTGCACCCGCCCAGGGCCACCAGGGAGAATGCTGGGAGGACAGAGCCTGGGGCTCCTTTGCCCCAAGGTCAGAGGAGAGAAAAAGTAGCAGCAATAGGTAATTTCAGGGGCTGACAGCAGCCCCAGCCCTGGCCAAGGTGACTTGCATTCTGTTTCTCAGGGTGCCCCGGGCAGCCACCCAGGAGGGGCAGTCACCCCAGTCTGAGCCAAAGCAGGGGGAGGAGGAGGAGGCTGAAGGGAGCCAAAGGTCACCTCCTTCCTCCCTCCCTCATGTTAACCACCTGCCCTCACAAACTAAGAGGGTCCAAAAGAAATAGGAGGGGAAGGACCAGCTGGGAACATCACAAGCAAATGCTGTAGCAAGAGCCAACTGACACTTAACACTGTAACCGGCATGCGGAGCCCCGGCCATGCCCTTTCCCAGGAGCTAAGCTGATGGGAACCAGAGAGAGACTGGGGAGAAGCAGGAGCCAGGCAGAGCCCTCGCTTCCCGAAGGACAGGGCCCTTTAGGCTGCGGGTAGGTAGGGTTTGCCAGGGACGGGGACAAGGGAGGGCCAGGTCTGGGGGGCTGCCCCCCTTCTCCAGGTTCAGCCCCTCCCACACACAGGTTGCTACCCTTCCACCCCTCCCAACCCCAAGCCTGGCTGGGTGGAGGCTGGGGGTGGGCTGGGGGCGGTTAGACCGTGGCGCTCAGCATGGCCTCCGTCTCCGGCAGGATCTTGTTCTGGTTGGAGTCCAGGCCAAAGAACTTGACGCTGAGGCCGTCCACGGGGTGCACCACGGGGACCAAGGTGATGCGGGGGAAGGTCCGAGTGGCCAGCTCGAAGCGGCTCGTGCTGGCCAGCTCCACGGCCAGCACCTTCAGGAAGAGCTTGGCCAGGTGCTTGCCCAGGCAGGTCCGGACGCCGCCGCCAAACGGGAGGTAATGGAAGCGGCCATCTTTGTCTTCACTCCTCGCCTGGCCAAAGCGGTCGGGATCGAACACGTTCACGTCTTTGAACACGGGCGCCGTGTCGTGGGTATCCCGGATGCTGTACATGACACTCCAGCCTTTGGGGATCTGGAAACCCTGGAGACACAATAGGGGTAGGGTTGGGTTGCCGTGGAGAGAGCCAGGGAAGGTTCTAGAGGGTCCAGGACTTCCTGCCTGACAGCGCCCCACCGTGTTCCTAGAGACACCCACTGTGCCCCCCAAGGCCTGCCCAGCCATCCCCTCAGCGGGTGTGTCCCGTCTCTTATTTACAGATGTCCACATGCCACATCCATAGGACACCAGCGTTGGGGGCGGGTGGCTCCCTGGAGGAGGGTACCGTCTCCCCATCAGCCAGGGACGCCCTCACACTCTCCCATCCACACACAGTGCTCCCATGTGCCCCTGCACCCAGCCCCAGGGGACGCAGCCTCACATCAAGCTCGAAGGTCTGCAGCACGGTGCGATAGCCGCCCGAGATGGGTGTGAAGAGCCGCATGACTTCCTTGATGACGCAGTCCAGGTAGTGCAGCCCACTGAGCGTGTCCAGGCGCAGCGTGCCCTCGCAGGGGCAGCCGCCACTGTGCAGGATGCCCTGGGCTCGCAGCTCCTCCCGCAGCTTCTCCAGCACAGCCGGGTGCTTCAGCAGCTGCATGATGAGCGAGGTGCTGGCGCTGGCAGTGGTGGCGTAGGCCGCAAAGATCAGTTCCAGGGTCCCGTCCTGCAGAGCAGAGAGAGCACCATTGGCGATCTCATTCAGCCAAGCAGGGTCATCTAAGTGGGCGCCACCACTCATGTGGCTCTGAGTGGCACTGAGTGGCACGCGTGGCCCTGAGGCCACGATGGACACAGGTCTCAGGGGCAGTACTCTGTCTGGGTCAGAGACAACGGCTGCAACCCAGATTAGCCTGGACATCTCTTGGAGCAAGTAAGGTCACTTCTCACTCACTGGTGGGTTCCAGGGCCAGCCCTAGCACGTCTAATCAGTGCAGTGAGCCCCCAAGAAAAAGAAAAAGCCCCCAAGGAGCCAAGTGCAGTGCAGGTGAGTATGTGGAGGCACACGGGGGAGGCGTAGGGCCTGAATCTGAGCCTGCAGCTCAAAGTCCCAGCCCCTTCCATCCCAAGAGCAGGATCTCTGGTAAGCAGTCAGGAAAGCTGATGGGGTCTGGAAGTCAGCCTGGGGCCACACTCATGAGGGCCAGAGGAAGCTGCAGGGACTTGGAGACCTCGCCTAAGGGTATGGGCAGGAAGGCCCAACAGGCACTCCCATTTCAAGCCCTGCTTGTATAAATATGGACTCAGGTCCAGAGCGGGGGTAGGGAGGGCAGGGAGCCCTACTTGGGCCCAGTGTGGACAGTCTGATGCTGGCGGCCCAAATAAACTTAGCCAGTGCCACGCAGGCTAGAAAATGGTCAAATGCCACCAACTCGGAGAGAGTATGAGGTAGGAGGAGTTTGGTCCAAATCCCTGCAGTTCTTCCCCAAGGACTGAGGCTGGTCTCAAGCAAGGAGCTTCCCCTTCCTGACGTAAACCCTCAGGCGACTGAGCCATAAAATGCACTGAAATTGAGAATTCCAGAGGGGAGAGGGGGCAGTCCACACCAGCAACACTCCGTCTATGCAGAGATTCCTAAGGACTAGTTTGGGCTTATCTGAAAAATGGTAGATGGGACTGAGCCAGACGGAGAACATGGGGCCCAGGCACAGTGGTGACCCCGTTGCCAGTGGAACTGGGTGTACAGCTAGGGGCAGGGGAGCAGGGCAAGCCCACCCATCAGGGCGCTCCTTGTCCTCCCCACAGACCACGCCCACAGCAGGCAGACGCCAGCTGTCTCTTCTGGCCCAGCCCTCAGCTCTGGTGCAGTAAGAGCAATGCCTGTCGAGTGGAGCCTTTGGGTAGAACGTCTGGGTGCCCTCCCTAGTCAGTGCAGCTCCAGCACAGGGCATGGTATGCTGGGGAGACCCCCTACCTTCAGCTCCTGCATGGTCATCTCCTTCCCATGCTCCTTGCTGCTCTCAATGAGGATGTCCAGGGCGTCCGAGTAGTCCTTGCCCTGGGTACAGTGCAGCTTCTCCCGAATTGCCTTTTCCAGGCCCTTCTGGAGGATCTGCCGGGCTTGAATGCCCTGAGGGGAGAAGGAGGCATCCAGTCACCCAGGAGAAGGGGCAGGGCCACCGAGCGTCCCACAGCCAGGCAAGGCAGGGTAAGGGAGTCCTCTGAGAACTTTTCATCGAAGCCTCAGAGACCACCCCATGAAGGCTACCCTGCCCTGCCAGTGACCAGAGAGTGTCTCAGCAGTCAGTTGCCCCCTCCCTCAGGGTGGGCACAGGCCTCTGTCTCTCCCTCCCTGGGCCCCAGGTGCTCACCCGCCGGTAGCCGCTGAAGGGCAAGTCGACAGGCAGGGAGAAGACGTTCTCCACAAACTGCTGGTAGACCTCAAAGAGGTGTCCGAGGTCCTCTTCCGGGATGCTGAAGCCCAGCAGCACACGGATGGCCATGCGGAAGGTTAGCTTCTGGGCCTCCTGGTACACATTGATGGCCTCTGGGTGGCTGCTCCAGGCACGCAGAGTGTCCTGGATCACCAGCTGGATCTTGGGCAGATAGCTCTCCAAGGCCTCGTGGCTGAAGATCTTGGAGAAGACCTGAGGGCAGAGAGGCAGGCTGCTCTCAGGGGGCTCCCCTGGGTCCAGCTGAAGCCTGGATCCCATGACTGCAATGGGACAAATCCCAGGCCTCACCCCACACCCAGACACAGGGGGCTCACTGACTCCCCTACGCTGAACCCCCTACATATACGCTGCTGTGTTTTGAGGGAGCAAAACACAGAAAGCACAGGATTAAAGTAGGGTTCATAAACATTTTTACTTGATGTCAGGACCAGCCACCTCATTCACAGGATGTCCTGAGCTGTCAGCTCCTTTTGGATGCAACCATCGCCCCTGAAACCCACGTGCCCCAAAACCATCAAAGCCCTGGGGGCTGTGCAGTCTGGTTGCCAGCAGGTCTGCAGGCCATGTGGGTGTCCCGGCTGGGGACAACACTGGAGGGGGCCTGGGCCAGTTGAAGGGGAGACCAAGCCTACACTGCAGGGGCTCCCTCCCAAATCCCCAGGACACACTTCAGAAGTGTACAGAGGGAGAGCAAAGAGCGGATAAGGAAGAGGCAGAAAGCAGTAAGTGACTTCTCTCCTCCTCCGAGGGCGAACAAGAGGGTCTGAGATTAAACAGCACACAGCTCTGTAAGGCCCAAAATTGCTCCCACCCCCTGGGGAACACCTAGGGGGTGGGATCCTCGAAGTTTGTCGACACTGAGCCATCCAAATGTCTTTGTGTGGCTGGGTCTAGAGGCAGGAGATGGGGATAAGGCTTTCTACCCCAAAAGATCACAAAACCAAACAGAAGACTTCTGACTTCCCTGTGTTTTCCCAGTCCATTTTTAAGTAGTGAATCCTTGTTGCTCCCTCCCCTGCTTTCCAGGCTCCTGAATCCTCAGCCCCCTCTCGCACCCCCCCATCATTCTGCACATGTAGTTCACGGTGTGCAGGGGAGGGAGGGTGTTCGTTTATTTACTGTGGCCTGTGGGTCCTGCTTATAACCAACAACTTCCATCCCCCTTGCACCCGAGGTCCATTGCAGAAGGGGGATGCCCCCACCAGCGCCAAGGGGAAGGTCATCAGGGAGGCAGCAAGGGGAGGTGCAACGCGGAGGAAGGAGACAAATAGTCCTCTAGCACCCCCAACCCACCCCATGCAAACCACACACACGCGCCCGCCCTCCCTCCCGCCCCCCAAACACAACCACCGCACAAACTGTAAATGTGAGAATTTCCCCTGCAGTCAGCTCGAGGAGGAAAAGGTAACATTTTCCTGGCCTCAGCCCTGCATGGCTAATGGGAGGGCTGGTTTGCAGAAATAACAGTGCTGGCCCTTCAGTGGCCCAGCCAGGCATTCACAATAGCACTTTCATTCCGAAATTCCCGGTGGGCAGAGGGAGGGAGGGAAAGAGGCCAGTGAGGGGCAGAGAAGCCAGCACTGTTTGGGGCTGCTCCTGCTACTAAGGGACAGCTGAAAGGGAGGAGGAGGCAGGGGGTGGCAAGGGCAGCCCCGGCCCAGATGGGTCACTCACACCTTGCTCAGTTGCAGGGGTCCCGGTGACTACCAAGGGGATCTCTGCTGCCACATCCCTTCAAGGGGCTATGGATAAAGGCCATGCTCTCAGACTCAGTCCCAGAACCTGCTGTCCTTACAATTCCAGGTTCAGCTCTTGGTGGTAAAGGCTGGGAGTGGGCCTGTCCGCATAGCCCAACACAGTCAACTAAAAGCCTTTAAAAACAGCACAGAGCCATGGGGTAACCAACGAGTGGTGTGTGGGAGCTGAGCAGGCTCATCAGAGAGGCAGAAAGATAATTCTGTGGCTACCAACCTCACTGGGGAGGCTGGAGGTGTGAATGCCTGGGACTGGGAGGCCACGCCTGGTCCTGAGCCAGCCAGCCCAGGAGAGATTGCAGGGTGCTATAGAGGAGAGGAGAGGGCAGGGCCTAGCGAGGGTCCCCAGCACTCAGGAGACCAGGCCAAAATGTGAACATGTGGAAGGAGGGATAGGGCAGAGGCCAGACCCATGAGAACCAGTCCAAATCAAATCAACAAGATGCTAAGATGCAGTGGGGTGGTGGGAAAGATAGGCAGGACACCCAGATTCCTGAGTTTTAACCCAACCCCCAGCCCCAGTTTCTTCACCTGTAAAGTGGGGAAGTAGAGCCAGCTGGGCTCCAGGGTGCCTATGCACCTAGAGAGCACATAATCGCTAATACCTGTGTGACCCTTGGACGCTACCCTTTCAAAGCCTCAAACCTGGCACCGCACGAATCAGCTGGTAAGTGTCTGCCAGGGCCCTACTCACACACCCCAAATGGGTTAGCCCCCAGGGTTTCCAAGGGGGAGTACTGAAAGCCCCTACTCCACCCCTTCACCCCTCCACCCCACCACCCCCTCAGAAGTGGACAAGACCCACTGACAAGACCTGCCTTGCCCTGACCTAAAGGTTACATTTCCTGCGCCCTCTAGTGACGGCTGACTGAATTGTTCTGTCTGCCGCCTTGGGGGCCAAGGAGGGCAGGGGGAGGGGGAACCCGGAACAGAGGGACTAGGAGGACAGGGAGTACACGCTGAGCAAGGGCAAGAGCTGAGTGGCCCCAGGAAGCCCACCACCACCCTGCAAGACTCCCAGGATAGGGCTTCTGGAAAGACAATTATAGCCAAGACCAGGGTTCTTATCTTGAACCATCTAGAAGTCTAACTTGATATTCTGGGGTCCCTTTTTCCATGGCTGCCCCATGATTCTCCTCAGAGCCCCCATAAGGTGGAGAGACTACTCACATGCAAGGAGCAAGCAGAGGGAGGCCGCTGTACTCCAAGCCCAAGGGGCTTCACTCAGAGGTCACCAAGTCCATGCTCCTGCCTCCATCCAGCCCAGCTGTTCTGCAGGCATCAGGGCCTCCCAGGCGCCAGGAAAACTCCAGGGCCTCATCCCTGGGTCTGTGCCCAGGGTTAACAACATGGGCACTTCCCGAAGCCCGGGCAGCCCAGAAACCACCACCCACCACAAAGGCCAGAAGGAGGCGGAGGTGCTAGCCAGGGCAGAGGGAGGCCTGGGCTGCTGTGGGGGCGGGCGGGGTCAGCACTCGGGCAATGGGAAGGTGCCTGGAGCGCCGGCTCAGTGTGAAGTGGGGAAGGGCTCCTGGCCCCCAGAGCCAGTGCCCTGACCGCAGGTGTAACCAGAGCCAGGCAGGCTTTGTTTCCTCTGGGGCTTCCCTTGGAATTCCCAAAAGTGAGCCAAGAATGTGGGACAGAGGTCATCAGGGACCAACAAGGCCCAGGCAGAGAACTGCGGAGGGAGCAGCAGGTATGACTGTGCTCGGGGCTGGTGCTGGGGGAAGCCGGGGCTGCCCACCAGGACCTGGGAACTCCTGGGCACAGCTAGGCCAGGATGTGCTCCTGCCTCGAAGGATGTGCTTGGAAACCCTCCCCCAGTAATGTCGGTCTCCACAACAACACAGTTGTCTCAAGAGGCCACATCCCTGGTCCTGTCTCCCAGGAATGGCACTGATTCCACAGCCCAGCTCAGGGAGAAGCACCAGGGGGCTTGTCAGCGCTCACGTCCCTACAACTGTATCTGCAGATGCTTTCTTCCCTCCGGCCTTTGCCCAGTGCCCCGAGGGGAAATGGTCACAGGACCCCCATGGCCCTATGTGCTGGCCCACTGGGCCAGAAAACCGCTCTCGGCTCTCTGGTGACCGTGGATGGACAGGCAGATGAAACAGGCCAGCACGGGAGCAGGAAGTTCTAGAGGGACCCCATTCCCCTGGCCAATGACTCAGACAGGGGGGAGGGAGGGAAGCGGCTGCCTACGCGGGTGGGGGCCTGGGCAGGCCAACCCGCCAGCCAAGCCACCAGAGCCACGGCCTGCAGAGTGGAAAGAATAACAGAGGGCAGGCCGCCTCTGAGGCAGCTGTCCGCACAGAGCAACGCCAAGGTGTGTACTTTACGCTCAAGTAGGAGGGAGGACAAGAGAGGACGTCATCTTCCTGGCTGCCTGGCATTTCCAATGGGCCTCAGCTCCATGCTGGCTGCCTTTTGAGCTGGTCCCCGCTCAGACCCACAGCTCGGAGGGGCTGGCTGCCCAGACTCCCCAGGCTGTGCGGGCCTCTTCTGGATTCCCCAGCATCTGTGAGGAAACAGTACCTGCGCCCCTGTGACCCCAGCTCTACTATCCAGCTCCCCCCAAACCCTTCCTGTGCTGGGGGAGAGAAGGGCAGCACTTGGCAAGTACCTGCTGAGCCACAGAATCTGAAAAAGGTTCTGAAAGTTTCAGTCCGAGAGAAACCCCCTTGGAAAGTTAAGGCCCAGAGGAGGAAGGGCTTTCCCAAGGTCACAGTCTAAGACATGACTGGCCACACCCACGAGAGCCCCTGCAGCCAGTCTCCCACTATTCCACACCCTCCCTCCTGGCCCTCTTCTCATCCTGGGGGATTCTAGCTTGAGCTAAGAAACCTGAAGGGAACTCCCCTCTCCGGTTGGTTCAGCGGGTAAGGGCAGCTCTTCTGGTCACTCTGGCTTTCTCTTGGCACTTCTCAGCACCGGCCCTGCCCTTTAGCCTGGGGAACCTGGAATGGATATAGCAACTGGCCCAGGGGACTCAGAGCAGACCCCACCAAGCCTTCTGTACCCCACCAAGGCCACGGAGGCTTCCAAGGCTGGGAGAGTGAACAAAGGCATCAGCATCACAGTCTTGGACCCCTCCCTGCCCTGGAAGGACACAGAAAGTAGGGGAAAAAGGAGGTCATCCCCCACCCCCCCAAGCCTAGCAGCACAACAGGTGCCTGCTGCCTGGCACAAAAGCACTCAGAGGGAGGTGTCCATTCCCAGGCGCCTTGCTGGCTNGGGGGGGGCCCCCCCCCCCCCCCCCCCCCCGCTGACCTTCAGAGAGATCCGCTGCTGACACCCTCCCCCTCAATCGCCCCTGCACCCACCAACTGATGCTACAGTAACTTTTGGGTGAAGGACTTCAGCTGGCAGAACAAAGACTGTGTGTATGCCAGGAGGCTGGGGCAGAGCTCCAGTAACAGTGTTGCCTGGTTGTGCCCCCTGCCGTCCCCTCAGTTCAGGTGAAACCGCTGTCTTGAGCTGAGTCTGGTGGACAGACTGCAGTGAGAGGCTGTGCGTTTCAGAGGCCACTAGAGGCAGTCTGGGCTGCCCTCCCTGAGGATCTCCCAAGCAGGGGTCCTCTTGGCTCTGCCCTCCTGCTGAGATACCTCCTGGTCCCTTCAACCTGACAGCAAGCCCAGGAGGCACAGGCGATCTGGAGCCACCAAGGATGGCCCAAAGGCCAGATCAGCCAGCGAGGGGTGCTGCACGGGTGAGCAGAGCTTCAAAGCCTGTCAAGCTGTCTCCCCACCTCAGCCTTGGGCACAGAAGTTCCTGCAGCCAAGGAGTTTCCACAGCAGGGGCAAAAAGACCACCTCTAGGGTGTGTTCCAGTCTAGGGCTCCAAGGATGAGTGTATCACCTGGGATGCTTTCCAAGTTCTGAGAGGGCCACGGTCTGAGGTGCCAGAAGTTGCAGGCCCTTTGGGGCAGAAGCGTGCCATCCCTATCCCCAGGGGAAAAGAGGACGTAAGGCCCCATCCATCCTGGTATGTGGGTTTGGGCATTGGAGGCTTCCAGTTCTGTCCCTGACTCTTCTGTGTCTCTGACAACCCCTCCCTCCAGTTGCCTCTACCAGATCCACCCTTCCAGACCAATCCCCTAGTGTCCCTGCGTCCCTGCACACCATGAGGGACTGGGAGGTGGGTCAGGGGCCTCCCCTATCAATCAAAGACACCGAGGCCCAGCCATAGAGCGTTGTAACAAGGTGGGAGGAGCCCAGTCTGAAGTCATGGTTGTAGGGTACAGGACTGACTTCTCACAGCCAGGGCTCTGTTAGACTGGCAAGACTTTCTCCCTGGCAACCCCACCGGTCTCGTCTCCGCCCTAGACCACCAGGGAAGCCGGGATAAACACCTGGAGTGCAGTGATGGCTGTGCTCAGCCCCTTCCCAGAACATCTGGTCAGACCTCCCAGAGAAGGGGTGGGACATGAGGCCCCATGGAAATAGTGACGCTCCTAGTTCCCTGCCACCAGGACCCTCGCATACCTGGACCCCCCCTCCTGAGAACGCACCCTAGCCAGGCAGAGGCTTGGCCCAGCATCCCACCTCCAGCCCTGAGGCAGCATGGGCTTGGAGAAACAGTGTAAGTGGCACATGGTAGCCACCACTCTGGCCAGACTGGGCATTTGTCCAAAAGAGTGGCCATCCCGCCCAATACCAGTGTGTGCCCCCTGACTGTTCCGATGCTTCTGGTCAGACTACACTTCTTGAGGCATGGACTGTCCCCTGCTTCTGTGTTTGTGCCTACCCCAACACCTTCCATCGAGTTCAGTAAGCCCAAGTTTATGGAACACCGGTGAGAGCTGGCCACCCATTTACCACAGTAACCATCAACATGCCACTCAGCGAGCACACAGCTAGAGACGGTCCTGCATTGGGAGCCTAGCTACTCCCCACCCCCAAGGAGCTAGAGGACAGGGTGCCCCAAAGAAAGACCCATCCCTGGTTCCCTAGTCCTTGGTTCCTAGCCCCACCCAGAGTCATCCCTCCCCCCTCCCCCATTCCTTCTTCATGCTGCTCCAGCAGTATTCACCTGTGCCATCTCCTCCCTCCTTCCCTCCTCAGGAATGGACAATATAGGCCAAAACCTCAGGGCTTTGCAGGGCTGGTCGTCCCCACCTGGAGGCCGAAGGCCCAGTCAGGGAGAGGGTGGTGGCAGCACAAGGCAATGTCCTAGGCCCAAAGTCCTCTGAACCCTAGCCTCTCACACTGGGGCCTGACTGAGTCTCCCTGCCAGCTCCTCTCCCCACCACGCCCTTCCCCTCCAACTCCTGGCGGCCTCAGGTGGGCAGGACTGATTAGGGCTCTGGTGGGCAGGACTGATTAGGGCTCTGGTGGGGCCGGAAGCGGCCCTTCCCTGGGTGGCCCGGCTGTGAGCCCCGTCTGCCTTTCTCTGCTTCCAGACCTGCTCAGTCTCCCAAGCGCTCTTCGCTCTTCCGGGAGAAGGGGACAGTGATGGTTGTATTGCCAGAGCCCCTGTAAAGATCAAAGGAAGAACCAGCGGCCTCCTTAGGAGCTGGGTTTCTCAGTCCCAGTCCTCTCCGAGCTCCCTCATGGGCTTTTGGTGGAGTCACAGAGACAAGGAAAAAGGAAGTGTCCAAAGAGTTTGAAAAGCCCCCTTGCACGGCCTGTAGCTCCCTCCCAGGCTCTCCCCAGCATTCCCGCCCACCTGTCCCTGGCGGTGCCACCGCTTCTCGCTCTGGCGGATCCTGGGGAGACACCTCTGAGCGCCCCTTGCCAGCCCCTGAAATGCATGCTTTATTGGGAGGAGGACGCGGGGCCCCTCGGTGATCGCCCCGCCGCCTGCTACAGAGAGAGACTTGGCAGGTAGTTCAGGGGACACCAGACACTGGAAGTTGAGTTCCCACAGACCTCCCGCGGCCGGGCTGCCCACCGCCCCCCGGGCTCTGCCACTGCTGGGGGAGATCTGAGGCTGCCGCTCCCTTTCCTTTAAGTTTCCAACCTGGGTGAGTCCTCCAACGAGTGGAAAAAAAGCAGGGAGGGGAGGTCGTGCAGCAGCCCCTCCCGCCGCTCCAGCTCCAGACCGAGCCCCGCCCGCGGGCGGCTCAGCTTTCGGGTTACTGCAGTTCAAACAGCACGTGCCGCCCGCGCCCGGAGCCGCGGCGGCGGCGGCGGCGGCAGCCCCGGGAGGGGGTGGGGAGGATCGCTCCGCGCGCCGGCTCGCCTCCTCCGCAGCCCTTCCAGGCGCTCGGGAAATCCACAGGATAAACACCCACTTTCTTTTCCTCTGTATGGGGTGGGGGGAGCGAGAGCTTGGGGGGGCACGAGGGAGGAGGGGAATTTGCTCCCCGCCCGCACTGGGGCTGCTCGCCCAAACCTACGCCATCCCCCGCCTTCCAGACGGGTGCTCCTAGTGGCCCAAATGTCACCTCATGCCTACCAGGCAAGGCCCTGCAACCACTGCCCACGAGGTGCCCACTGCTTTCCCTTCTGTCTTCGGAATTCCCGGAGGAAACGTGGAGAAAAGGGGAATGCCAGCTGCCATCGCTCTCTTCTTTTTCCAGTTTTGTGGGGGCGCGGCGGGACAGGCATCGAACACTCTACTTCTCCCCCTGCTAAGGCTCCATCCCATCGTCACCGGCTGGGCCTGGTGGTGCCCATATGGCGCCAAGCGAGAGGGCAGACCCTGTGGTCTGCCGCATAGCCAATCTGGGCAGGGACTGGCCTGGCGGGATCCCCTAACATGGTGTGCAAATGGGGGCACAGACTCCTGTGCGGACCTCCCCGGACCTTTGACAACTGCTGACTCTGAGGGGTGAGTGGAAGAAGAGGATCGGAGCAGGCTTGCCAGGCGCTTACCTTGCGTCTGTTGCGGTGGATGTCGCCGATGGAGTTGGCCACAGTATTGGGGCCCAGCAGCATGCGGGTGCTGCGAGGCCATTCTGTGCTCACGAGGTGGTGCTCGCCCATGAGAATCTTGCGCACGTTCTCCGCACCGGTTACGCGTATCAGCGGCCTACCCAGCAAGTGAGTCTTGAACACGTTGCCATATTTCTCCCTCCTGGAGGACTGGAAACCAGAACCCTGAGGGAGCCACACAAGAAACCTTTCTCAGGTCTCACATCCCCAGTGGGACATCCCGGAGACCCAGCCTCTAGAGGCAGGGGCGAGGGCCAGAGGACCTCACCTAAGGCGCCCGTCCCTTGCCCCTCCCCCAGACACGCACGTAGGTTTTTTTTTTTTTAATAGCATGCACAAGAACTGGGAAGTAGGACCTGGAGGATAATAAATAATGCAAGGAGGCGGGAGGCCCAGGGGCACCGCGGAAGGCTGTTTTGTAGTAATGACTTGCGAGAGGGGAAAGGTATCCCCGACAGCGGATCCGAAGTTAGACACACACACCCGCCCCACCTCCTCGCCTAGCGCTCCGGAGTCTCTCGGAATAAATATTTCCAGGCTTACGGCCACCGGCTGGCGAGACCCCGCGGGGTGGCCGCAAGCCAAAGATTATTTATAGCGGTGAGCGGTCGGTGCCCGGAGGCAGAGTCACTGCTGAGGGGGTTGGAGTTTCCTCCGTCCTCGGGGATGGCCCGCGAAGGGAGCCGGCGGCCCTCTGAGGGCTGTCAGGGTAGGGTCACGGACCGAGAGCGGCGATCCGCCCTGGGCATCAGTGAGAAGGACTTTCGCCGCCGCCCTGGAGTTTGGAAAGAGAGCGCCGAGGAAGGCGCTTCCCGTGGGGCGGGGAGGGGCCGGGCGGGGCGGCGGTGGCAGGTAACCGGATCCCCGGCGGCTGCAGCGGCCGCGCGAGCAGAGGGTGGGTAGGCCTCCGGCCCGGCCTGGCGCTCAGAGTTGCTGGCGGTGCCGGCCCCGCGCGGGTACCGGAAACCGAGGGGACCTCCGAGGGGCGGGAGCAGGGGCGTCCTGCTCACCTTTGACGTAGGCGCTCACCACCCCACCCCACATTAACCCTTCTCCTGCCGGCGCAGCACGGAATGAGAAGGGGAGGAGTGACACCTGTCCGGCCGTCGGGGTCAGGCACCCCGAAAGGACAACTCGGCCCCCCCTTCCCGGGCTTGTCCCTCCGCCCCACTTTCCTTTCTTCCACGGAAAAGTGTTCTCCAGCTAGAAATGCACACACCCCGGCACTGCCGAAAAGTGACTCTGCAGAACCCGGATTTCTAATCACTTTTCCACATGCGCCTCCGGCCCCCGCGCGCGACAGGGAGCGAGCGCTGAGCTCTGGAGTCTGCAGAAGGGGGGCTGGGCCACGGGGACGCGGCCTCCCTCTGGCTGGTGGGTCGGGGAGAAGTTCCCCCACCCTGCCGCCTTTCTAGACGGCGTCTACCCCTTTAAGAGAAATCGAGGCGAGGGTGGAGGTGCGACAAAGAAGGGGGGTGAGGCGCGGGGTTCCCTCCCTCCGTCTGCTATACAAGTCTCCCTCGCTCCGTCTGACTCTCGGTCTCTCCTCTCCGTCTTTGCCTCTGTTTTTCTTTTCTTTCGACACAAAAGTTGGGTTGTGAATTTTCCGAGGTCGCCGCCGCCTCTCTCCCGCCACCCCCCCCCCGCCTCTGATCTGCCTAACTATAATTAAAGTGCGTTTTTTGTGGCATTAATAAAGAGTTATTTGTCCGCCGTTTCCACGGTCTTCACAAAGAGGACTTTCATAGGGGCGGCCGCTCGGGCCGCGAGTCCAATTTATACAAAAATGTTGTATTTTTAGCCCTGGGCTCTGTTTAGATGGCGCGCAGTGGAAACGGAGAGCACTTGGAGGTCCCCCCGTAAAATCTGATAAATGACTCCGAAAAAATAAAGCTGGGATTCAGAGGGCTCCCATTAACCCCTTCGGTGTTCCTCCACAAGCACCCCTCACCCCCATTTCCCTCCCACAGCAAAGTCTAAGGCCCCCGGGGCGAATGAATGGGAAGCGTAAGCTCGCTGCCTTCTCCCCATCTTCAGGTTAGGCTGGATCCTCTGGGGCCCTTGTGGGATACGGAGGAGGTCAAGGGGATAAGGGGGGGGGGGCGGTGCAGAGAAAGGTCAGGTAAGGGAGGGGGGCGGTGACAGACCGCGGATTCCGCAGATTGACTCTAAGAAAGCAGGAGCCGATGCCCTTGTGAGTTGTTTTATTTCCTAAATTCTCCGCCAAAAGCTTAGACCACCACTGCTGTTAACCCTTTACATGTGGTGGCACTGGAAAACCTCTGAATTTCTTTTCGGGAACAGTTCTATTGGTTGACGTGAACCCCACCCCGTTGCACGAACAACCCCAAAAAGAGATGGGCTGATTCCAGCACTAGGGACGACCACAGGCCAGAGGCACCTCGCATCTCCCTCCAGCCCCCGCTCCACTGACATTTGGCGCGGGGCGGGACAGGGCGGAGTGTCTGTGTGTGAGCGCGGATTGCACGCGTCTGTTAATTTCAAGCCAAGCTTTCGCACTTCTAAAACCAAGGATCTGATCTCCGCGTTCACCTCCCGCCTCACCTCTCCTGCTCGCCGGTTGTCTGCTTCGGGGCGTCCATCCATCTCCCAGTTCCCGTCAGCATCCGCCAGACTCACATGCGTGCCCCAACACAGAACACACCTCCCGCGGCTACCCCAGAGCACTCCTCCCCCCCAAAGTAAAACCCTGGCGTGTATCTTGCAAAAGATACTGTCTAGCATTTTAGAGGGCTCATTTCAAATTATTCTTCCCTTCACCTACCTGGGTCTGGTCTCCGATGCACCCACCCGCGCCACCGGCGGAGTGGGCTTGTGCGGCGTCTAACAACAAACATAAGCACTCTCTCTATGGAACTCACACACACCTCTCCCAAGTTGCTTTCCCCTGCTAACCTGTCCCCACCCAATAAGTAAATGACCCTTTTCTCCGAAAGCCAAGAACTCCCTGGTCTCAAGCTTCTCGTTTTCCTTGGGTTACCTCCTTCCTCTCCCACCACAAAACACACACACTTTCTCGGACCGCGGACCAAGGCAGCGGTACCTGGCACAACCAGCGACGCGGCGGGAACCTAGCCGGCCCCAGGTCCCAAAGCCGGCAATCCTGGCTGCTCCTGGCCCCCCTCCTTCCCTTCCCCACACAGTTTTCGGGTCCCAGTAACACCCCCAAAGCCCTGGAAGCCGACAGCGGCTGGGGCCTGGAGCTCGCAGGGAGGCGAAAGCGGGTCGCGTCCCGGCACCCCATCGCGGGTCCCGGAGCCCCCAGGATGCTCCACGCACCCTCCGGGGTCGCCTGCGACGGGGAAAAGTCGGTTTGGGGGGCCCTCATGGATCGGGGACCTCTCCCATCCGTCCCCTGGACTTGCGCACCAGGCGCCAGCGGGTTCCGAACCACGCCTCGGGCTGGCAGTGCAGCCCGGGCGCCGCGGCTGAGAGGAGGGAAGGGGCGGGGCGGGGACCAGCGCCTCCAGGCTCCCGGCGCGCCCTGGCCGGACCGCCGCTCCACCAGCCCAGCGCTCGCGGCTAGCGGGCCCGGGCGAGCAGCGCGGAGGTGCCCTTACCTGTAGCAGCCAGTGGCCGGTCTCTCCGATGAGCGGGAAGCCCATGGAGCCCTTAGGGATGGGCAGTTTGCAGCTCTTGTCGCGGGTGGCAGCCCAGCGCAGCTGCCACAGCTGCTGTGACACCGCCAGAAGCAGCGTCACCGACACCAGGCACGCGGCGAGGGTGGCCAGCGCCGACACCAGCTCCAAGCCCTCGAAGAGCATGCTGGCGGCCGCTCGGGGGATTGGCTGTGCCGGCCGCGGCGGGGGAGGGAGGGCCGGACGGGAAGGGACTGAGCGACGGGGGAGGGGAGGCTGCGGCCAGGGGTCCCGGCACCTCCAGCCGAACAGAGAGGAGGAAGGGGCTGCGGGAAGGGAGGTGGAGGCTGCGAGGGGAGCGGAGAGAAGGGGGGAGAATGCCTAGAAGAAAAGAGAAAGGACACGAGGCGACTCGGAGTGTAACTTTGTTTGTTTGTTTGCTTGTTTGTTCCCTTATAGCGGGTTTAGGGGCTGCTCAAGGGGCGGTGAGATGAAGCCGTGGATCAAGCCGATGGATCACCTCGCCCCGCAACCATCACACTCGGAAAACTTTGGAAAACTTTGCCCAGCGGGAGCCTCTCTCGTAAGCCCCTTCCCCTACTCAGAAAAAAAAAAAAAAAGAAGGGGGACAGAGAGCGTAGAGAAAGTGCAATCGATTTGGCAAAAGTTTCCCCCTCGAATTCCAAGGTGGAAAAAAAAAAGGGGAAAAATCCTGAATCCAAAAACTCCAACGCACCCAAAAACTTGGGGGGCGAGGGAGAAGGCTCCCCGGCTGAAGCGAGCGCAGAGAGGCGGGAGGCCAGCGTCCCAGGTCTGCTCTGGGCTGCGCGCCCGAGCCCCGAAGCCGCCGCTGCACCCGCGAGGCGGGAGCGTCGGGCGAGGCGGCGCGGCTGGCGCGGCGGCCGGAGCGCTGGTGCGGAGCTGGCTGGCCGCGGCCGGGACGGGACGCAGCCGGCGACAGAGCCCCAGGCGGGCTCTGGGGCGGCGGCGGCGGCGGGCGGGCGGACGGGAGGGGTGAGGCGGGGTGGGGTTGGGGGGGAGGAGGTGAAAACCGGAGCAGGGCTATTGTATCAATTAAGAAAAGGCAGTCGGTCCCGGGACGCAGTCTCTCGGCTCAGGAGTTGCTGTTAGAGGAAGAAAGGGGGGAAAAGAAAGGCAGGCGAGAGGAATGAAGGAGGGGGGAAGCAGAGGCAGGATTTCAGGGTTGGTGGTTTTAAAAGCTTCTCTCAATGTGAATTTGAGTCCAAAGAGAGGCGATGCGTGTGTTTATATAGAGGCGGGAAGGCTGCGCCGCCGGCGCTCGGCCAGCCCCCCCACTCCCCCACCCCCCCAGTGCGCGCACAAAGCCGGAGGCGTGGTGAGAGGCCGGCGGCCGGAGCGTGTGAGCGCCCGCCGGCCTCCCGCCCCGCCCCGCCCGCCGCCGCCGCCGCCGCCGCCGCCGCTCCGGGACCCACTTGTGGCAGCCGCAGGATCAAACTCAGTTCACCTCTCGCCTTCTTTTCCTGCTCGCCGGCGTCTCGCTGAGCCAGGCACCTAGGGACGGACGAGATGTGAGGCACACACACCACACACTCACACACACACACACACACGCGCGCGGTGCGCACTCGCACGGTGCCCGCTTGGCTGCTGGGGACACTTCCCTCCCTCCTCCCCTCCCCCCTGGGTGGAGGGTCCCCTCTTCCCGCACCAGGCAGTCAGTCCCCTGCCGGCCATCGCCCCCGCGGGTGAGGTCTGAACCGGCTGAGAGGTGCCCCCAACCCTTGAGGGTCCCCAGCTCCTATTCCGCTGAGCCTGGCTAGCGTCTATTTCCCGGGATCCCCTCTCCCCCCATTTGCTACTTCCATTTCTCCTTAGCCGGGGCTCTCACCCTGGAGATCCATACACCCCCAGACCTACGGTGCCAAGGACTTCGCCCTCGCCCCCCAGCCTCTTACCCCATAAGACCCCGATGTTCCCCTCCCCCCGACCCGTCTGCGTCCGGGGCTGCGGGCGCTGCAATCCCTCGTCTCGGACACCTCGAGACCCCCTTAACTTTGTCGTTCCCTCAGCCCCTCGCGGCGTCCGGGGAGCCCGAGGCTGGTCTCAGTGAGCGTATCGCGCGGAGGACAAACGCGGCGCCTGGGCACCCGGAGGCGGGAGGAGCCGGGTACAAACGTTCATTGATACAAATGAATAAACAAACATGCCGGGTGAGCGCGGCCACCTTCCCCAGCCGGCCGCAGAGGGCCCGGCGCGCGTGCCTGCGCGAGGTGTGCGGGGCCCGGGGCCGCACCTGCGTGCGTGCGCGTGTGTGTTCCTGGGTCGGGTCCACGTCTGGGGAGCCGTGGGGTGTGTCAACGGGGTTGCGTGTTCTCTCTGGAGCTTATGTGTGTCCGGGCACCCGCGCATCCTTCTGTGCACTGGCCTCTCCCCTGCGTGTCTGCGATACGTGGAGTTCTGCGTGCCAGCGTCGTCTAGCTACTGCCGGGCTCGCCCTCTCCGCCCGGCGTCCTGCTCTCCCCAGCCCCCGCGTCCCTGGCGTTCGCTCGCACTCCCAGAGTGAGAGCTGCACACTCGATACCCCACCTTCGGTTTAGGATGGCGTGTGCATGAAACTAGACTCCTCTCTCAGCACCTCCTCTGCGCCCAACAAGAGCGCTATTTTAGACTTCACTGGAAGAAGAGAATGTGTGTGAGCGTCTCAGGTGCGAGCATTTGTGCTTGTCCCTCCCTGTGTGAGCGCTTCTGAGGTTGCTGTGGAGGGCGGAGATTTGCAAACTGGTCTCCAAGCCTCAAGCGCTGGGTCGTCTCCACTCTCACTCTCTGCCCTGGAACCCCACCTGGTGGACAGTTCTGGTTCTACAAGTTCAGGAGGAAGCCATTGCTTCTTGCAGGTCCCTCAATCTCAGTCCAAAGGAGATCAACCCTAAAAAAGAATGCTGTGGGCTTCCGAAGGGCTCTATCCCTCCCCCATCAATGCCCTCCTGTTTCCTCCGCCCTGTAGCTTGGGGTGCGGACACTCACAGAGTTCCTGGAAGGACCTCTGTGGTCCCAGAAATAGGTACATTCCAGCACCAGGGAAATTTCACAGGACAGTCAGCTCTGGACTTGGGTGCCCCAGAGGGGTGAAGCCATGCCCCATCTGAGGAATAAGTGTGGCAAGAATTAGCCTGACAGACTTTGTTGAGATTCTGCTGCTTTGAAGAACCCTAAAAATCTAGCCTGACTCCCCAGGTATAGCACCGGCCCTACAGGTAGTGAAATGGACATGATGGTCTGGGGGAGACGGCAGTCTCTGAAAGGACAAACTTAAGGAAATGCAGACAGAGGCAAACTGGCAAACACTGAGCGCAGAGGCTCTCGGGAAGGCATGCACGCTTAGAGATTCACTCTCAAATTCACACACACATACACACACGCACACATGACTTCCTGGCTACTACCATAAGGGTCTACAGGAGGCACCTGCTCTTTGGACACCTGGCCCCAAAGCCTTCCAAACTTGCTGTTTCTCCCTCCCCTGCCCCTACTTCCCTTTTGTGCACCCCCATCTTCTCCCCCTGTGGGAGTGTGGGGTGTTGGAGGAGAGATGGGGTTGTCATCTGGAGCCCTTTTAGCCCAGCCACCACCCGGACTGCCGGGTGGGAAGTGTCCGTGGGGACTACCCCATAGCGCTATTTGCTGGTTTCCTTATTGGAACCACCTCTCTGCTCAGATCCCAAAGTGCTTAGGGAAAAAGAGAGGAAAGCCATGGCTCTGTAACGCTCCCTGGCTTCCCAGAGGTGCTGGGGAGAATGGGATTGGGGGGCAGCGGAGAAGGCTTTTTAGAGGACAGAGAAGGTCAGCAACCATCTTCAGCAGTCAGACTTCATCAGAGGACACTCGTGGATCCGCCCCACTGAGGCGGATTCAGCCCCGGCCTAAAGCGGACCCTGAGCCCAAGCCCAGGCTGACCTCTAACCCTGGGCACAGGCAGGACCTTTGCCTGACCCCAGACTGAGTCCCAGTCCAGCAAACATCACCCGCCCCACCTTTGGCCAGAAGAGTGCGCCTGGCTCCCTGTGGACTGCCCCGAAGTTGGGGAACAGCTCACACCTGGGGCTGTGTGGGCCAGGGATGGGTTATAGGACAGAACATTTTCTCATTCTGGCTTGAGTATGATCTGCGCATTCCCCAGTGAGCACCCCTTCTAATTTCAGAGGCGTTCTGGGATGCTCTCCTTCCCCTCAGGGCACACCCCAAGACTTCAACTATTGCCCGCAGCGTTCTAAGCCTTGGCTCTCAGCTTGCCTCCCGCTCCTTATAGCCTTTCAGGCACCTTGAAATCAGCCAGCGTGGGGACTCTGTCAAAGGGATGTCGGTTGCAGTGATGCTGACTACATGAACTCGCCATGCTCGGTAAAAGGGTGGGGTAGGACACGGAGACCCGGCTTTATGCACGGGCATTGTGCAGGCCACTGCAGCTGCTTGGCCGGTACATGGTGCCTGCAGGCCCAGCCATGGCCAAGTCTGCATGCAGTCCTGCATGCAGGACTAAGGCTCAGGCTCCCCAAGTCCCGTGTATGTGTGCAGTCCTGGAGAACTAAGCCGCAATTTTATCTCCTCTCCACAGAGCCCTGTGCACCAACACTCTTAGAGATTAGATTTATATATTGTTTTGTATTAATAAGAAAACCAAGCCCGAGGCCCCCTCCCCATCGTATCATCAGACGCCCTGTCCCCAAGCTGCCGTGCAGCCTGCAGGAGCCGTGCCCCCCAAGGCCCTGTCCTTTGTTTAGTCCCCATACTCCTGGTCACATGCTAACAACCAGCCGTGGTTGGTTTTTGCAGCCAATTTTGCATAGTTTGGGCCCTGAGTTTTTACACTGACACTTTATTTTTTTTAATTGATGTTTAAACTACATCTGCTTCCTACAATCAGAGCCAAATGGAACGAGGCAAAGAGCCCACAGCATAAAGGTGGGTGGCGTCTGATCCTCCTGGCCAGGATCCAGAGAGAAGAAAGCAGGACTGATACTCTGGGGTCTATAGTGTTTTTTTTGGGGGGGCTCCTGGCTCCCCATCTGCCCCGTAATCTAGCCTAAGGCATGAGACTCAGACTTTCACTCCGCAGCTAGCCGTGTCCTGCCTTGCCGGCACCAAGGGGCCTTTGTAAATATGTTCTAGGAGCCTCTTCATCTCCCCCAGAACCTCAAGCTGGTCCCCATTTTCTTCTAAGGACTCTCAATACACGCTTGGCAGTGGCATGGCCCCTTGCTGGAAAAATCCCCAGTCCGGTAGGGAAGAACATGCAGCGTCCTTTGAGAATCTGCGAGGTGAGGGCCCAGAACCCAGCACCAGCTCAGGCACGTCCTCGCCCCTCTCCAGACCCGCAACAGAAGCTGCCGCTCCAGCAGGTTGGCAGTGCCCCTTGGCCCTGCAGCCCACCTGGGACCTCTGCACTCACTGGGCCTGTTTGCTTCCTTCTCCTGGGCAGCCAGGCTGGCTGTACCCCGCCACCACCCACCGCTCAAGGACAGTTGGAGGACACTCCTGGCTGTGCCCTGGTGGCTGAGAGGGGCGGGGACCCCGTTGTCCGGGCTGGTCGGGGGTGAGGAGTTAACCCAGTTCATGGATGTTGCCTTTCTGGAGTCCCCAGGGGCTAATTTTTCCTCCATCACTCCTGTCTGGCACCTTCAGGGAGAGGCCCAGAGGTCGTTGCTTAGAACATTTACGGAGACCTCTTCAAAACCCCTGCAGCTAGACACCCTCAGCCCACCCACCTCTGCGGAGCCGCCATCCTGCTATTCGTGAGGCTGCGGGTCTTGCCAGAGCCGGGATTTTAACGACTTCTTGAAGGTTCCTTTCGTTTCCTTTGCCCCTTGGTGTGATTTGCCCCACTCCCTCCCCGAGTATCCTCTTGTCTTGGACGCTTCAGACATACAATTTCCACTTAACAACCCCTGTCCCAGCGTTCCCATGGGCCACCCCAGAGGCGGGCATAGCCTGGCTCCTCACCCTCAGTCACGCAGAGACCACCACCAGGCAGGCCCCCCACGGCCCCCCGCCCCGTGCAGCCCTCCTGCGAAGGGTGGCCCTCAAGGGAGAAGCCGGCTGCTTTCGTGTTTGCCGCATATAGCATGAGCCTCACCACAGACACCTCAGCTTCAGTCTCACCCCAGAAGGAATTTTTGGAAAGAAATGGAATACCCCCATCCACCCCGTCAAAAGCCCCAAACCCAGTCCTTTGCCTTCCACCCCACACCCAACCCAGACGAAAGCAATCCAAAAAGGGACTTGCCAATGGAGAGAACAGGGTAGGTACGAGGAACGCAGCTGACAGCTGTGTCCAAATCGGCAATGCCTGGAAAAGAGTAGCCTGTGGTGGCCAGGGGACCCGGGCAGTGCCCCGAGCTGGCTGTGGCTGGCAGGGACACTGCCGCAGCAATGGCGTTCCCTCAGGCCCGGGCAGCCAAGAGCCCTTTATAGCCTAAAACCTGCCCTGGCACCGCCCACTGGGCGGTTGCAACCAGGCCTGCAACTAGGGGAGTCGCTGGGAGCTGGGAGGGCATCCGCCCCAGACCCAAGGGCCAGGCCCCCACACACAAGAGTCTGGGATCCAACCTCCTCCCATCCCGGGTAACTCTATGTCCTGGTGTGTGTGTGTGTGTGTGTGTGCGCGCGCGTACGCTCGTGCTGAAACGTCCATTCAAAGACCTCAGACCCCTTTCCCTCATCCTCTTTCTCTGGCAGTAACAGTTTTTGAAAGGATGGGGAGAGCAGTGTGTTTCTGCTCAGTTTATCAAATTACAGTCAGTGACAAAGGACTGAAGTGCATTTTCTTGAAGGCTTGACAATTGGGATCCAGGAAGAAAAAAGAAAGGCATGACAGAGAGCCCAGAGCTTTTGTGGAAGGTAAAACACCGATATGAAAGGCGGGGGATGTGGTTGGGTGGCTCTAAGTGAATTTGTCTTCACATTATTTGGTGTTAAAAACTGCTTCCCCCACTCTCCACCTAAATTGCAAAAATCTCACGGATCCCAGAAATTGCAAGATTGATTTTTAAAAGGAACACACTTCATTTGCCCATGGACCAAGTCTGATAAGCTGGGTATGACGTTGCCCCTCTGGGCCACACGCCTCCCCCCCCGCCACACACGTCTTCCCATGCCAGGGAAGCCTTTCCAGAGAGGTCTCTCACTGAGGTCCAGTGCCTCTGGGCTCTCCTCCCCCTCCTTGGCCCCGCAGCCAGCTTCTCCTAGTGGAATGGTTGGGACAAAGACCAGCAGGGTTTTTCCCTCTTGCTCAAAGTTCCGTCCTGAGCCTCATCTCCAAGGATCTTGAGATGGAGAAGATAGATTCAGGATAGACTGGGGGGCATTGGATTGCTCATCCCAAAGGTTTCCACCCCCTTGGGGCCAGAGAGGAGGATGGCACACCATCACTAGCCTCTGATGCAGAAGCACAAGCCTGGGAAGAAAAATAGCCTGTTCTCCCACTCCCAGGAGCCTTTGCAGGAGACCCCCCAGTAGGCAGGCAGACCAGAAGCCTTGCCCAGAAGGCTCAGAGAGCGGCACTGACTCGAGAACCGTGCTGGCAGCGCTCCCCTCCCTGAGTCCAGTCAAGTCCTCTTGCCGAAGGTCGAAGGTCGTGGCTGCTACTGACGTTTCTAAGGAGATGGGGTGGCTGTGTAGGTGCCTCCCTGAAAACCCCCCATCGCCTTCTGTCACCTACACCAAGTGAACATCCAAGATACTGCGGCTATAATTACTTTCCTCTCTAGACCAAAGATTAAATTTAAGATTCAGCCTTTGGCCAGAGATAAGAGGGACAGCTCTCAGTGAGACACGGGACTGTTGTGACGGCCAAGGTTATTCTAGCCCTGGCCTGTGAGCCCGCCAGGGTCTCACCCGCTCCCGACAGCCTTTCCATCCGGAGGTGCCCAGTGGTTGAAGGAGGCATAACTCACACGTTCTCCTCACTGGCATTCCCACCCAAACTCTACACTTCTTTCTCAAACCAAGCTGTAATACGGGATCCCTGGCTTCCCGCTCCTGCAAACAGATTTCCACCCTGAAACCCTTCCTCCATGGGAAATCTGGAGCAGCTTTCATTCTCTTAGTTTTCCTTTCTTTGGTTTCATTCCTCCCTCGCCTCTGTCCTGCTAGCCCAAGCTCACTCGTTCTTCACACTTGCAAACGTGCCACGGCTGAGCCACTAAGTACAGGGGCCGAGGCTCGCACACCAGATGAGCTTTCCCTGGCTGCACCTCAGGTGCATCTCCAGCTGGTGAGCGGGTTAGAAGGGAGTGAGAGCCAAGGCGGGAGTCCTCTTTGGAGTCTTCTGATGGCCCAGGGAGTGATGATGACGCTCGTGGCAGCTCTGGTGATGGCAGCGCAAGCTCACCTCATGCTCAGTCAGTCCCTGTGTTTTTTAAAGCACACCCCCNCCACCCCCCCCCCCCCCCCCCCCCCCCCCCGTGTTCTTTCACTTAATCCTCACAGCAGGCCCAGGAGGAGGCTCCACTGTCTCCTCCAGGGAAGACTCTAAGATACAAGGGTTTCAGAACTTGCCCAGGTGAATCCTGCCGCACTTTGGGCTTAAATCTAATCTTTCTTTCTTCTTTATTGAATTACTAAGTGTCCTCTAGAATTCAAACCAAGAGAATCTGGATTAGAGTCTGAACTTTTTGCCAGCATGCTAAGAGCTAAGCCAAGCTAGTAGCCGTAACGGTGGAGGAATTGGACAGAATTTATAAGTATTTAGAGTTGAAGTCAAAGTGAACAGATCTGGCAATTATTTAGGTTGGAGGGTGTGAGGAGTGGGGAGACTTTCAGCCTGGGTAGCTGAGGACACACGGTGGTGAGATCTCCTGTGTTAGGAACTCGGGCGAGCGGGGAGGCTTGGGAAACAAAGTGACCAGTGTGGTTTTGCTGGGGTGTCCCGGGTGACTATGGTCTGTCCGTGTGCAACTGTCCAATCGACAGTTGCTGGATCCAAAAGTGGGACCCTTCTGGGGCACAGAAGACAGATGCGCTGGAGAGAGTTCTAAGCACTGTCTGCATTCAGGGGCTAATGGAGAACGTAGAAGAGGCCTCCCCGGTGCCACAGCGGTTTGAGTGCGGCACTGTGAAGCATCCGCAGCCACAGCAGCGCGTGTTCCATCCCCGGCCAGGGAGGGGGCCCACTTGGCCCGCTGCTCCCCTCAGCAGTGAATTTCAGTGGATCTGCCTGTTCTGCTCCCCACTCTGTCTCTGGTGAACCCTCTCGCCTCCCACATCTCTGGCCTGTACCCCAGCTCTTGTATACATACATACATACATAAATCTCATTAAAAAAAAACACAGGAGAAAAGAGGCCTTCACACAGACAAGCGGACTGAGGCTAGAGCCCTAAGAAACACCAACACCGACATTTAAGGTACAAGTGGAGGTGATAAGGCCCGGGAAACAGGGGCCTCTTTTCTTTGGCCAAAGCATGCATCGTACTCAGCCTCACTTCTGACCGATTCTTGTTTGCTTGCCCTCAGCACTGAGCTCTCAGGGCTATCAAGGAGCTTGGGTTAGCCATTCACTCCAGCCCAGCCGAGGCCTGTGCATGCACACGCACACGCACACGCGCACGCAGCTACATGCTTGTGCGCACACACGGACACCCTCATGACCGGTGCGCTCCCGTTGGCAGGGCTTTTCATCCAGCTGCCGCTTTGGCAGTCAGTCTGCGCATCTTCTAAGTGTATATGACGCCCTACTTCACCGAGACTTCTGGCCCCATCACACACGACACAGAGTCATGTGAGGGGCATGTCCCAAGTGGGTATGGTTTGTCTGTCCCCAGACTCAGATGGGGTCCCGGCCGCAGGGCAGAGCTCCCCCATCCCACTGGCCCCCTGCTGGTTCCCAGAGAGGGTGTCCTCACGCTGGGCCTTCAGCTCTGTGCTTAGGGCTGAGACAGGAGGGGACCTCTGTGCAGTGGGGGGGGGAGGGGAGGGTCCAGCAAGGGAAGAAGGACCAGACACAGCCGACCGGCACACCTGCACATGCCCAGCGGGGAGGAGGGGAAGCAGGCAGCGAGCAGGGAGAGGTGGAGCCCCTGCCTGAGGCTCTGCGGCCATGGCTGCCAGCAGCAGGGGA
Organism: Galemys pyrenaicus; assembly: GCA_019455555.1. Lineage (NCBI taxonomy): Eukaryota > Metazoa > Chordata > Mammalia > Eulipotyphla > Talpidae > Galemys > Galemys pyrenaicus. The sequence goes on from JAGFMF010011626.1 coordinate 2,461,515, forward strand.
GCAGAATTGGCCTTAAAGGGCCTGGGCCTGGGGACACTGGGACAGAAAGATGGGAGACAGGCGAGGGAAGGAGCGGGGGAGGGAGGTGCTCTACAGGTGACTCGCTATGAAAACACCAGTTTGCCAGCCTTGGGTAGGCATGCCCTCTAGGGCAGATAAGGCATTGGCGCTTAGAGACAACTGTGGGGAAGATTCTGGCAAGCCATTCCCTGGAGTGCAAAGGAGACAGGAAAAGCTCTCAGTGCTTGCTCTGCTGGGGAATGCAGGAAAAGCTCTCAGTGCTTGCTCCGCTGGGGAATGCATGCATCCTCACTCCTCATGCTTCACGAACTGGTTCAAGAGCCTAGCTTCATGGCCGGGGAGCCACTCGCTGGCAGGAGAAGGGCCACCTACCACACTCGGCACCTTAGTGCCTCTGAACCGTGACTGCATTGGCCTGTGGCGTGAAGGAGCCCTGAGCAATAAGGAAGTGGACTGGGGGTGAGGATGGTGTGGGGATGGGGCAGACTCCTCAGAGAGCTGCACAGACATAAAAAGGACCCCACAAGACCCCCTGTCTGCAGCTCAGCTCAGCCTATGTAGGATGGCCCGAACCAGCACCCAGCTCAGATGTGGCCACTGTCAGCTGGGGGGAGGAGAAATGAACTCTGTGGGGCAGGGGCCAGCCATGCTCAGAGCTGCCTCTGCTCCCTGGGGTCTCTGCGTTACAAGAATTTCTTCTGCCCGTTCCTGTGACCGCCTGGTCCTTCCCAGAGCCCAGGGCAACGCACCCTTGGGCACTGAAGACTATGGAGAGGGGGCCGCCCCCTCCAGAGCTGGGAGTCATCTGGAAAGAGGCGTGTGTGTCCAAGGCAACGGGCGGCAAAGCCAGACCAGGCCAGGGCAACGCTGCGAGCACAGCCCAGGAGTCGGCTCTGTCGCGCACCAGCTGGTCGTCTTGGCTGAGTCACTTCACTGCTCTGAAGCTCGAGTTTCCTTTAAAAACGAGGACACTAAATCTGAGGATTCTTAAAAAGATAATGTACGTAAGACACTTGACTCAATGGTGGGCTCACAGCAGAGAGGGACTCCAGGAGCTAAACAAAGCATTGGGGTCCTCACTTGAACAAGCTCCTTTTGGAGCCCTGGAAGTGACCCCAACAGTTCGTATTTTTGCAATATTTTCTTTTTTTAAATTATTTATTTATTTATGCATACAAGAGCTGGGGTACAGGCCAGAGTCCAGGGAGGTGAGAGGATCCACCAGAGACAGCGAGGGGAGCAGAACAGGCAGACTGAAACACACTGCTGAGGGCAGCAGCAGAGAGGCAGGAGAGGTCTGCTGCACCTTGTGGGTCCCCTCCCTGGCCTGCGGCAGGGATCGGACTCCTGCTACAGCAGCTGTAGTTTGCTTCATAGTGCGTTGCTTAACCCACTGCACCACCAGGGAGGCCTTTTTGCAAAATTTTCTTAAAGAACCTCCCAAATAAGAATGTGGTGATGGTGCAGGGGTGAATTGGTGGTGGAAATTCTAAGGGGACCACACCAAGAAAAGAGAGCAAAGATTATAAGAAAAATAAATTAATGAATAAAAAAAAAAAGATTAAAAAAAAAAAAAAGGGCCTCCCAAATCATATGAGCTTCCATATATCCTGGACCTGAAGGACAGTTCCTCCTTCCTGCTCCGCGAGTTCCCGGAGGAGGTGCCTGACAGCCTGGCAGAGGTGCTCTGAGCCCTGGGCAGAGCCTCTGCCCCGGTCCTGGGCAGTCCCGCCCAGGCCACCTTCCTCCGGCTTCGTGCAGGGCCATCTCAGGCCGGACTGGGCTAGTGCGTGCTGCTCCGCCCCACTCACCGCCCCAGACCAGCGAGATGCATCCCCGGTTGCCTCTGGGCGCTGTGTCCAGTCCTGGCAAGGGCTTCGCTCCAAAAATTATGAACTCCTAGAGAAAGCACTTCTAGGGGTGTGCTAGGCAACACGGGAGCTCAGGAATGGGCCTGGGAAAACAAAAGCCACTTGGCTGGCTTCTCCATTAGCACCCGTTTCCCTAAGGAGCCTTGGAGGGAGTGGGGACACAGGGCTCCCTCCTCAGTGTCTGGGAGATGGATGGGACTGATTTTTTCCACAATTCCTCCCCATAAATCTGATTTGGCCCCTCATCTGTCTAGGCCAGTCTCCATGGAGGTGTGTGGTGGTGATGAATGGGCTGCCCGGCTAATGTGACGCGGGTGGCAGGGGCTGGGGGAGGAGCCCCGCTCTGATGGATGGGCCTCGCGAGGGCATATTGCATTAGACACCCGTAATGCAATCAGCAGGGCCATTACGATACCAATTTGTTGCTCTTCTTCACCAGGGTGGGGCAGTGGAGCTGGAAGATTAAGGAGGATGTCAGGACTTTGGAGACACCTGGGGGGATTTCAGGAGGGGGCGAGATTTCCCTGCTGGGGCTATTACTATGGAAATAACACGAAGCCAAAGAAAGTGTAAGCTGGAAAGGGGAGAGAGAGACCCGGAGAGAAGGTGTGACCTGTCCGAAGTCATTTCTGGAACCAGCGGCAAAGTTGGACTGAGCCCTTGAGTTTCCGGCCTTCTGTGCCAAGGTAGCCAGGGAAGCAGAGCTGATGGGAGGAAGCGGACAGGAGGCATCTGGACTCTGTTGCTGGAGCCTTTACCCCACCTCGAGACACCTACTGAGATGAGAGGAGCCCATGACCTCTTCTCTGCAGAAGGAGGAGGCCTATTGCAGGCTCCTCCACCGGCCCTGGAGGGCACCCACAGCAGACCCCCACGCGTAACACCCGGCCCACCGGCACTAGTTCTGCTCTCGTTCTCCGAAACACTGCATTGTCCGGCTCTAGGTCACCTGGAAGCATCTTTTACAACAAAATGCTCTTTCCCGCTTAGAGGCTGTCAGCAGCTCCCCGTGCCCTCAGCTGGGGGTTCCTTGTTGCCGCTCTGACTCAGCCCCCCACTCCTGAACCTCAGCTCGGGGCTTCTCCCCTTCACCACCCAGACTCTCCTGGGACGAAAGTATTGCCCACACTTTCATGGTTCTGCGTCCTTTATTTGGACTTCAAGGGATTCTTGAACCGCTTCGTTCCCGGACATCTGAGGCAGTGCAGGCTTCAGTCTCTGTTCCTTTCCTCACTTTTCCCCGCCGCCTTGCTCCTGACCCCTGCGTCAGAGCCGCACTCCTGTTTGCTGGCCTGTGGATACAGACACATAGCAGATTTTTGAAAATTGCATTATCTTCTAGGTGTGATTTTAAGTTACATAAATGATCTTGCACTTACGTTTGTTTCAAGTTTTTCTTTAAAAATGAACAGTTCTTGAGCTCTATTCCTGATGCTTTATTTAGGTTCTTCTCCAATTCAGCCACCTCTGCTTCATTGAGCACAGCTCAGCCAAATTTGAAAGCAAACGGGAGCCAGTGTGGCAAATCACAGGCAGAAAGACAGAGCTCTTGAGTATTCCTGACCAAATACAGTCCTGACAGCATTTCTTAGGACACGCTTCAAGGATCACATTAAAACATTTCCACAGGGGACAGGCTTCGATCAGTAGAAGAGGATTTTATTTTTGATGGCTGCAAAATATTCTAAGATATGCATCTTTCCCATTGTACCCTAATAAGACACCTAGATTCCTTCCTTCTCCCCATTACTGCAAACATTTGTGCAGTCCGCGCCGTCTTCTCTGCGTGTTTGACCAGGAATGACCTGCGGGGCTTAGGGGTGTGTCCTCTCTAAGTTCTGCAGGGATCCCCAGAGGCTGCGCTAATCCACACGCCTGAGCACAGTACAAAGGTCGCCGGTTCCCCCGTAGTCAACAGCACTTGGATTATTCCACTTTCTACTGTTCCCAGTCTGATAGGTGTAAAGTGCCCTACGCCTTCACACACGCTAGTTACCACCGCTCTGAACACCCCTCCTCTTCACTGATGGGATTGTCCACTTTGTCACACCTTCCTTGGTACTGGAACACATTGTATACACCATCCCAGCCTTTGGCAGGTCACTGTCTCTCTTCCTCACTCACATATCCTCCCCTTACCTGGTGCAAGGCGGAGATGGTTCCTGCCTCCTTAGAACCAGAGAGGTGGGGGAAAAGAGGAGGGGGTGGGTTGTACTGGTAGGAGCTTGGAAACCAAACAATTCATTACAAGCTTCTTTCTCTTGAATTAAAAAGATATAGAAATGGCATTCTTCTTCATAGTGTCAGTGCCTATGCTTTCAATCAGCATTTTTCTGAATAAATCCTTACCTAGCTACTCTGGGACTTCACTCTAAAGCAGCTTTTTCTCCAGCCATTTTTTAAAAAAGATTTATTTATTTGTGCATACAAGATCTGGGTACAAGCCAGACGTGTGGGGCATGAGAGGATTCACCAAAGACAGAGCAGGGAGCAGAACAAGCAGATCAACTGAAACACACTGCTGAGGGGAGCAGTGGGCAAGGCAGGACAGGTCTGCTGTGCCATGTGGGTCCCCTCCCTGGCCAGGGATCAGACTCATGCTATAGTGGCTGCAGATGCTTCATACTGCCGTGCTTAACCCCTTGCGCCACCAGGGAGGCCCTATCCAGCTGTTTCTGAACTCTTCTTCCTTCCTGCCTATAACCAAGCCAGTATGTCTCTTGTCTTGAAAAGACCCTCCCTTTATGCCAATAGACTCTGGGCTTACCCTTGTAAGGATAGGATGCAAGAGAAAGAGCAGGATTGCTGGAATTGATTGAGGAATTCAACCTTTCTGGGCCTCTGGTGTACCGGTCTGTACATTGCAGATAGATTAGTTGTGAGAATTATGTTAACCACATGATAGCCCTCGGTCCCCAGACGATTTCCTTCCTCATGTTTCTAAAAGATATTTTCTACACATGTCTGAATGTGAATTTGTCTTTTCTCAAAACAACCCTCCTCTGTAATCTTTTGTTTCTAGAAACCCTGCCATTTTTCCAGCAAAGCCAGGGACTTTCCGCCTTCCTGGCTGTTCAGTTAACCAAAAGTCGTTAGATTCACCTTGCATGTTGATTCTTGAGTCTGCGCCTCACCTCATCTCTATGCTCATTTCCACTGTCCGCTGAGCGAAGGAATTTTCAAGTTGGCTAATAGTTTGCTTAGAAACAATGTGTACAAATTAAGTCTGCTGATAACCTAGTTTTTCAGGTATACCCTAACTGCTTCTTTGAACCACACTCATCTGATGACTTACAGGAATCACAAACTTCCACAACCAGCACTTGAGTTCCTGCCCCAGATGAAGTTAATTTTAAAAGTTATGCCAAGGAACAGATAACCCTTAATATACCAAAAGGAAAGATACGATATCTCAAAAAAAAAAATTCTTCCTGTGTACTTCAGAATAAAGTCCTTTGAAGGCAGCATAAAAACAGTAGAACAAACGAATCTTACTTATGAATATTCATATAAAAATCCTAAATCAGATCTACTAAATAAAACCCAGAAGTTCACCAAAACAATAAGACATCATCTTGAAATGGGGTTGAACCTGTACATGAACCAGAAGATGTTTTGACATTGCTGTATTAATAAGTAAAGGAGAAAGATAAAGGCATTTGATTAAAATTCAAACCTCTAATTGTAAAAGCTTATCTTAAGCTAAGAGTAGAGGAGAACTCCCTTTACTTGATAAGCCTGTAGCAGGCTTTATAATTAGCTAGTAAACATTACAAGCACTTTCATTAAAGCAAGGAAAGGCCCAAGTCTCAGAATGGACACTGTTATTCAATATTGCATGATCTTAGCCAATAAGGAAGAAAATTAGAACTGCAAGGGAAAAACAGTATAAGAGCATAAATTTTAGAAACAGTACTTGGACAGTTTTCTCAGCTTTCATGATTATTCATCTTTTGGGGCTCCCCTGCCCATCCTGGGTCAAGTTTGGTAATAGATACTTTTCGAAAAGGATATTTTTTTTAGGCTTCCAGATTTATTTCCACACAATGAAGTGTCATATCCTCAGCATTATTTAATTCAAATTATCCTTTTAAATTATGTAAAGTCTTTGGTTATTTCCATTTTCTGACTCCTAATTTTGATAATCAGGAGAATATTTGTATTTTGTACAAGCTCGCTTCTTGATTAGGTTGTTTAGTGATTTGTCTGTTTCATCCTTTCATCAATAAACAGTTCTTTCATTTAAAAAGAAATAGGAGGCTATCATACACAACAAATATATGATCAATAGCTTTCTTATGTGTTAGCATTCATAAGCTTGAAAATCAAATTTTAAACATATAATGAATGAGTATTCAAGTGAATAAAATAAAGTTATGAGTAATGAAAGACTTATGAGAAAAAAAACCTTTATGAAAGACATAAAAGAAAATCTAGAGATTTACCATGTTGAGATGTCAATTTTTCCAAAACTGAATAAATTAAATATAATCCCAATCAAAATCCCCATGAGATATTTAAATTGAAGCTTCTCAAATTAATTCTAAAGCTTACTTGTGAGGATAAACATATAAGAGACAATAAATTTTCAAAAAAGATCAATGATGGGAGACTTTCCCTACTAGATACTGGAACATACTTTAAGGTCGCAAAAATTGAAAGACTCAAATTGCCACAGAGACAGAAAACTAGACTAGTAGAATATTGAACTAGTAGAATATTCAATATAGAATATTGAAAAGACTCATGCAATGCAAATCAGAGGGGAAAGAATTATTTACTACTAATAAGTGTTTAGGACTTTCAGATAACCATTTGACAAAAAAGTTAGGTCTAAGCCTATATCACCCTAAAATAAAATCCAAGTTGACTAGTATCTAAGTGTGTAACAAAACTAAAATATGTTTTATATCCGTGGGTGAGCAGTGAGTAGGAGAGTCTCTCTGGAAAAACTACAGAAAACTCAGGTTGGCAATTAAATTATATTTCAAAATTCTGTATGATGAAAGATTTATAAACAATTAAAAACAGGTGAAAATGAGGGTTTGGATGAGTTTTGAAACTCTACTGGGGTCGAATAAGTAAATGGCTTGTGGAAGGTGGGAATTAGGCTCTCATTGTTGGAGAGCACTAAGCAACACTGTCTAGGGTATCCTTGTGGTCACTGGGCTGGGCTTGAGACATCTGCATGATGTCATATATGTCAATAGCAGTACCTGTCTCGTACTACACATGCAAAAACACAGGTCTATAGGTGTACTGACAATTATGTTTATGTCTAGATACACAGATAACTAGCAATGTTTGTACACATTAATTATCATACACTACAATACTCTCTGCTGAGAGCCTCCTAAGTAGCAACAAGCACCCCAAGTACTAAGATCTTTTGTTCTAAATAGCATTCTCGCATAAAAGGCACCAGGGCCCCATGAAGAACTGATTAATTTTGGGGCTGGGGCAGGGAAAGTACAAGATAAATCTGAGGTATCTTAGAGCTCCATAAAGTAAGGAAATGTTGAAAAGCCAAAGAATGAGGAGGTTGTCAAAGATACATAGGAGCCACTGAAAGAAGCCCTAATGGAAAAACCTGGAATAATTTAAGCAATTAAATAAACAACACAGCATTGCATTATAACCCTAAATAAAAGTAATTATATAAGTCCAAAGACTATAGATTAATAGAACAAAACTAAGAGCTCAAAAGTAACCCTATAAATCCCTATTCAACTGATTTCAACAAAGATGCCTAAATTGTATCTCAGAACAGAAAATATGTATCACATCAATTAGATGAACGGTCCAGGAGCTGTGATTGACTGTCTCTGTTGACAATTTCCCTCCACTTTCCTACCCACAGGATTGAGATAGGTTGAGGGCAGATCCCTCCATCTCCTGCCCCTACTCCAGGTCCATTATCTTTTCACTTATGCATATGGCCGATTTTCTCCATAGACTTCTTTGGAGCATATGCTATATGGCAGAAACTCCTCCAGGCAGTGAGGACGAGCTGTGAACACAGGACGCTGCTCTCGCAGAGCTACAGGGACTGCTGGGCACTTGGCGTGATAGTCTTCCCTGCGTGGGCATTGGTTGGTTAGGGACTCTCATGTGTTCAGTTTTGACTAATAAGTTGTAGGAGGAAGTCACATAGAAATCATTTTAAATAATAATTTAATTTTAAATAATTCTGACTGCTTAATATTAGGGAGGAAATCTATAAGTCTAAAGAAAGATGGAAATTCTGGGCTTCTAAGAAAGGGACAAATTCAGCCAGCATGGACCGTTCTCTCTGCTTTTCATTCTTCTTCCTACCTGGAAAGGAGATGAAATGTCACTGGTGAAATGTCATCAGTGAAGCCATTAGCTGTGTCTATGACATGGTAAGTACACTAAGGATGACATAAGAGAAAGCCTCCTAGGTCACGACTGTGCAGCTGTCTAATCCTATATTGCTTGTACTTAAATATCCAGATTTCTCCTTATATTCACTCCCTGCAAAAGACACACCCCTAGAAAAAAAAAAAACCACCTTGAAACCTTCTCTTATTCTTTCTTGCATTCATAGTCCATCACTTGTGACTAAATATACTTCTAACTAATGAAAATATCAATAGGAAATTCTTGAATAATTCTAAAGAACTAATAAAATATGAAAAGTTGATTTAGCTAATAGAAGTTAGCAATTGCAAATTAATATTTCTTCCCACTCTGTATGACAGTCTTATGGAGGATGTAGGGAAATGGGCACTTTCTTATTTTGTTGGTAAGGATATAAACTAGCATAAACGTATTAAAAGACAATTGACATTAAATGGGTGGAAAGAGCACAGGGACAGTGGTGACGGTGCAGGGGTGAGTTGGTGATGGGAATTTCACAGGGATGAGAAATAGACAATGTACAAAAATGAAAAATAATGTAAAAAATATATAAAATTTTAAAGACAATCAACATTATCAAAATTTTAAATGTACTTTTTACTTAGTATTTCCATTTATAGGAATTATTAGGAATCTTATAGAAATATTTGTACATTTGAAAACAGGTATCAAGGGTGTTCACTTCAGCATATTTTGTAATATGAAAACAAGTTCAATAACCAGGAAATGGCTAAATTAAGGCATGCACTATGGAATACTATGCAGCCACTAAACAGATAAAGATTCTTATGTAGGATATAAACCTACCAACTGTAAAAACAGTTTGCCATTTTGCCATATTCATTTCAGATAGTAAGTGTTTTTTTTTTTTGCTTTTATATAATTTATTTTTTTTACATTTCTTTCTTTTTTATTTATTTATTTATTTAATATAAATTTTTTAAATTTACATATACTTGCCATTAATTGTAATCCCCATGTATTCCCCATCACCATAACACCAGTGCACCATCACCTCAGTCCCTCGTGCTCCCGTCTGCCCTCCACCCTTCCCCTCTTCCCTCCCCACCAAGTGTCCCCAGTTTGTGTAGCCCTGGGAGCTCATGCTTTCCCTTCCTCTGTAGAGGTAGCTACTGTACTGGGTTTATCATTCTCATGTGTGTTTGCAAACTTTACATTGTACTTTTATTATTCACCTTTTTTGAATTTAACAGCTTTTAAAGATTTGCTTATGTTAATGCATGTAGTCTTGTTTCCTTTTAACTACTGTACCCTTTTAGATGGATATATCTTATTAGATATATTATTTCTTATTAGATGGTTATTTCTTATTTTTCATCACTCTAAACAATGCTAGAATGAACAATCTCATACACATTTCCTTATGCACATATAGGTAGGATTCCTTGGGAATAGTCTTGGAAGTGGAGCTGTTGGGTCTTAGGCCATGTACTTCTTTAACTTTACCATATAGGGGTCTGCAGTGTGGTGTTCAAAACAACTGGTGCCAGAATGTGAACAGCTATTCCCAGGAAAGTACAGACCTGCCTGCAAGGTTGTTGGACCCCCTGAGCACCCCTTCTGGAAATGAGTAAAAACAGAGGGAGAGCCTTGCAAACAAAGGTGAGCAGTGAGATCCAGGACAGTGCCCCCCAGCCAGCACTTGGTCGTGGGAGGTCAGTGGTCCCCTGTGTACACCATGCATCCCATCTGGAACAGCAAGTGAAGCCAGGAAGGCACAGGGAAGACCCAGCCCTCACAGGAAGCAGCAGCCACTTGGGGGAGTACTTTTGAGCCCACACTCAGTGTTAGTGTTTGCATGGGGAAGAGACCAGTAACATACAGAGACTTGGCAATCTTCAGGGATAGCACCCATCAACCCATCCACAGCATCACAGTCTTTGCGGAGTCTGGCATAACAGCACCAGACCTGGTCTGGCCACCAGCCCCTAACATCCCACCCCAAAGAGATGCCCACCAATACCACAGTGGTACAGTGCATAGAACAAATTTGAAAACAAAAGACAAGGAAGGAAATATACACGTAACCAAGCAAGCCCTCTGGGGAAGGACACACCACAAAAAGAAAATCAGCCTCCAGAACTCAACAATGACATGGAAGAACTTCTCTGCCTTACAGATAGAGAATTTAGAATAACCGTAATTAAAAAACATAAAGAAGAGGAAAAGGAAAAGAATGATCTGAGATATATAACTAAAGAACTGCAGGGTGAAACTGAGTCTTTAAAGAAGGAAATAAGCGAAATGCAGGATATTAAAAGGTTAATAGAGCAGCTAAAGAACTCTGGGAAAAGTAATGAAAACAGAATTGATGAAATGGAAGAATGAATCAGTACTCTCAAAGATACAGATATAAAGAGAACCAGATGAGAAAAAGAAAGAGATATACAAAGGAAAAAGAATGAAGAAACATTTGGAGAACTATCTGACACATGAGGAAAGTAATAATTCAGTTATAAGAATCCCAGAAGGTAAGGAGAAAGACAAAGGAACAATAAATTATTTAAGGAAATAATGAAGAGAACTTCCCAAGCATGAAGAAGAAGATGAAAATAGACGTAGAGGAAGATAGAAGAACATCAAATTACCACAGTGAAAGGAAAACTACAGCAAGACACACATAATAGTAAATCTTTCAAGAGTCCAAGACAAGGAAAATATAATCAACTAGAAATAAGCTATGAAAATAAAACAAGGAACTTCCCCACTTCATGGAGATTGAAACCCACACTACTGGAAGACTATTGGATTAATGAGGAGATCAAAGAAGAAATTTAAAAAATACTTTGAGATGAATAATGATGAGGACACAACTTTCCAGAATGTATGGGACATAGCAAAAGCAGTATATGCAATACAGGTTCATATCAAGAAACAAGAAAGAAGTCAAAGAAACAACCTAATCTCCCATCTCAAAGAATTAAGAAAAGAAGAACAAGAAAACAAAAACCAATCAAAGCAAGGAAATAATAAAAATCAAAACAGAAATAAAAGAAATAGAAATTTAAAAAACTATCCAAAAGATCAATGATCAACAAAACCAAAAGTAATTTCTTTGAAAAATAAAACAATAGACAAACCTCTAGCCAGGCTCACAAATTAAAAATCAGAGAAAACACAAATAAATAAGATCATAAATGAAAGAGGAGAAATTACAACAGACTCAGCAGAAATCAAAATAATCAGTGATTACTATATGTAAAAAATTAAAAAATCTAGAAGATATGGAAAAATTCCTAAATGATATAATCATCCAAAGCTAGATAAAGAAATAGAACACTTAAATAGACCTATTACAACATTGAAATTGAAACAGTAATCAAACCTCTCCCCCAAAACAAAGGACCAGGACCATTCAGCTTCACAAATGAATTCTACCAAAGGTTCGGAAATGAACTAATGCCTATCCTACATAAACTCTTTTAAAAAACTGAGAAAGAGGGAATACTACCAAATACATTTTATGAAGCCAACATTACACTAATACCTAAACCAAACAAAGAAGACACACAAAAAAAGAAAATTACTGGCCAATCTTCCTAATGAATACTGATGCAAAAAAAAAAAAAAAAAAAACCCTTGCCAACAGAATCCGACAAGGCATCAAAAGGATAATGCACCATGATCAAGTGGGATTTATTCCAGGGGCACAAGGATGGTTCAACATCTGAAAATCAATTAAAGTAATCCAACACATCAGCAAAAAAAAAAAGAAAAACATGTGATCATATCAATAGAACATACCTTAACATAATAAAAGCCATATAGGACAAACCCACAGCCAGTATTATTCTCAGTGATGAAAAGCTTAAACCTTCTCTTTAAAATCAGGAATAAAACAAGGATATCCACTTTCACCACTGGTTTTCAATATAACACTAAAAGTCCTAGCCAGAACAATAAAGCAAGAGAAAGATGTACGAGGAATCCAAATAGGGTCAAAAGAAGTAAAGCTATCACTATTTGCAGATGATATTGTAATATACATAGAGAAACCCAAAACTCCAGAGAAAAACTAATTAAAATATTAAGTCAGTTTAGCAAAGTAGCAGGACACCAAATCAACACACAAAAATCAATAGCTTTCCTATATGCAAACAATCATCTAAGAAGAAATTAAGAAAACCATTCAATTTGCAAATGAAACAAAGAAATCAAGTAACTGGGACTAACAAAGGAGGTGAGTGACCTATACAAAGAAAATTATAAAATATATTGTTAAAAGAAATATAAAAAGATACACAAAAATGGAAAGATATCCCCTGTTCATGGAGTGGAAAAATTAACATTATATTTTAATATAATATAGTCATTTTAGACTATCCTACCAAAACCAATTTACAGACTCAACACAATTACAATAAAAATCTCAATCTCAATGACATTTTTCAAAGAAATTGAACAAATATTGATGAAATTCAGGTGGACCCACAAAAACAAAACAAAACCTCAAATAGCCAGAGCTCTCTTGACTAAAAAGGAGAATAGAGGTATCATGTGCCCAGAATCCAAAATATACTACAAAGCCATAATAACTAAAACAGTACAGTAACAGAACAAAAACAGACACAAAGACCAATGGAACTGAATAGAAAACCCAGAAATAAAGCCATACTTCTATGGACAATTAATCTTTAAGAAAGAAGCAAAGAATACACAATGGAATATGGACAGTTTGTTCAACAAATGGTCCTGGGACTGTTAGGGGGAAAGGTAGTCCTGAATGGATTACAGAGATGGGTGTGTGGACTCCAACCCCCACTCCAGACCATCAGTGTTCCAGAACCACAAATCCGATAAAGTAATTATCAAAGAATGGCTCACTGGGACCTAAGGGTGGAGTTAGGCAGTCAGGCTGGCTATAAAACCAGAGGTGAGCCTTGGGCTCACTCTTACTGAGGAGCCCCCTTCCTTCGGGAGACATCTCTCTTCCTTTGGAGCCATCTCACTTGACTCAAAGCCAGCTCTCAATACGCCATTGCTTAGAAAATCTGGTAGGATATTTGTGGATTTGTATCCCTCTCTTTTTCCCTTGGTATTATTACTATTTTATTCCCCTTCTTTAGTAAAATAAAACCTGTTAATAACTTTTGTCACGTGTACCTAGAGTTGGGACTTTTTAAAAGACTTCTAAGAGTGCGGGTAAAAAACCCAATGAGGGGAACCCATTTTATATTAGAGTTGCTCTGTAACAGGACCACCACATGCAAAAGAATGAGACTACCTCATACCATGCACAAAAACCAACTTAAAAATGTTTGAAAGAATGAAACATAAGACCTGAAACCATAAAATATATAGAAGAAAATACAAGCAAAACACAGAAGACATACATTTCAGTAACATTTTTAAAGACTCATCTCCCAACAGAAAGTGAAGGAAAAGATAAACAGCTGGGACTACATCAAATGCTTCTGTACAGAAAATGAGACATTAACCAAAACAAAGAGACACCCTACTCGTTGGGAGAGAATCTTTGCACTCCATAGACTGAGTACAAAGAACTCATACGACTCAGCAAACACAAAATAACAATCCACTCAAAAAATGGACAGAGGAGATAATGCAAATGGCCAACAGGTATATGAAAAAATATTCACCATCCCTTATAATCAGGGAAATGAAAATTCTAACATCAGTGAGAATGGCACGTATTGAAAAAAAAAAAAAAAACTAGTGACAACAAATGTTGGCAAGGATGTGGAGAAAAAGGAGCTCTCCTGCACTGTTAGTGGGAATGCAAACTGGTCCAAGTCCAATCACTATGGAAAGCAGTGTGGAGGTTCCTAAGACTACTGAAAATTGACCTACCACAAGATCCAGTAATCCCACTCCTAGGTATCTACCCAAAGGACACAAAAACATTAATTCAAAAGGATACCTGCAAAAAAAAAAAAAAAAAAGGATACCTGCACCCTTATGTTTAGTGCAGCACTATTTATAATAGGTAAGATATGGAAACAACCCGAATGCTCAAAAATAGATGACTGGATCAAGAAGATGTGGTACATATACACAATTAATACTATCCAGCAATCAAAAGAGATAAACTAATGTCATTCACAACAACTTGGATAGAGCTGGAAGGGATTATGCTCAGTGAAATAAATCAGAATTTAAAAAAAAATGGATAGTTTCACTTGTATGAGGAATGTAGAGGAATGAAATAAGGGATCAGGAAAAAGAGTAATAAATTTAAAAAAAACAAAATTAACAGGTAATTTAAATCAGAGACATTCTGCAGGGGAGGGGGGGCAGAGGGATCAAAACAGGGGAGGGGAGAGCACAAGGGACTATGGTGATGGTGCACGAGTGAATTGGTGGTGGGAATTTTATGGGGATTACACCTTAGAGAAGAAAGCAGATATTGTACAAAAAAGAACAATGCTGTAAAATATATACAAATTAATAAATTTAATAAATAACTTTTGGGGTCAGATGTCTTTCAGAATAAGCATTTTTTTTTGGAATTTAGAAAGTCAACATGATATATGTGGCATGTATAACACTCCTGGCAGGGCTTGGGGAGTGGTGCATAATTTAACAAATTACTTTTTATGTGGTGACAAGTATCAATATACACATTAAATGGGATAAAGATGATAGCTTCACATCAGGTCAAATTTTGCCAGCAAAAAAGTAAAAAGAAAAGATTGGTTTTCAGAGCTTTTTGGATATTTGAACTGCAAGTAAAGAATTTGGATCTGCACCACCAAAATGCGTTCTAAAATAGCTGTATCACTAATCTGTCTACCACTGCTTCTCCATATCCTCACCAATATTTGGTAGTCAGATCAAGATTTTTGGCAGTTTACATATATTCTATAATAAAAACAGAAAAGAAAATATAGAACATGGAAGGACATATTTTGTCTACAGCAGCAATGAAAACATAAAACATCCATCAATATACTAGCTAAGAAATGTAAAGAAAGAATACCAGTGCAGAAAATTTTATTTATTTTTAAATTTAATTTAATTAATTTATATATATATTTTTACATCATTCTTCCTTTCTGTATGTGCAATGCATGCTTTCCCTGATGGGGACTATAGCTGAGAAGAGTACAGAAGATTTAAAAACCATCAGAATATATAAGTGCTATGAATAAATGAATATTTCCACCATGCTATAATGTATTAAAGGTGTCATATACCTGTAAATTATTTTATAAATAACACAATTCCAATAAAAATCACAATGGACTATCAAAACTTGAAAAAATAATTTTAAAATACCCTGGATAAACAAATATCCATATATTGAAAGAACACTTTAAAACAAGATGGCAATGACTTAGAAACAGAATGGTCATGGAATAAAGAAGTTCCCATATATCCTTCAGTCTGTTTGATGAAGGATACATGGGAATGTAAGGTATGATAAAGGTGACATCTAAAAATGAACCAGTGATGTTGTGGGTTAGTCATTTTGAAAACAAGAAAAAGCTGAATCGTGACCACATTTTTCACCTCAAGGTTAATTTCAAATTGATGTGTGATTCATGTATCAAATGTGAGAAGAAAACATGGATTTATTTATAATTTTGAAGTAAGGAAATCTAAGTATGACATGAAATAAGCATCATAAAGGGGAAGTCTGATAAATTAAAATTTCAAAAATGAAAAATTCAATGGACCATACCAGAGTGTTATGGTATTTTTGCTGTGTGATTCATACACTTGAAGAGTTCTGAGCCTGTACCCAAATATACAGTGTCGTAAACCAGTTATCTTGAAAAAGTTAAATTTAAAAAAAAGTAAAATCTTCCATTGATGAAAAATATCCTGAAGTGAATATTATGGTCTATCTTGTCAATATTCCTTCCACCACTTCCCTATTTTGTAAGTGCCATGCAATTTATTTGAGTTTTACACCTCTTTTCTCCAAATTCCAGGAGTAAGAAGGACTGTCGTAACACATAAGAGTAACTCTGTTGCCCTTGCCAAAGTAATTGGTTCAAGTGGCCTTGGTCTGAGCGGTAAAGCCAAGGCACACGCCTCATAAAAAAGGACAATACGTGATCCTACATAGAGCTCCAAAGGTTCAAGGATTATGGGACCAAAAAACCCCTCCTCTTCCAAGAGGACCATTGGAAGCCAGTTTCTGCAGAGTAGTGCAGAAATGTGAACTATACCTGGAAAATGTCAGCCATTGAACCACCAAAAGAGAAGTGAGTTTTAAGATGGCCTCCCTGCTGTACCAGTTATTTTAGTCATGAGATGGCACCAACCGTGAATTGCTTTGGACTTTTAGTCAGGAACTTTCCTCTCCTGCATCTAGTTTTTTGTTACTTGCAAAAAAGAAAGTTCTAAAGGACATAAACCTTGAAAACTCTCAAAGACAAGCTGGGGAAAATATTTGCAATGCAAATGAAAATTTAAATCCCTATAGACAAAAGATACTCATCAATACAAAAAAGGAAACAAGCAAGATTGAGGTTGTTTTTTTAAAGGTAGAAGCCACGGAGGGTCTCTTCAAACAAAAAGAAATGCAAATGACTAGCAAACAATACCAATAGATGCCTCAGCTTGTTACAGAGCAGGGAGAGGCGCACCCAGAACCCCCAAGCCTGCCCTCTCTGAATGGGTTCTGCCATCCACCGCATTAAGACAAACATACAAAACCTTTAATGGAAAGGAACTTTAATACAACTAAGGTACAATAAAGAAAGAACAAAGAATATAGTTACTAAGTTAAGCATCCAAAGTTACCCATCTCCTTGTGGATAAAAGTCCAGCCAAATAGGATTGGCCCAAAGCAAGGCCCAAAAACCTGGCACACATCTAAAGAACCTTTCAGTAGAGACCCATAGAAAAGGGTCAGAAAGAGTCAGACAAATCTGGGAGGAAAATAGCAAAATCAAAATCAAGGTGAAAGCTGCCATTGTTAACCTCCCCACGGGTCTCTCACCCACATCTGTCCCAACCAGTCCAAGACCAAAAAGCAAGCACAGTTTCTTCACATGTCCCTCTGCTCCACGTGCCTCATCCAGGTCTCCTTGCTGTTCTCCATCTTCCTTTCTTCCTCCTCTCTTCTCTTCTCTCCAGAAAATCTCCTTCTCAGCTCCACCCACTTAGGGCGGAACCAGGATTTTGGAACTTCCCCTTTTCCTGGGACCACCCTGTTACAAGCTCACTAAAAATTAATGTAAGGGAAATAGTTTTTTTACATATAAGATTAGCAAGAATGAAAAATACTGATATTACTTAGGTCTGAGGATAGAATCTGGAGTCTATTTTTATAGTGGAGAGAGAATAAATCAGTGATTCTCAAGAGTGATACAAAACTTCTATTAACATTTGCTTTCATAACCTTTGAGTGATCAATTACATTCTTGAAAATATATCCTATAGAAACACCTAAACAAGAAGACAACTATGTATATGTATATGAATGTCTGGAGAGATTGTTTCTAATGATGAAATGCAGGAAACATCCCTAATATTTATCAATTCAGAATTAGTTAAACTGAAGTTTCATTCACGCAATGGAAATACTTATGGATGTCCTTAAATACATTTACATTGTACAAATACTTTACATGTAGACATGTAAATAAAGGATGAAGAAGCCTTCTCTGTCAAAGATGTTTAAGGTACATTAACTGCGGAAATATAATACATTGTGATTATTTTTGGGGAAAAAGTTAACATACATGTACATATTACAATGATCTGAGAAAGCACCGTCATACTGTTAGTGTGATTCTGTGTGGGAAATGGGATTGGGAATCAGTGGAGGAGGCTCCCCATTCTGTCGGGTACCCACATCCACATGCATGTTGTGAACACACACACGCCCCCACCACCACCAGGACCACACCCCGCCCATCAGGAATTAAACTTTTCCTTTGGTTTCTCACCTGACTCAATCTGTTCTCAACCCTTTCCTGCTCCGCGGCAGGACAACATTGGGTGATACATGTAGAAATTCTAAAACAATAATAAAACCTACTGAAAGCTGGCTTGCGTTATATTGCCATACAGTAAATGACAAAATATAGCTCCCAGCAAAGAGGACAGGCAACTGTCCCTGCAAATGTCTCTCTCTCTTTTTTTTTTTTTAAGATTTATTTACTCATACAAGAGCTGTGTTACAGGCCAGAGGTAAGGGGGTGGGGGACTGGAGGTGAGAGGATTCACCAGAGACAGAGCGGGGAGCAGAACAGGCAGATCGACTGAAATCCACAGATGACTGAAATCCACTGCTGAGGGGAGCCACGAGTGAGACAGGGGAGGTCTGCTGCGTCATGTGGGTCAGCTCCCTGGCTGGGATCGAACTCCTGCTGCTGTGACTGTGAATGCTTCAGAGTGCGATGCTTTACCCCTTGCTCCACCAGGGAGGTCCATGCAGGTGTGACCTTTTCGTCACAAGTGCCTCCGTGCTTTTTGCTGGGCCAGGTTCTGCCAGGGATTCAGGCCTAAAGTCGCTCCAGGCTTTGAAGAGCTCATCGTGGAGCAGATGCTCCAGACAAGCACGCAGACGCCAGAACCTGTGTCTGGGGCTCCACTACCATCTGGCCTCCACCCCAGCAGCCTCTCCTGCTATGCTGATGGGCCACTCCTCACCCCTCCTACCTCCACACCTTCTCTTGCTGCCTTGTGCCCCAGGCCTCGCTGTTTTTCCTGCGTCTGGGCAATATAAGAGAGTCTTTTATCCTTTAATCTCACTCTCTCCCTTGTCCATCTTGTCACTCTTCGTCTCTGGTGTCCAGATGACCCCTTAGCCCTCCCCTGTGCTTCTGAGAGCGTTACCCAAAAACTCCTTCCTTGGCTGCCTCCCTAAAACCTTGGATCACACCTGGAGAAAAAGTGACTGGTTGCCCAGCACTGGCAGTCTTAAAGCTTTCGGCCGACCAGTCAGAGGCGCCTGTCCTGTGTCCACAGAAGTGGCGTTTCCCCAGCAGACTTCTCTGGAGAAGAGGTTCGCTGGAGAGGGCACTCCATCAGCTATAAAAATTAGCACGCCATGGGACACAAAGAAAGAAAAGCCCATCCACTCAGCTGAACCTGAGCCTTGTAACAGAGAGGGGAGGATGTGGGGAGAACAAGAGGGATATCCAATTAATTACCCTTAGAAGCAAAGGTAAAAGTTGAAGATTACGAGACCCATTTACAGGAGGAAATAGACCCATCATTGAGCCTAGAGAATGGAAGGATTGTTTAGGCCAGAAAAGCGTCTCAATGTTCAGATTCCACTCCTTTTCTGGAGCTCTGGAGAGGAAGGTCATAGCGTGGACTGGATGGTACACTAACAGTGGGCTCAGACTGGGAGGGGACTGTTGTCTTGGGTCCAGTTCTCAGCCCACAGCCTGCCCCCTCCCTGAGCGAACACGAGCTTCGATCTCTCTGGGAGCTGATGTGGCTGGCTGTTGAAGGGGTGCCCCCTGTGAGAGAGGCCCCTCCATTATCATCACAAGGGCTGATGTCACAGACCCTACAAAGCAGCTGGGGCACCAAATGCAGGGTAACCCTAACCCCACCAGTGATTGAAACAGATAGAGGGGTAACTCTCCCACACAATGACCAGGCCCTGGCATTTCTCCCCTCCTCCTTGCACTTCCTCAAGAGCCTTTGTGCTTTGGTCCCTTGGGCCTGGAGGCCCTCTCATTCCAGGCAAACACTGCCCATTAAAGTCACAACTGAGGCCTCTGGGGAAAGGTTTGGCACTCTCCGCCCTCCCCTTATCTCCCACAGCTATCCCTCACCCTCCTTTGCCTGCTGAGCAGATAAGAAGTCTAGCTATGAGAAAATGGGCTAGCCTAACTGTTTCACATCTGTCCCTGCTTTTGTTTCTCCAGCTCCCCCAGGCACTCAAGGGCTGCTGTCCCCACCCCACCCCCATAAGGCCTTAGGCTAGATGCAGTACCAGGCCGTGCTCATAGCTGCAGCAAATGTTCTGGGATGAGTGGGGTTCAGTTTGGCTGAGACAGCTCAAGCCCCCATACTGGATCCTCTTGTTCTCATAAGTGTGGTGCCCATACCTCATGCATAGTGCCAGCATATAACATGACTTTGGGAGAGAAACCTAGGAATGGTGGCTGTAGCGAGTGGTCTTTAGGTGGGGTCTGGGGTCCAGGTGGGTGGCAGAGCGACAGTGTCTTAAAAAAATTCCCCTGCCAGGAGGATGTGAGGCAGGGAGAGGAGCTCAGCGCTTCCGGCTTTCCTTCATGGGAAGATCTGTACATCCAAAGGAGTATGGCTATGACTAAGTATTTCAGTCATGAATCCTTCTAGACATCGATGAGAACCATGGGCTTTCTATCCAGGAAAATGGTTGGGGTTTAAGCCTATGAACATGGGTGAACAGGTATACACACGTGTACACATGCACACACTTTCCTTCAGGGCTTCACAGACTCCTGATTGAGAATTCCTAAATTTTAAGAGGTGTAACTTTAAGCACCAAAATGGCAGCAGAGGAAGTTCTAGGTGGTGTTGAGGGGAAGATTCCTTCAGAAGTGGCTCTACCCTGAGCCCAGCAACTGGCTGTCTAATTTGAAGGATGCAGACCTCTGCTTCATGCATGGATGCTGGCGGGGCCTCACCACCATTTGCCCTGGGCTCGGCATGGGAGCAGAGTGGCAGGGGCCAGGAGGCAGAGTGCTGGACCTTGTATTCTGTGCTCAAGAGGTGTGCTGTGGAACTGGAGGGGAGAGAGAGCAAGGCTTTAAACAGTGCCGTACAGTGGTTAGATAATAGCTAAACATTTTGAGCATCCATAGCTTATTTACACTTCACAACAACCCATAAACTAGGGACCACTTCTCTGCTTTCACTGATGAGGACTGTGAGACCTAGGGAGTTAATTGTTGAAAGTCATCCAGCGAGGAATGGAAGCCCAGGCCTCTCAGGCATCGATGCCCAGTTGCAGTCGTCAGAATTGTTACCGAAGAAGATCTTTCTAGTCACGTCCCATGATTTCTGTGCCGGCCTGTGGGGCAAGCAGGTTGGGCGGCATTCCACCATTTCTGGCCTCGCCATGTTTCCAGATGTGCCTAGCAGATTCCTGACTATTCTCCCAGCACGTAACCAGCTTAACGCCAACTTCTCACTGCACCTAAAATATTCCCATAGCTTATCAAAGCTTGGATTTACTTCCTTCCAAGGCATGCTAATTACCATCCTGCTTCCTCTGAGCTGTCTTCCCGGTCCAGACTCACTCGTCTACACTAGGCCTTGTGCTTGTCCCCTCCTCCCACTAAGCTCTAAAATTTCTCCTTTCCCCCAGTCTGGGTTTGTCCTGGGGACCCCGTATCACTCCATCTTGACTGAGAGTCTTTTTCATGGCAGGGCCACAGTCTAAGCCCAAGTTGCCTAGCCCAGTATTGGGCAAAATCAGGTATTTCAAGTTATTTTTCTGGATGATGATGATACCAGTGTTAACTGAATATGTAGGAAAGCCTAAACTAGTATTCTGAAGTGTTTCCAAGGCCACAGTATGACTCCTTGCCTGGCCTGGCAGGCAGACTTTCCCCTCCCCACCAGGCCTTTGCAGGCCCGAGTCCTCAGTCCAGTTGAGGGAGATGCAATGTCTAGTTCCCAGCCCACCAACCATAGCTGCACTGTGTAAGAGTGGAAAAGCAAACAAAACACGAGACAACACTGCGGCTTCTGAGACAGGTTCGTAGGCGCTCTTGTTTAATAGCAGTTCAAAGAGGAAGATGTACAGGAGATAAACATGCTCTTTCCAGAGAAGAGATTTTCCACTAACCATGAGGCCCATCTGCACCAGTGGCTTTCACTAGTGAGTTTTAAAGAAAAAACTTCCCTTTAGAGTTAAAAATGGGCTTTCCTAAATTTCCTCCATAAATGTGCAACTATTTGTGCAAAATCAGAAAGGTAATTGCTAATGCAGGCAAAAAATGAAATGAAATAAAATAAGGCAGTTGAAGCCATCAGGAGCAGGATCCTAGGAAGAGAAGGTCACCTAAGGGGATTTCTGCAAGTCCCAGGGAGTGTTCTCAGAGACCCTGTGAAGGTCATTAGCTTGGGGGACAAAGGGCCCTGGGCCTGCCTGGGACTTGCTGAGCAAACATCTGTCCACTGTGCAGTGAAGCTAACAGGCTTTTGAGTTCTGGGAGACTGTCAGGCCTGGTATGTGATAAAAATACTGAGGCACACTCCCTGGAAGCTGGACACTGCCTTTGCCAACAGGGACACTGCTGATTCTAGGTTTGAGGTTCTGTTCTGCTCACCCCCAACAGCTCATTTAAAGTCTACACAGAAATTTTCCTATGAATGCTAAAACTATGCAAGTTATTTATATTACTACTGAAACCAACTAGGGCCTACAACCAGACTGTCCCTTCAGAAGTAGACCTGGTTTCTCCAAGAACTTGGCCAAGGTTTATTCCAACTTGAAGGGCAACAGGCTTTTATTTAGCCTCTTGGGCACTTCTGGATGTCTGGTCCTTGAGGCTGGATCTTAAGAATCTGAGGGGCTTTGCACAAGTCCTCTCAAGAGTTGGCCTAGCTCTTTGGCCTAGAGACAAAATGAAAATATCCCACTTCACCAATCAAACAACTTGGGCACCACTGGTCCCTGTTTTGACCATCCCTTGCTCACCAAAAGTGTGTCTCTATAGACACCCAGTAGCAGCATGCTGGTTTTGTCAGGGAAGACTGAAAGTATACAGAGAGGGAAGAAAAGGTCTATCAGAAGGCCTTTCCTCATGTGCCTTGAGCTTGAATAAGCTTTTGTCCTTAGAAGGCTATCACAGGCAAGGTCTAGAGCATCTCCGGCCTTCCACCTTGTTCGCTTTTCCAGGATAGCACAGTTCTTTCAGGGTACTGGTTTGCAACCAGATCACAGTGATGATGAATCTTAAGAGACAAACAGGTGTGAGGTGCTTAAGGTCCTCTCCATTCCCACTTTGAGGCCTCAGTATCCAAGCTGAAGAGATCTTGCTGCAGATTGGAACTCGTGTGGGGAATGTCTGGGGTCCTTCTTAAGCAATAGGACTCCACATTAGTGTGATCATTTCTCGCTCTTTTTAAATAAAGTCAGGCTTTGGGAGATGGCATCATGGGTCTCATTCCCACAGGTCCCTGCCTTCCCTTGGCCTCTGAAGTTCTGGGTGGCAGCAGTCATCCCTGACCCCCACCCTAAGCCTGGGCCAACCACCTAGCCCTCAGGATGGCCCAAGGAGGCTCCTGCAGGCTCACACATGGCCTGGCCCTTCAGCTTTGAGGAAGCTGCATATCTGTGTGCATATTTTCTTCCCTGTGGTTTTGAGTTGAGATAGGACATGGGGGGGGGAGGGTAGAAGGAGTGGGGGATGAAAAAGGAAGCACTGCCCTCCCCAGAAGCAACTCAGTAGCTGACAAAGGTAGTGAAGAATTCTTTTTGATGAGTCTCTCCTCCCACTAATCCAAGCTGGAAATGCCTGTGTGGCTTATTTGTCATTGTTTGGTGATGCACAATTATACTATTGCCAGTAGCCAATGTAGCATCTTCCTGAAGCGTCTTAAAGTGCAGGTTCCTATGACTGACGTCATAGCAAAGCACTTGCATTAAATCTGCAGGGCCCATTTGGGACAGTGGACACAGCTCCCAAGCACATTGGTTCAGGTTCCCTGTGCAAACTCTGGAGCTTGGGGATAAGATTATAGACAGTCATTCTCAGATGAAGTCAAAAGATGGTTAAAGGGGATCTCAAAAGAGGATGGAAGCCTTGGGCTTGAGTGAGAAGAGCTTCATATCCATGGTATGATTTAGTGAGGGATGGTTGGGTCAGAGGCAACAAACCCACTAGCCACAGTTGGCCTTGTCCACTTTATGCTGACAGTGACTTCATCTCTAGAGATAAACAGCTGTGGCTGCCTCCACCAACTGCAGAGCTGGTGACATTTCCTTTAGAGATGGAGCCCAGCTGATTTAAAACACAAAGGAACAATCAATCCCAAGTAACCATCAGGTTTTATAGACTAAGGGCGAAGTAACAGCCATCTTCTGCTTTCTGGAACCAGACCTACCCCAGTGACACTGCTGGAGGGGACCAAGTCTGAGACTATTTGCAAAGACCCTTGGAAATGGCTGTTGACCCCAGCTCGGAACCAAGTACCCTGAGCACAAAAGGAAGAAATGGGATGAATGGGGACGGGCCTGAGGCTCTGATTCCATTCACACTGGTTTTCAAGACCCAGTAAGAGCCCTCCTGGTGTAGGGGCAATCAGCAGTCAGCGGTGCTCACTGTTGCGTGCTCCGCTCTATGCGGAGCCTGAAGGTCAGCAGGAGAAGCTCTGGGCCAGATCTAGGCTAAAGAAGCTGCCCTCCTCGGGGGACGGGATTGAAGCTGTCATCTTGTCACAAGTCATGCTTGTGCACCAGCCAATGAGCCAGGGGGCTGAGGTGAGGGTCTAGACCTAGGTGGGGTCCTTACTGGACTACACAGTGATTTTTCCAGGCCTTTTCCATGCATCAAGAAGACTCAGCCTCACCTATGTAGTGGATGGGGCACCCAGGAGGAAACTGTATGTACTTTCTCAATTATCCTTTTGTGTGCTCACCTTGCCTCCCAGTGCTAAGTACCCATTTTGTTTGGTCATTCCTGACCTAAGCTCTAGAGCCGTGGATGAAAGGTGGTTCGTCATACTGGGCCCGTTGGTGAGACTTGTCTCTAAGATACACAGATAATGTAGAGGAACCTCCCCTGCATCCCAGTCCAGCAACATCTCATATACTTGCTCATTCTTGTGCGACTTTGATGATAGGGGAAGGTTATGTGAATACTGTACACAGGTTATTAAAAAAATACATTTGCTCTCTCTGAAGAAGAATGCACAAATGTAGGGCCAGCCAGCCTGGGTCCAGACTTCGTTGCTGCAGCGAGCAGCCTCTGCGGCCTGAAGGCAGCTTCATGAATGGTGGCTGCTGATGAGTCCCCGGAGCTGCTTGGCCACCGTGTCAATCAATTTCTGCTTGTCACGCTCATTTTTCCGAAACTGTGCAAACATGTTGTTCTTGCGGCTAGTGTCCTTCATCCTAAACAAGGAAGGAAAGAGAGAGCACAGTGTTTGAGGAAGCAATGGTGCAAGAAGAACCTGCAGGAGGTAGGAACTGAGAGAACTGAGAGCGAGCACGTTCACACTGTGAGGTCCACACTTACCTACTGTTCAAGAAGCTGTCCTGTGGCAACCACTGCCCTCTCAGCTTCTACCCCGTGGGCAAATATTCAAGAGCCAGCGATGGTGGGCAACCCCTTCACCGTTCCACCCCACTTAACTCATTCCCTTTGGGGCACCCGTTAGAGGCGTTGGGGATATGCTACAGCGAAGCCCCGACGGTAACGATGCCCACGTCCTCATTACATAGGTCAGGCTAAACTCCAGGGATGGCACGTTCACAGGGCACAGATCATGAGCAATGATTTGTGGTCCAACCAGTTAGGGAGACCAAACTAGGAAGAACGGATAAAAAAATCAAGGCCAGGCCGAGGTTGTCACAGAAACCCCCCCACCCCGGGTCTGACCAAGCCATTGTGATCAAATCCAAAAACTGCCGTCCCTGCTGAGGGCCCCAGCTGCTGACCTCTGCTGGTCACTGCGAACTATGGCCCTGCCTGCCCGGTGCACGCTGGGCCTCCAGCCCACGGCTAGTTCTAGGGGTAGAGAATGAAGACAATTTCTGTTAGATAACTTCTGTCTGGGGCAGGGGTAGGTGGCTTCACCTCTAGAGAGCTGGGTCAGTTCTCTGACTCCACAGCTGCCTGCACTGCACGGAGACCAGCTAGAAGTGGGGAGACAGAGGAACTGGACACCGGGGCGTAAACTGCTCCCAAATGTACTACTTCGTGTGTGTGTTTTTCAAATTTTCTGTGGTGTGGTTTTACAGAGGAGCCGATTAGAAGCCAGTGGGTCAAAAGGCCAGACGGCCCACAGAAGCATTTACATCATGGTGGTGAGCAGGTTCGGGGCAGCGCCACAGCCAACAGCGACAGCCGCACATGAATCGAAACTTCTCTCTGATCTAAGCTCAGTGACCTTCAGAATTACTCATCACACTGAATATAAGGTATAACCACCCACACAAGTCCTGTGCTTGCAGGGCAGGAAGTAGAAAAGATAACAGAGGGTTGAAAAGAAAGTACAAGGGGCCTCGAGACTATGATGTTTATCGTATTTGGTTTCTTCACATGAATGGCATAGGTATGTTTATGGAATAGGGCCTAGGTTTGGACTATTTAGCTCCTAAAATGGTTCCTTTTCCTTTGCTGGACATAGTATCAATTTAAATAAAACAACAAAAAACAAAACAGAAAAGAAAGAAAACACTTCCCACATTTGTAGGACGCTTAATTCCTACGTGATCATTAATTTCATGACTCCCTGAAACAGGCCAGAGCCCTTGGCTGTCTGCTACCATAAGAAAAGCTGCTGTAGGAAGGAGGAGAAAGGGACAAAGAGGGCAGGCTCTGAATCCCCACAGGCAAGGATTTCTTGGTCATTAAGTCTTGGAGTTGGGATCACTCAAAAGATAAATTCAGGTGCCCTGAGGGCTGATGGTGATGCTGGTTTGTACTTAGTGATGCCTCAAAACCAAAGGTGAGCCTTTCTCGCTTCCCACCCCATTCTGCAATCTACTTTGGCTGTGTGGACACAGGAATCTATTCTCTTTCCTCAACATCCCCAGCATTATGATGGGTCCATGTCTCATCCTGCTAAGGGTAAGAAGCGCCATGTTGAAAGGAGAGTGTGAAAGCTCTGAAGGTAAAGCGGGCTGTGGACGAAGCAAGAATGGATCAAGTAAAGGGACTGAGTCCTGTGAGGCTGGGTGCCCTCTGGCCTTGCTGTGTTTGGAAAGAGGCTTTTAAACCCTGCTGATTGCTGGGATTGAGTACATGGTTTTGTTAATAGGCTAGACCTCCAGAAAGGCTGGTTATTTTAGACTATTGTTGGCCCACAGGAAGTGGATTAGCTACTATTTCTTGAGTCTAGAGAGTCTCAGGACTCGTGGAGTAGAGGACCACTGAAAGAGGTAAGTATTTGAAGGGACTCCCAGGGCCTATTTGGACATGTAGTGAATAGGACCACCTAAACACCATTTCAAAGGCCAACATGTTCCCCATTTCAGATGGGGGCTGAGAACTTTGGGATTAGGCCTTACCTCTAACAAAAGACTCTTCTTTGGGGGACACAGGTTTCAGGTCTTAAAGCCAGGGACCTCACCATCAGGACCTAGGGGTTAGTTTGTCAGGGCTGAGTTTCATGCCCCGCATAAGAACACTACTGAGGGTGCCAGAAGGCTAAGTGAGAATAAGACCTGAGTAAGTAAAGACCTGGCACCAATGGGAGAAAATCCCTGATACCAGTCGCAGCCCCAAAGGAATTGGTAAGGCAAGGGTCACTGTAAGGACCAAGGATAGAGGTAGTAGCCAGCCAGTTGGCAGCAGACTGCCTTAGTAGATTAGTATGTCAGGGTGGTGTCAACTCACAGGGTAGGGGTTTTAGTGCAGTCATTAGCATCAATGAGGAAACCAGAAGGACTTGCCTCAAAGTGATGGCAAAGGCCCAAGTGAATAATATACTTACTCTCTAGATATCCTAGGAAGGAAGGACATTGGGAGAGAAAACCACGGGAAACAAAGTTAAAATGGAAACATCCGTCTCTGTCTTGCTCTGGTGAAAGCTGCACTCTGGGCTCTTAGTTTCATGGCTCCAAACACACATTTCTGTGTGCTGCTCTGACCCACTCTCCATCTCGTCCCCTTCTCTTCCACTGTCATACTGCAAAGTATGATAGTGAAGGGCACACTTCGGCCTCTCCTTCTGCTTAAGTCTCCACTCTGGTCTAGTCTCTGATGCTTGCCTTCCTAGGACTGCAGACTTGCTATACTGTCCTGATACAGGGTACTCTTGCTAGAAGCTTCTTAGAAGTTGGAGCTTTGATGAAAAGTTGAAGTTTGATGAAAAGAAAAGGGGTCCCTTTTACATGGTCTTGGTCTCTGGTCTGCCAGTTTTCCAGTTAGTAATAGCAGATTCCAGCACCCGGGTGACGTGCTGTTTAGCCATGAGATGTTCTGGAGCTGGCTAACTTGGTATTAGTGGTGCCACTTTCTACCTCAGAGATGCTACAGCACGGTGGAAGCAATATTTGCTGGCTAGTGAATGCTAAGCAAGAATCAGACACCACTGCCAACAGCTTTCTGGGGACAGTCAACACAACAACTCAGTCCGGTGTAGGGGGAGGGGTGGGGATAAGATGAAGGTTTCAGTAATTCTAGAGGCTTCTCTACTAGGAACAGAGAAGTCAACTGTTCTGTAGAGTTTTCTACACTGTCCAGATGGCTGGGGTCAGCCTCACTCTGTGCACCAGGCTGGCCTGAGCCCCAGATCAAGACATCTTTCTTTTTTCTCTTTTCATCTCGAGTTAAAAATGTATTGCCCCATTAAGCTCCAAGGTAATGCAGGAATCCAAACCTGGTCTAGTTTGTTAGGGCTCAGGAATTAAGAGGCTAAAGGAGAAGCCTGGTTGGCCAAATCTGATGATGGACACTTGATAGCACCTAGAGCTACTTCAAGAACAGGGAATCTGGGGCCTCCCTGTGGAACAAGGGTCAGTTGCAGCACTATGAAGCTGTCAGCAGCCACTGCAGCAGGAGTTTGATCCCTGGCCAGGGAGGGGACCCACATGGCGCAGCAGACCTCTCCTGCCTCGCCTGCTGCTCCCTCAGCGTGCTTCAGTCTATCCGCCTGTTCTGCTCCCCACTCTGTCTCTGGTGCGCCTCTGGCCTGCACCCCAGCTCTTGTATGCATAAAGAAGTAAATCTTTAAAAAAGGACAGGGGCTCTCTGCTAGCTCTTCAAGGTTTGGCAAAGAAAAAACGATGCTTTTGACTACCTCCTCCGCCTTCCCACTTCCCAAATGAACCAGTGGACTGGATACTCACTTCTCAAGCAGGGTCAGAGCTGTCACTGGGTTTACCCGGAGGTACTTGCAATTGGGCTGACCGTAGTCGGCAAGGTAGGTTGACCAGTCCCATTGGATAAAGAGATCCAGAAGCTGTAAAATAGCCAAACCCCATCCCAGGGATTAATCAGGCAGATAAAACAAACCAGGAGCTCAGAAACCCCTATCACCCTTCACAACCAGCCAACAGTAGATTGAGAAATACAAATAAAAATGTAATAAAAGAAAGACTGGCTACAGACTGTAATGCAATTAAGACCATAAATAAGTAGTCACGAGAAGGCAGAGGCGTCTCTGCTATGTGCACTGTGACTTGCTGAGGGCACACGCCAGCAGTGGGCTCCAGGGAAGACCTGGAAAGAAACTAACACTGACGGAACCAAAACTCAAGACCATCACAACAACTCATCACTTCATCATTGAACAAATACTTGTCAGGTGCCTCCCACATGCCAAGCATCATTCTAGAATTCAACAACAGACAAATAAATAAAGGTGGGTACAGACCAGTGCCACAAATAGTGGCATGAACTTGAGATTAAAAAAAGGGTGTAGGTACCAGTTTCATCTTGCTACACTGACTTTGCCCAAGTCACCCCGTTAATACTGCCATATACACTTGCCTCCACGCACACAGGCCACGCAGATAACAGAGACATTGACCCTAGGCATGAATGGATCAGGCAGCATCTACATGAGGTAACATGAGTCACATCCATGTGGACACTGGCTGGGCAGATGACCATGGCAGGCTGGGACTGTGAAGGCTTATCCTTAATTGGCAATGCAGAGTCTGGAAATGGATTCACAGGTGTTAGGAGTGCCCGGATCCCGGATCTAGATGTGTTTTCAGATAAAGATTATGAGAGCTGTCTGAGGGTAAACTGAGTTTTGAGACTGTGGGAGATTCTGACTTGAGGAAATGATAAATTTGTCAAAGACTTTCCTTTCTAATCAATTTTAGCCTTGGGCATTACTCTAACTAATATGAAAAAATTATAATTGGGCCTCCCTGGTGGTGCAGTGGGCTAAGCAATGCACTGTGAAGCAAACGACAGCCACTGCAGCACGAGTTCGATCCCTGCCGCCAGCCAGGGAGGGGACCCACATGGCACAGCAGGCCTCTCCTGTCTCGCCCGCTGCTCCCCTCAGCAGTGTGTTTCAGTCCATCTGCCTGTTCTGCTCCCCACTCTGTCTCTGGTGATCCTCTTACCTCCCACGACTCTGGCCTGTACCCCAGCTCTTATATGCATACATAAATAAATCTTAAAAAAGTATAATTGAATAAAAATAAGAAAAAAATATAAGTGCACTTGAAGGAGAAGCTGTTAATTCCCTTCTGCAAACTTCTGGAAAAGGTATATCCCAAACTTACAACACTGCATAGAGGAGGGGCCTCTAAGCATCCTCTTTAGCAAAGAGATACACATAAGAGCTTTTTAATTCAAGTCATTTCCCTGTTTTTCTCTTTCTAAGAGATAACTGCTGATGGAGATAGTAGATGACTTTCTGCGCAGAAGAAAAGCAGAGAGGCCTAGAGTTAAATCCAATGCCAGAGTCTGGACACCAGGCAGACCTTCCTCCTCTGTCTGTCCTCGCTGTGCAGCTGGGCAGACAGGCAGGGTAGGCTTTGCCTTGCTTGGCCAAGTCTCCTTTTCCACCCATTCTCTGCGGATAGCTCTTATGAACTCCTCGGCAGGATGGAACTTGGCGAAAGTCCCATGGCTAAAACTGAGAAAAGTCCCCACACCCTCAGCCAAGAAAGGGACGCTAGAGATGAGAGGAGAGGGGGAGAAAGAGACAGACACACTGGTTGGTTTGGGCCAGCATGGCCCCAAAGGACCCTCTTTTAGGTCATGCCTGTTTTAATTGGCAAGTCAAGGGGTTTCTACCACTTCCTTTTGCTGCTCCAAGGTCTCACAGAGCTCTCCTTTAGAAGAGAAATTCCCTTGACTTCCTATTTTAACTTTGATTTTTCTGTCCTATTGTGCCCAAAGACCACAGAAGAGTTCCTCTATCATGCTTCCAGGGAACGTGCTAGACACTCAGAGTGTCCCTGAGCTCAAGTTCTTCCAGTACTGTGTTGTACAAATTTCATTGTTTTCCCCCTAAATCCCAGGGAAGAACTATAAACAAGGAGAGCATTTTTTTACTTATAATGTTTTCTCAGAAAAAATTTAAAATCCTTGGAAGAAGCTTTCTATTTGCATACTAGGGCAAAGACTTAAGAAAAGAAAAGTAAGGAAAAATAATAATTAGTTTTCAGATGTGGATGCGTATACATGCATTTAATGAAACCACCTTCCCTAGCAATACAATACTAATTTCTGTGATAGAAATTAATGATATTTATTTTGCAATTAATGGTAATTATTTTCCAGTGTTCTGCAAAGAATGCCATGTCTTTCTAGACGATGAATTCTGGGTAAATCACCAATGGAGTATAGAGGGCATTCAGGACTTAGTTCTAGGGTTTTCTATTGCTAGCCTCCTGCTAAAGTCTCTCAATGCCACTACTAAACCCAGGGGGTCTGGGATGACAAGCTACCTCGGTGATCTGTTCTAGGCATAGAGACTACACAGCTCAGTTAAGCTCATCCGTCCGGTATGATCCTGACTATACTCTGTGTTCATATGCTTCCACAGTCCTTGAGGGTGACTATACTTAGGTCTCAAGGCTTCCTCTGAAAGAGTGAATGCAGATTAGAATCTGGGGACTTCTTAACTACGCCAGCTGCCTGGGGCCCAGTTCTGCTGGATTTCATAGATGAGCATTAGAATTAGGAGGTTAAGAAAAACCAGCAGGCTTATTTATCAATACTGCACTATCATTTCTAGATTGTGACTTTCTTTTTAACTGAGATACCATTGCTTTGCAACCTTGGTACTATCTTGGCAGTACAGGACTTTCCCGCTCAGTGTAGTCAGCATAGATCCCCCATAGTCCTCTACACTGTGGATGCCTCAGAGGTCCAGATTTTCAAAGGTGAATCAGATCCTTCCACTTGGTTTGCCACATATAATGACCTTGTTAAAGCTCATGAATTTTTCTCCCAAAGACACAACATTGAATTATTACTAATACACACATTTTATTTTTTGATTGGGAAATAATTTCAAGTTTATAAAACAGCTGCACAGAGGAAGCACAGCATGGAGAACACAATATACCAGCTAGTCAGATCCATTCCTTGTCAATATTGTACCTCACGCACTTCACCATTGGTGTTCTCTTTCTCCCTTTATACATTTTATGTTTCTTTTCTGAGTCTCTTGAGAATAAATTGCATATATCATGGCTCTTCCCCACCTCTATATAAAAAAAAAAAATCAATGTTCTTAAGCATGAGGGATAGTTTCTTATATAAATCACAGTATAGTTTCAACTTATTACATTTAATATTGATTCTCTCCATATTCTAATTTTATAAATTGGCTTAGTAATGTTCTATGTGATTTTGTTTTTTAACTTTTGAATTATATTTGAACAAAGGGACTATGGTGAAAGTTCACAGGTGAACTGAGGGTGGAAATTTTATGGGGAATACACACTGATGTAAAATATATTAACAAAAAAATGTTTAAAAAATTGATTTGAGTCAGGGAGATGCCCAACTAGAAATAGTAATGAAATGGTGCTCCCCTATTCAACTCCCCCCCACCCCCCACCCCACACACATATTTCTGACCAGAATGCTATACAGTGATGCTGTCTCCAACTCAGGGTTTCACATCTGGAGGCACATAATATTCAGTGCTCTCTTGGTGATAGCAATTTGAGTACCCAGTCAAGGTGTTTTCTGTTTCCTCCACTGTGTAAATAACAGGTTTTCTTTGTGGCTACTAACCAACTGAGGAGTCAATTTATGACAATGCAAATTTACTGCTTCTGATTCAAATTTCCTCTCAGATGAAGCATCCACGGAGGACTCTTCTGTTACTCAGTCTTTATATGATAGCTGCAAACTGATGACGTGCTACTTCCATCCTTCCCTCCACTTTTATCGGTCATCTTCCGACATCCAACCATAAGAAGAGATCTCCCTTTTCTTCCATTCATTTATCTATTTATATTAGTATGGACTCATGGGTTCCCATTTTTCAATGACTTATATTCATTGCTATATCTAGTTATTTTGGTGTTCAATTTGTCCCAGACTTTGCAAGAGGGAACCCTTCAAGATGGAGCCTGTGTCTTTGTGACATGCCCCATACATTTGGGGGAGCCTTTCCTGACTTCATGGCATAATAAGGTATTGCAGGCCCATTTTTATCTACTGTTTTTTGAAGAGTCAGCTCTATCATCAGCTATTTCTCTGAAGATTCTTGTCTTTGTCTAATGGGGATGTTACTACAGATCAAGACTTGGGTGCTAAGTGCGCTCACTGCTACTGAAGTGTCTGTTCATTGCTACTAAAGGGCAACCTATGAGAGGCGTTAAGCCCAATCAGCAGACAGAGCTAGGAAATATATACATGAAAAAAAGTATACACGTGCACACCTAAACATACACGTATACTTGTATAAGCATGTACAAAAACATGCTTTAGCAATCAGGAGTTACAACAATACCGCCAGCTCTAATCATTGTCAGCGTCCCTTCCTGCTTTCCTCATGCCATGTGTACGTGCTTTCTTCCACAGCGAGAATCCTGGCTCTCAGCGGCATCACCTCATTGACTAATTGGCTCAGTTCTATAATATAACTAAAGTAGATTCAGTGTTTCCACCTACCACTGTGAAAAAAAAAACTACTTAAAAAATCAAGACTTATTTGTGATTTTTCCTTCCAACTAAAGACTGTACACAATCAAATGCTTGTGTTCATAAGTCACTTGGATTAGTATTTTATTTTCCTTTCATTTTAGTGACGGTATTCATCTAAATGCAATTGGGTGCATTTGTTTTCATTGCCTTTTTGTTTTAGGCTCCTCCATCCGACACTTGTTAAATTTTTAAAATGTGAAGGACATTAACATGCCTTCAAAAGTCAAAGTCATACAAACAGATTAACTCAGAGAAGTGTCACTCCCTCCCTTATCAGTTCCTTTTTCCTCCACTTCCTCCTTCGCCTTATAGGTTTTTGTGGCCTTACTGTTTTTGGATTTGTCCTATCTATGTTTCTATTTGTAAAGGAAAGTAGAGACATGTATGCTTTCTTATTTTCCTTTCTTTCTTTCAGAGAAAACAGTACACTAGACGTGCATGTTAAGACATCTATTTTCTCTTTGGTGGATGGAGAAGAAAGAGGAGGCAGAGGTGGGAGACTGAACTCGAGACCACTAGTCCTCAAATTTTATTATTTGAGTATCACCTTTGAAATTTTTATCATATATTCATGCTGTCTGTGTTAATATTTACTTAATATGTTTTTCTTTTTTATTGATTCATGGTTTGATCAAAAGAAAATGTTGTATCACTGTTATAAAAGGTAAACTATTATTTTTTTACCATAAATAGAAGATAATTTAAACCGTAGTGAGGGTTCTTTTTGTCATCACAGAGATTTAAAAGGCATAGCTTTCTTGAAGCAAGATCTAGCGTTTAATGGTGCACCTGGGTGTGATTGAAGGCCATACTGAGTACTATTTTGTTTTTATTTATTTTTTTAAATTTTATTTATGCATCAAGAACTGGGGTACAGGCCAGAGGTATGGGGTGGTAAGAGAATTCTCCAGAGAGAGTGGGGAACATAATAGGCAGATTGACTGAAACACACTGCTGAGGGGAACAGTGGGTGAAGCAGGAGAGGTCTGCTGTGCCATGTGGATTCCCTCCCTGGCTGGCGGCAGGGATCGAACTCATGCCACAGTGGCTGTGGTCTGCCTCATAGTGCACTGCCCAACCCACTGCACCACCAGGGAGGCCCCTGAGTACTATTTTAGATGGCCTTCTGCACCTACAGTTTTCTAGCCACCCAATGCTTTGGAATAAGTCTGTGATTTTAGTCAAGAGATGACTGATAACTGTGTGCCTGGTATAGAGTTAAGTGGCCCGTGTGTAAAAACGAGCCTTATAAGAGAAGTTTCAATCAAGCACCAGTCTCATTATGAGAGAATATGAGTATAAGAAGTTCTTGGCTGGTCAGGAGGATGCAGAACCAAGGGTGTGGTTTGGCTGGTGAAGCCTGGTGAGGCTGGATGGGCTGGGCATCTTACTAGAAAAACCACAAGGATATTTCAGTTTTATCATGGCTGGGTTTCTTTATTAGTGGGTTTCTTGTAGTTGCATTTTCATGCGTTCTTACTTCTGCATTAGAACATTGTTAAAATTCTTGATACTATATGTAATGATTTTAGAAGGAATTTGCAGTCCCACACTTTGGGCTTGTACTCTAATTTTCTTAAGAGTTGCATTAATATTATAATCTTCTGAAGTTAAAAAAGTTCAAGTGAAGTCACCTCTTCTAGTATTTACTCCTAGGATTTGAAATATAAATAATAAAATATGTTCACTTGGTTTCATTTACTTAATGAAGATGCAAACTCACTGAATTCAGCAATTTTTTTTAAAGCATCTAGTATGTTCAAGGAAGTATGTGCAAACATCTAGTGTGTGCAAGGGGAGGTTTACCCTCATAAAAGAGAATAAAAGAAAAACCTAGAACGACTAATCCAAGTCAAACGAGATAAACGCTAGCGAGAGCTGCACCGACTATGACTCCTTTTTAAACTATCAATTGAATGTTTTGCAAACTGTTCATTTATACAAAATTTAAACAGTAATATAAATTATGGTGCACACTACACACACACAATATTTAAAGTTTACTCTGCTTATTAGATAAGCAGAACGATGGAATTTATCACAGTGATATCAAATACCAGTTATGCTTACATCTTTGTCACCGAGTTCAGTGTGGAAAATTTGCCTGCGTCTTATTAACATCAGCGACAGATTGTTTTTTGGAAATATTTCATTTTGACTTTAATTTTAAACTGATATAAAAGTTGCAAAAATAGTTTAGGCAGTTCCCCATAACCTCCCTAAGGTTCACATGTCATCTTACCCCAGTACAGTGACCAGAACCAGGAAACCAACACTGGAACAACATTATCAACTAAACAATGACTTCACTCTAATTTCACTAGATTTTCCACTAATGTTCCTTTTTTTCTGACTCAATCCAGGATCTCTCAATGCATTTAGCCATCACGTCTCCTTAATTTCTTCCAGTTTGGGACATTTCTTCACTCTTCCTTTACTTTAGGTCATTTATTTTGTAGAACGTCCCTCAATTTGGAGTTAGCCAGTGTTTTATGGTTATATAGAGGTAGCAGTTCTCAACCAGGGCGCTCTTGCCTCTCAGGAAACATCTGGGAATGTCTGCAGACATTACTGGTTGTGATAAGGATAGGGGTGGCAGTGGCAGTGGTGCTACTGTGAACTAGTGGGTAGAGACCAGAGACGCTGTCAGACATCCACAGTGCACAGATGGCCTCCTGCCAAAGAATTATTTGACCCCAAATGTCACTAATGTAAAGAAATCCTGGGTTGAGGCTATACATTTTTTGCAAAACTACTACAGGGGTCATCTTGTGCACTTCTTAGTGCATCATATCAGGGTACATCACATATCTGTATTTAATCATTGGTGATATGAATGCCAATTATTTAGTAAAGGTGATGGCTGGTGATGTTCTCCACTGCAAAGCTACTATTTCTGACCTCTGACCGAATACCTCTGCCTGAGGGAGATAGACTTTTGACTGCGAATATCCTGTTTCTTCTCAGACTTTTGTTCACCGGTTTTAGGGTTTTAGCATCCGTTGGTGGGTCTTGCTCGCAGTGATACTTATTGTGGTATTTGACTGTCAATGGGAATTCTTTTGTGAGGAAAAGTGCTGTCCCTTCCTCATTTATTTATTTGCCCAATTATTTTATCAGTATGACCTCAGGGATATTTACTTTTTGGGTTATAATCCAATACAATCCGTATTTATTTTTGTTTGGCTTGTTCCAGCTTTGGTCATTGGGGATGCTTTCAAATTGGCCCTGTGTGTATTTCTGATCTGCCCCTATCCACTTTTGACTACTTCCTTACTTTCTGGCACTATAAGATGTTCTAAGCTCATCTTGTACCTTCCCTGTCCCAGCCCTGGAATCAATCACTTCTCTAAGAAGCTCTGGTTCCTTTTATTGGAGAATGGCTTACAGAAACCAAGCTCTGCTCCTTTCCACTGGAGTGTTACTATTTTGAGACCCTTTCGGAGGACAGAGTTCATAAACACACATATGTATACTAGCTTTCTCTCTCTCTCTCACACATGTACCTACATATATTTATGCATTTGTGTATTAAATAAAAACCCTAAGTTCATATTCGATGTCTCTGATTCTAGTCCAATACCACAGCATTCATTTAGCCTTCCCTCCTTTCTCTGACAGTGAAAAACCTGGTTCTCATTATCTAATATATTTTATTTATTTGTTCCATCCTAGTATAAAGCAGTTTCAGAATTGCTTATCCATGCCTTTGTGAATACAAATTTACTGCCTAGAGTATAGTATTTGTATTTTCTACTATACTATTTTTTTGTTTGTTTGTTTTTAGCCCTACAAACTACTGTCAAAATATTGGTATTGAAGTTATTTGGGTTAGTTCTTTTCTTTTTCACTGCTTCCAGTAGGCTTATATTATACTTCAGTAATTAATTTTTACTGCCTGAGTTTCAGTTTGGATTCTCTCCACTTTGGTTGATTTTTATTACCCATTTTGGGGGTATGTAAAAAATATTATAACTTTAAAAGGCAGAGTTATATGAAAAAGTATACTTAGAAGTGTTTCTCCCTCCCTATCCCAACTAATCTATTTTCTCCTCTTCTTTCTATATCTTCCCCACCCTCCCACCCAATTTCATTTCAGATTTATCTTTCTTTTATGTCTTTTATACAAATGAGGAGATACAAGTTCATTGTCTTATATTCTCTTCTTTCTCACCGAAGGGTATTATACTATTATTTTGCACTCTACCTTTTTCTCTTGATGGTATATCCTAGAATTTACTATCTAAATGTTCATTCTTCAATAATAACGATAGTCTTGATTTATTCATATGACAGTTTTTTTTTTTTAATGAGAGAGTTATTTTCAATGGACAGGCCGGGCATTATGTTTGGGGGGGGGCATTTGATTCTTAAATCAGTGGAACAGAAGAGTTTTAGATATTTACAGAATGATATACTAGTATGTTAGGTCTAGTTCAATCAAAAGCAAACTCAACCAATTATTAATGATGCTTTGACCTAAAACAGAGTTATTTGTTTACAGTATTTATCAGAACAGGAGAAATTACCCAGAATAGTAGTTGATGTGACACCTTATAAATTGCATAGGTTAATAAAAATATAAATTATTTGTTTAGTGCTTAGTATATGAAAATGTGTACAAGTGGGAAAGGTCAGAACAAGGGGGACATTTTGAACCAGTTGTACTAAGCAAGCTACTATAACAGACCATAAGTTTTTGTGTCTCATCTGTGACTTTCATCTATATGGCTTTTAAGTAGGACTCTGGCAATTCTAAAGCTGTCTTTACTATATTTCATTGTTACTTCTGAACATTCTCATGGGTTAATATGACTCAAATTATAATTCTGATTTCACAGGGGTGGGATGGGAAATGAAGGGGACAAAGACCCAGAAAGGACAAGAAACTTAATGAAAATTACAAAGTAGACAAATGTAGAGAGGGCTTGATAGCTTATACTCCCCAAGATGCCATAGCTGGGGGTTTTTGTGTTGTTGTTGTTTTTTTAATCCTCATTGATTCTATCTCTAGGTTAGCTCTGGGTTAGGTACTTGCCTGAAGGTAAACAGACTTTCTATTTTGCAGAGATAGCAGAGAAAAACTAGAAAAATCCAAAGAGTCAAAATTACAACTTATAAACTGGATAGAGTACAGATAATATTATAATGGCAGAACAAATGCAAACTTCCAAGAAACTTTCAGAATGAGAGATTATTCAGATAAAATAAGACTCTTGATGCTTTTTAGTACATACCAACATACACACTTCTCCAGCAAAAAGTGTAGAAGTAGTTCACATGGATGAATTGTTCATTGGTAAAGAGTAGAAGGAAATTTTCAAGTAAGAATTAGCTAAAGATTCCCAAGGATGCCCTTGTGTTCTCTTAGGCAGAAAGAATTCAAAAAATAAAAATGACGAGTCCTGTAAAGAAAGCCTTGCTTATTCTCACTACTAGGCTACAGTTTATTATCAAATCAAGTCATATCGGGTCTCCCAATAGGTGAGGAGAATAGTTCTATATATTCCTCCCTTCAACTCTAAGTCCTATGATATGAGTCTCATCTCCCACATAGACTGGGAGCTCCTCAAAGATGGGGACAATGTTTCCTCCTTCTAACTACTTCACCACATGGATCAGCACACAGTTAGGTTTTCAGCAGGTATTCAGCACAGAGACTCAAAATGGAATTAAAATAGGTGAATAACATTTGATGGGAACAATATTGGCCAAATTATGAGACAAACTTATTTTGTGTTTACCACAACAGACTTTTCAATGGAACAAACCAAAGGTGTCTGAACAGTCCTAGAAGGGAAGCCTTCACACAGGACAGAAGGAAGCCTCAAACAGGAGAAATAATCCCTTTGACAGATGAACAGAAACCCAAGATATCTTGCTTCCGGTTCCAGGGAAAGTTCTCTATAACTAGTGAGTGAGAGCTCAGGAGATGTTTGGTTCTAAGGTGACATCTGGATTGGCTGTGAGTGGGAAACAAGGGACAGACTCAAGTCAGGTAAGACTTCTTTGCCCAGAATGCCTGTGCTTTTCAGAGTGGGGGGGCAAGGGATCATAGGAGGGAAGGCATATACTGATACAGACACCAAGACACTGACAACAGCCATGATTTTCTTTCAAGTTTTTTCTTGAACAGATAAACCGAGTCCCATAGAGTATTGTGCTCCCAAAGCAGGTGTGTCGCTGACGAAAAGTTGATGTATGAAAACCTGAAATTGCTCTTTATGTACATTCTTGAGGAATCCTTTATGTTAAGGATTATGCAACATGCTCCTCTGGGACACTTGACATATAATCCAACTGACAAATTTTATGAGTGCTACCTCTATAGAAAATGGCAACTATATAAAGTACTTACTCAAGAGAATAGTAACACAGACTTAGTCATGTGGAGTTTCTTTTGTCCCCTCCTTGCCTTTGACAGGATGAAGCCAATCACATCATCATAAAGTACCTTTCACAATCACTCATGCAGAGGTGTCTTTTAGGAGGTCGTTGAGCATGGTACAAAGATCCTTATCATGGGTCTCCTGACTGACAGTGTAGCTTCTGACAAGTCACCACATCTGTTTTACTAGTTCAGATGCAGAATTCTAACAGTTGCTATCAAAAGCTGAGAGCAGACCAAGGAGTGTTGTGAAAAGTCCAACAATCAGAGAATTGACTGACGAATGATTTGTATTTATTGCCCAAGACCTGTTCCGTTTTCTTGATGCTGGGTCAGTGTCACTCAAAGAAGACCATCTGCCTGCTCCCCACATGTCCTCAGAAACACTGACTGACAGAAATCTGGTAAAGGCAGGAAGGAATTTCTTTAGCAAACATAAGTTGAACATCAATTTATATGTGGCACTCTTCTAGGCACTGCACATAAAATGACAAATTAGATGTCCCTAGTCGTGAGGATCTCAGTTTGGTAAATAACAGGTGCAGAATGATGTGAGCACTCTAAGAGGCACTCTAGCAGGGTACAGAGAAAGTTCAAAAGAAGGGCATCTAACCTGAGCCAAGTAGGTGGGGACTGCCTTAGGAACAAGCAGGACAAGTGAGGCAAGTGATAAATGGCCTCACATGCTAAATTAAGGAGACAGAATTTTAGCCTGAGGCATCTCTGCTTGTTTTCATCAAAGCTGTTATCTGCTTTCTTTTAGATTATGGGATAGAAAACTTCAGCCCATTTGTTTTTTGTAAATAAAGTTTTATTGGAACACAGCCATGCTCACTGGTTAGCAGATTGAATGATGGCTTATGTGTTATAACAGCTGAGTTAAGTAGTTGTGACAGAGACCATATGGCCTGGAAAGCCTGAAATACTCAACTACCCTGTCCACTGTAGAAGAAAGTTTGCCTCTAGATCTAGACCGGGGGGGCCCGTGTGCTCTGAAATTCTGTCAGATGTTAGATGTCCAATATTTACTAAAGTAAAGATATAGAAGGAAGTATAATGGCTTCAGGGAGCCCCTTTCAATAGTAATAAGGCAGCAATAATGGCATTACCTTAACATTTGGCTTCTGAACTCTTCCAGGGTAAACATATTTTGGGAGTTATATTGTTTTTAAGATCTACAAGGTGCAAAGATGTAATAGAAAAGGGGAAAGGGATTTGTCGTTCTGGTTGAGAAACAGGGAGCTGTCTAAAGAGTGTAGACTTCAATCTGTGTGAGAAGCACTAAGAAGCAGCTTCCAGTTGGTCTATAAACCCAAACAGCTTTGGAGACTCAGGATGTCTGGTAGATGACATTTTCAAAACATTTTGCTATATAGTCTGTGATACAAATCTCTAAAACCCATCCCCTCAGTCCTACTTTTAAGACAGTTGGGATTTCTGCTCCCAAGTATTTGGATACATAATTTTCTTTCTTTCTTTCTCTTTTTTTTTTTAATTCAAAGGGGGCTGAGTTACACACCTAGAATGCAGTGGAAATGCAAAATTAAGAGGCACGCAGACTGTAGGTGTCTATAGAATCACAGAAATCTAAAGGTCTTTGGATTTCCCACCAGTGAAGGAACTGGGCTAGGGAGAAGTCCAAGTTTCTCTGGATTGCTATAGGTTGAAGGAGTCTGGCATACAGCTAGATTTTACAATGACCACTCCATTGGCTGGTTCTGGAATTTCCCAGGAAGGTTTAAATTCTTCTTTTCCTGGCTGAATGAAGGCAGGGAAAGGGCATGGAGTGGCTGTGCAGTGCCCTGCTTTCACTCCAGCCCAGTTGTCAGATGGAGGGAGGCTTCATTAAGCTCTTTATCAGAAACTGATTGCACATCAGTAGCTTCCCCGTCAGGCTGAGAAATATTTATTTGCCTCATAAATGTGGGTTTATAGGTTTGCTATCTAAACTTTTCACCTCTGAGACTATCTTGGTAAAAAGAAAAAGATAGGGAGGCTTAAGTCTCTCCTATTGTCATCAACTGGTACTTACTTATGGGGAGATTCTCAAATAAAAATGCCAACACCGAGCATTCCTTTATGTCAGAGACCATCCTGTAAGGCGACTTGTCATTGGTGACAGCACCCATCCTGCTGTAGGGGGCAGAAGGAACCTAGGAATGTATGGGGTGATAATAACTGTACTGTACATACATATGTGTTCAAGAGGAGGATGGGAGGCTTTCGATATGGGCTGAGTTGTTCTTCATTGGGGTTTGTGGCATGTGTGGGTTTTGGATAGAGCTTCTGCTATAGATGTGGCAGGAGAAGGAGTAGGAACCATGGCCTCGTGTTCATTTTCTTTTCACATACTGTGATTTGTTAAAGGTTCCTGAGTCAGTCAATTAGGGTTTTATTGAGAGTTTTTAATTAAACTGCTTGCCCTCTCTGGCCAAAATGACAAAAGGCCCTGTAAAGAAATTGTGGATTGATGATAAAATACTTAATTTACAATTAAGTATAAGGAAATATGAAGAAAATGGCAAAGCTCATCACAAGTGTTCAAACATAATGCTAGCTCATTATCATTCAAATACAGTAAAACCAGTGATGAACTAAATAGATTTGATGAAGTCGTCCAAATTTGAAATAATCAAGGCTATTTAAAATATGACTTGTATCCACTATTGTGAGTAATGACATTGACTTAGCCTAAGAACATATTGTGTCCTGAAACATGAATGCTGCTAATACATGTGTATATGCTCATGTTGCATAGACACAATTTCAAAGGTAATGGCAATACATTGCTTTGGTCTGCAGTGGGAAGAAGGGTGTGTTTGGATTATCCTTCTGTACCTATTCAGTGTCTAATTATAATTTGTTAATTTTACACACACAAATATATTAGGAGTGGTCCTCACAACTTCTTTTGCCAACAGTGTGATTAAAGAAGTCTGAGATACTGGTTAGACAATCTGCAGGAAAAATGATTACACATTCATAATGAAAATGGCTTGGATAAGTTAAGAAAGTAATTTGGATAAATTAAGGAACATTAGTTGCCTTATATGAGTCATTACAAATTACAGTTTAGGAACTTTATGATAGGCATAAGAAAAAAATTACTAACATTAAAGAATAGTAAAGTAAGGAATGTCCTTTTACCATAGATACTTTTAGAATAAGGCTTTCAATGGCATAGGACATATCCTTTGGTCTGGATAAAAGGCTCAGCACCACGCAGCTAACTTCTGAAGACCCTTG
Source organism: Galemys pyrenaicus (assembly GCA_019455555.1). Taxonomy (NCBI): domain Eukaryota; kingdom Metazoa; phylum Chordata; class Mammalia; order Eulipotyphla; family Talpidae; genus Galemys; species Galemys pyrenaicus. The sequence goes on from JAGFMF010011626.1 coordinate 2,505,122, forward strand.
AGCCCAGTCAGCTATGCAACTGAAACTTATTTTGTTCTGGATTTGAGGGGCTGGATAGTGAATAAAATTACAACCTAGAATTACACTGCCAAATTTTGGAACTAATCAACAGATCAACTAAAGAGGTATTAGATAAAAAGTGGCTTCTACCACCAAAAGATACTTTTTGCTTATTTTCTTATTTTCTTTTCCTCCCCAAACTCCAAATTTAAAAGCATTCTGAGCATTTTTTCATATGCCTGTTGGCCATTTGCATGTCCTCTTTGGAGAATTGCCTTTTTAGCTCTTTTGCCCATTTTTTGACTGGGTTGTTTTCTT